>CM054057.1:406793810-407204826 GCA_028641055.1 Alopecurus myosuroides | reverse complement strand
GATGGGTTTTTTCCGTAGTACCTCAGGAGTGTTTTGTTCTCCTTTTTCCCGATGTTGCTTCGATTCATGTTCTCTCAAAATCCTTTCCGTCCGTTTGAAACCTTGTTGTTGCTTTCCCACTTAAGTTCTTCTACCGGCGGTCTTATCAATAACTCTGTTCCACCCTTCTGGCCCAGATAGTCTGTTCTCCAAATGTATCAAGTTCTATTCAAGCATATCACCCTTGACACAAAACTCTACCTCGTACTCAAAATGTTCCGGTGGTTTGCGAATTCCCTGACGTCTTTCCAGAAGAGTTGCCAGGAATGCCTATCATCTTGAACTTCCAGATAAAAATATCCATGGTGCACGATGTGTTTCACGTGTCTCAGCTCAAGAGGATCTTCGCAAGATAATATCCGGACCTTTTCTTTTCTCAGTAGGAATCTCGGGGCGTGATTCCTTCAAGGGGGGGAGGGGCGTTTTTGTAACATCCCAAGTATGAAAAATAGCCCATTAGAATGTTTGCTAGTCTGTTATTTTATGTTTTTGCATCATGACATCATGTTCATTGCATTTGTTTTTCTTTGTTTTCCATTTGTTTTCCTCTGTTTCCTTTGTTTTTCCTTTGTTTTCTATTTGTATTTCAAACCAAATTTCAAATCTTTTGTTTCATACTTGTGATGTTACAATTCCAAATGATATTTCAAATCAAAACAATCAATGTTTCCATTAAAGTTTTGATTTCAAAACTGTTGTTTTGGTTTCTATCAAAAATTCATTTATATCAAACCCTTTTCAAATTCAATTACAATTTCTTCCAAACAGCAACCATGTTGAATTTAAGAGAATTACAAACCAAATTCTAATCCTTTTTGTTTCAATTAAACTCTAAGGTTCAACTATTTAAATCTTGTTTTCAATATTCACTTAATAATCAAATTCACTCAAATTGCATTCAAATTCAATTGCATTTTCCAAACAGCAACCCCTTTGAATTTTATGGAAATTACAAAACAACTAAATCCTTTGTTTCAAATAAAATTGAATTCAAAATCTTTTAAATTGCTTAATGTCACCCCTATTCACTTAATATCAAAATTATTTAAATTCAATTAAATTTACAAACACCCACATAATTAAAGTTTTTGGAAACCAAAACTTTGCAATGTTGCTGTTACAATATAAATAAGTGATACAAAATTTTACCCAAATTTCTAAACCCTAAAAACCCATCCTTTTTCTCTTTTTCATTTTCAGCAAAAAAAAATAAATAGAACAAAAAGAATAAAACCAAAAAGAAAGGAGAGGGGGGAAAGGGCAGTCAGCCCATTTGGGCCAGCCCAACTGCCCCTGGCCCGTACCCCCCACCTATCTTCTACCTTTGTACGGCAGGACATCGGTTCTGTCCACGCTGACAGGAACGAACAGGGAACGACTGAGGAGCTCGCCCCCCTCCCTATAAACCCTACCCGATGCCCTAGCCCCTGCCCTACCTTTCTTTCTCTCCCCTCCTCCTCTATCTCCCCCGCCTCCATCTTCCCTCTGCTCTCTTATCTCTGTAACCGCAACCTCTGAACCCCACCGAAAATCCTCCGTTTCCTCCGGCGATCGCCGCCGGGAGCATCTCCCTCCGGCCATGGCGATGGCGGGAATGGGTTCCCCCCACCGCGGGCTTCCTCCTCCACCCCTCGGTGGGCACCGGGAGGGCCCGAGGCGCCGCCGCCGTCGCCGCCAAGTCGCCGTCGCCTCCCTGCTGCCCCGACCTGCTCCTCCCTCCATCCCTCAGTGAGCTCCCCTCTTCCCTCTCCTCCCTCTCGCTACTCCCTCTCCTTCCCTTCGCTCCGCACTCCCACGAGCCCACAGCACGTCCAGCACACGCGCCGCCCGCGAGCACGGCGAGCCGCCGCGGCCAGACGCTGCCGCCGGTAGTTCCTCCGTCGGGTTTCAGCACGGGTTCAGAAACAAATTCAGTTAACGGCCGAACGGAAGAATAAGCCCCCCAGCAGCCCCTTACTGTCACAACACACACAGCACACCGCACTGGTTCCTGCCCTTGCGCGCAAGCCAGAGGTGGTGGGTTCGAATCCCACCCCCGGGATTAAACCCAATCTTTTTTGATCCTTTGTTTACATACAACAACTTCCCAGAAATCACATCCAGGTCCTTGCTACCCTTTTCTAGACCCCCGTAATTTATTTCCGAGTCCCTAGATAGTAAATAAAGTGGCAGATTGCACCTCAAACTTGTAAATTGCATAAATAAATCATCCCAACTCCAAATTTAACTTTTTAAACATGTTTTCTGTACCAAATTGAATTGTCTACCCAAATATAAAATTTGTTTACTGTTTTGAATATTTCAAATTGGTGAAATATTTAAAAACTTGTTTAATTCACTTAATTTTGCAAAACTCATAACTTGGGCATAAAAATTCCAAATTCAACAAACTAAATATGTTTTCCATCCCATTTTTCATGTACTTTCCAAATATCAACTTTGTTTGCTGTTTTGAATAATTTAAATTGCTGAAGACAACTGTTTCTTATTTAATGCATTTAAAATTGCCAAAATAATAACTTGCTCATTTTAAATCCAATTTCAACAAATGAAATATGTTTTTCATGCTAAATTAAACCCTCTTTCCAAATATAAATTTGTTTCATGTTTTGACTAATGAAAATTGCTTAAATAATTAAAACCTTGTTTAAATCATTTAAATTTGCTAAATTCATAACTTGCTCAAATTAAATTATTTTTGAACATGTAAAATATGTTTTCAAACCGGAAAAGTATAACCTTTTCAAATATGAATTTGGTTTAATGTTTTGAACAAATAAAAAAATTCAATTAAATTCAAACTTGAATTAAATTCATTTAATTCTTGTTGAAACTTGTTTAATTCATAAGTAATTTATTCTAAATCCTTTTTTTCAACAAGTGAAACATGTAATCCACATAAAATTTTGTGTTATTTCCAAATATGAAGTTTGTTATCTATTTTGAACAATTAAAATTGGTGAAAACAACAAATGCTTGTGTGACACCTTTAAGGAACCAAAATTCCATAACTTAATAAACAAATTTTCAAACTTGGTAAACCTTATTTCCAATTGATTCTATTGTTGTTATTTTGCTGTTTTCCTCATCCATGCATCATGCTAACTCACTTACACATGATGATTAGTTGTAGAACAATTAATTCAACCATAATTCATGGGCTTTCCATATGCAATCCCAATTGCATGTGGGTCCATTTAATCATGTGATGTTATCTTGCCAACTAGTTTATTTTGTTGCATCAATTAAATGGTCATGCATCATCCCATGTTTGTGCACTATGCCATGTTATTGATTGTTTGTTCTCTGCGTTGTTTGTTTGCTTCTTCTCGGATATACGACGACGTTGAGACCGACGATACTTACGACACCCCTTCTGAGGATCTAGCTCAGTACCAGGCTGCTGAGTTTGCAGGCAAGTATTCACTCACATGAACCATTGTGTTCCTTTCAACATTGGATACCGATACTTTCCGTTGTCTTTTCTGCTAGCCCTATGAATCGTTGCTTCTGTTCGATCCTATCACATGTTATTCTTTAACCCTGATATAGCCTCACCTCCACACCTATAACCCCATTGCTTGTGGCCCGTGTCTTACTAGCATGCTTAGGGTTGTTTTGCTCGAGTCTGCTACCCGTTACTTTCTGTTACTATATTTCTGTTATGTTCTAGGGCTCGATGTTTAAACAATCAACCTGTTAATTTTGTGGTTAATAATAATTTGCTGATAAGGCACAGGCAGGAAGCCCGGCGTGGTTTTGAGGCCTGCTAGTGTCGACCCTAATAGGAAAAGGGTCTTGTCTACTGATCCATGATGAGCGCACTAACCGCATGTGGGAAGCGTGTATGGGCGCCCCCCTCAATTTGATTCGATTCGCATCTCGTCCAAATCGCCACATTTAGTTCGGGCTTTCCATTTGATGCATGCATGTGCAGGTGCGAACCCTTGGCGCCAGGGTGGAACTTTTGTAGTCGGCATTTAGGGCGGCGTGGTCTTAGAGTGCTATGAGGGTCCCCTTTTCTTCGTGGGGCTCGATTAGCCGCGCACACACATCATGTGGTTCTTTGGGCTTGATGCGAAGAAGAGTTGAGTTGTGTTGAGTGCCCCGCTTGGTGGGAAAGGCCTTCCCATCTGGTGGGTTATTCTTACGTGTACGGCCAAATTGGTGCACCCCTGCAGGGATAAATCTTCTCGAGAAGCCGTGTTTTGGTGAAAGTACTGGCTAACAAGTACTCAGAACAACTTACACCTAACTAATGATAACTTGACTAGTAATAGGCTTATTGACACAACAATCTGAACCATCACTAATCCAACTGTGTGAGTTATCCTCGGATTGCTTCTTTGGATAAGGGGCGTGATCCAGGATGGGTTTGTTTGGAGTTAGCTATAGTTGGTTACGATACGCTATCTTATCTTCTTTCTGTTTAGCCGGAAGTGGTAGTAACTCTGTAGTTGGTTAGAGCAGCCGGTTGCAGCATCTTTTACATCCCCTTTCCTCCGTTGAACCCAAAGCATCTGTGCTTGGTGTTGACGGGTACACTTTGGTGAACTGTGAGTCTTGCTTGCCAGTACGTTTATGTACTGACCCCTTTGGGGCTGTGGTTTCCGCAGACTACGTTTCCGAGGATCTACATGGTGGCTACTACGTGGAGTATGACGAGACTGCTGACGAGTAGATAGCGGACCCGGGCAGGATCCGAGACTTCGTGGATGGGCTCTGTCTTTTCGTTTCCGGCCTCTTAGGCCTATTTGGATCTTGTCTGTACTCAGACATTTTGGATGCTTCCGCTGTGATGTACTGATGAATTGTTGGGACATGTGTCCTCTGGATGATTGTATTTGCTATCTCTGCTCTAGTGAGATCTATTTGCAACTTATTTCAATCTTTTGTGTCTTAGAGATCTGTTGTGATATCAGATGTTCAAATGCCGTTGACGTACCATGTGTGTATGTTATGAAGTACGTCAACGGAAGTGTCCTGATTTCTATGGGATGGTTTGCGCAGACGATGGATAGTAGAGAATGGTTGTCACACGTTTACGTGTTGGCCTGCTCATATTGAGATGCGGGTGCCGGTATGCCCCGTAAGCCATTTGTTCTACTATTCAGCGGACTGTGAGTATCCTATAGAAGTCCGGGTGCGACAGGGTTGAACTTGGGATAGGACTCTCACGAACTTTTGAAGGCACACTTTACTTTTTATGCATATAATAAACATGACCCAATAATGGGAGCCACAAGTTTTGCGTTTGATAAGTGTGTGGTTGGGAGCTAGCTATAAACGTGTATCATCGGAAAGCTTTCAACATTGCACAAAAAAATTTACATTTGGTCGATATCATGTACTTTTGTTTTTGGACTCCTGCCATGCCGAAATGAAATAGAGGAATAGTAAGTTTTGATGAGTAAGTATCTATATGACTAGAGAAACGCATTGGGCCGCTAACCCAAGCCATGCTTTATCATGGTGGAAATTTACTTACAGCTTGAGTGACTCTACAACACATCCTATTATAAAATAAGAAGCTATGCATAATAGTGAATGAAAATAAAAAGGATGATGAGTCTACTCCGTTTGTTCATCTTGTCATTGTAACATGGGCTTGTTTCCATGTCATGGGGCAAGAGGTACCTCTTTGCGGTTCTCTATGATGTCATTAATACTTATTATGATTGTACAAAGCTTATTAGGAATCTTAAGTTTAGTAATCATGGAGTAGGTTTTCACACTCACGGGGCATGAGGCTTTCAACCACCTTGTCATTCTCATTACTTCAATACTAATAATTTTAAGATGCTAGTGATAAAGGGGCAATGAGAGTCCTAGATCAATGGATACCACATTTCAATTAGTAATTTTAGTTGAATAGTTTAGAGGCTACATAAGACTTGATCATGTTTTACCTCTACTCAATTTTCTCCAAAGTGTCCACCATATTTCCTATTCTCCATTATGCTATTCTTTGACCAATATAGGATTTTATTTTTCATTTTGTGCATGCATTTGGTCCATAGTGCTTTTATTTCATTATACACTTTGTGAACTTTCATGAAGCATCTTTGCTTGCATATTTGATATTTCTTACAACATGAATTGTATATTGCTACTCATTTCTAGTATTAATCATTTGATTATATGTAGCATGAATAATCATCCTTGATATCCCATGATTGTTTCAATATGCAAAACCCATCTTAGTTTTATCACCTTCATACTCGAGGACGAGCATGGGTTAAGCTTGGGGATGTTGATGCATGTAAAATGCATAGATGAATTTTGCATATTTTCACATGGTTTTCTATTACATATTGCATCATATAAGGGTATAATTCAATGTTTTATAGTATTTTGGGGTTAAATTACAAAGTGCCCCAACTTTTATGGAATTAACCCTGCCTGTCAGAAACCCCGTTTTCTATATTTTTGACGTTTCAGGGGGCAAACTTCCGCGAAATCACCTGAAAATCTACGGGGGTCATTTTTTTGGAAGGAGAAGACTTGCGGGCGAAGGATCCACGAGAATTGGGCAAGGAGGCCCAAAAGAGGACCCTCCACACGGCCAGATTCCTTGGCCGCATGAGAGGCCCCCTTTTGGCCCCTGTGGCCCCAAATCCTTCCATCTTCGACTTACCGACTCCGTCTTGACTTAAAACCGACTATAAAAAGGGTCCCCCGTACCCTTACGGAGGAGAGCACCGCCGAAACACCGAAACACCGAAACAGAGACCTGGAGTTCCAGATTGGAGGGGGAAAACTCCGGCGGGGCGCCGCCGGTGTGATCTCCTACCCCTCCAACGTCATCTCCATCGACATCTCCATGAAGAGGAAGTAGTCCACCCCAGGGCTATGGGTTTGTGGAAGTAGCACTTGTATCTCTCTCTCTATGTGCTTCACTAATTAGATCCGTATGAGCTGCCTCACATGATTACATGCACCATTGTAATTCCTATGTGGTGGATCTTTTCTATGAGTTATTGAATCTGAGATTGCAATTGTTTCTCTTCAGTTATTTGAGTAGATGTATCTTATGTACCCCGTTCTTATTTGCTAGCTTTGATCAATCTAGTTCTTGAGAGCGTGTGTGGGGTGATGGGTACATTAGTTGGAGTAACGGGGGGTGGCTAGTGCCGTGAAAGTGACAGAAGTTCAGCGATTCACTTAGGTTTTGTTAAACCTTTCTTAGTTACCTCACTAGGGATAAAAAGGAGTACCTTGTTAACGGGGATTTGAAGTGACACTAATGAATCTCCATGACTAGATCTAGCAAGTTCTTACTTCAACTTCATGTCACATTGCTTAAAGCTATACTCTTGTTTTTCCTTAATTATCGAGGTGTTATGATTTATTTCGCATCTTGGTGGAGTATAAGAGGGATCAATATGACCGTAGAGATCTCTATGCTAGGACGTGATGCCCATATGAAAGTACTCAATGTTAAACGTGTTATTGTAATCTCACATGTAATTCTTTATGTCCACCGTCTACTACTTTATTTGAGAGAATGTAAGTGTGAAACCATGAACCCCGGTCCTATTTTAATTATAAGAAAACACTCTAGTTACTTTGCTGCAATTTACTTTACTTGCACTTTACTTTACTTGCATCTCCAATTCGAATTTACATTATCTCCATCACCACTTGCATCACAAAAATACAAAAACAATCCATTGCATATTTATTTTCTCATTTGCATTTAGTAGTAGATTTAATTATTGCACATTTACTTTCAGTTTTGCATTGAAATTTAGAAGTCTCACACCTTGTGCTTGACAACCACTTGGTGAGGTTGAGGGCACAAAACTCTCTATTTGTTTGCAGGATCCTGGAGGAAGCTTGGAAGATAATTGCTGAAATACTGGCTCCCCAAGAGTTCGATATAAACCCTCGAGTCACCCTCGTGGGGAAGAAGGCTTGCCACTAGCTACACACTCTGCACTTGGAGTCTCAACCTAGCCATCAGATATGCAAAAATATAAAGATGTAGATGGAGATATTATTAAACTAAAAAAATCCTTTCTTTTTAGAGCAAGAACTAAAGAATGGTTGCTATCTTTTCCTAGAAATAGTGTTGATTCTTGGACTAAGTGTAAAGATGCTTTCATTGGAAAATATTATCATCCTGCTAATATTATATCTTTAAGAAGTAGCATTATGAATTTTAGGCAACTTTATAATGAGCATGTTGCTAAAGCTTGGCAAATAATGAAATTTTTAGTAAAGAATTGTCCCACTCATGGACTGACTACTTGGATGATCATCCAAACCTTTTATGCAGGTCTGAATTTTTCCTCAAGAAACCTTCAGGATTTAGCTGCTGGAGGAACCTTTATGTCCATTACCTTGGGGGCAGCAACAAAGCTTCTTGATGTTATGATGGTAAATTATTTTGAATGACACACTAAGAGAGCTACAACTGGTAAGAAGGTAAATTCTTTTGAAGAAACCTCCTGTTTGAGTGATAGACTTGATGCTATTATGTCTATCCTTGTGAATGACCATGCTTTTATTGATCCAAATAATTTTCCTTTAGCCTCTTTGGTTGCTCAAGAAGAGCATGTTGATGTAAACTTCATTAAAAATAATAATTTCAACACCAATGCTTGTAGAAATAATTTTGGTGGCAACAATTATAGGTCATATCCTCCCAATAATAGCAATGCTTATGGTAATTCTTATGCTAATTCCTACAACAACAATAAAATTATACCCTCTGATCTTGAGAACATGCTTAAGAATTTTATTAGTACACAAACTGCTTTCAATAAATCTGTTGAGGAAAAATTTGGCAAAATTGATGTTCTTGCTTTCTAAAGTTGATAGCCTTGCTCTTGTCGCACCCTGATTTCTAGGGGATACTCACCGTACGAACTGGATAGCAGATGCTTGGATTATGGGGCATAACTGCTCCCACGTCCCAGCTTCCTGGTAGGCCTGCGCTTATGCGCGACAACACAAGCCCTGCTATTCCATCGTCGATGTAAACTATCCACTAGAGATCAAAGGCACTTCCGTCGACGTACTTCAACCATACACACATGGTACGTCAACGGCGTTTAACAAGTGATATCACAACAGATCTCTACGACACAAAAGATTGGAATAAGTTGCAAATGGCTCTCATTAGAGCAGAGATAGCAAATACAATCATTCAGAGGGCACATGCCCCAACAATACATCATTACAATACAGCGGAAGCATTCAACATGTCTGAGTACAGACAAGAACCAAATAGGCCTAAGAGGCCGGAAACGAAAAGGCGGAGCCCATCCACGAAGTCTCGGATCCTGCCCGGGTCCGCTATCTACTCGTCAGCAGTCTCGTCGTCATACTCCACGTAGTAGCCACCATGTAGATCCTCGGAAACGTCGTCTGCGTAAACCACAGCCCCAAAGGGGTCAGTACATAAACGTACTGGCAAGCAAGACTCACAGTTCACCAAAGTGTAACCCGTCAACACCAAGTACAGATGCCTTGGGTTCAACGGAAGAGAGGGGATATAAAAGATGCTGCAACTGGCTGCACTAACCAACTACAGAGATTTCTACCACTTCCGGCTAACAGAAAGGAGATAAGATCGAGGATTGTAACCAACTGAAAGATAACTTCAAACAAAACCCATCCTGGATCTCGCCCCTTATCCAAAGAAGCAATCCGAGGATAACTCACACAGTTGTATTAAAGGTGAATCAAATTATTGTGTCATCAACCTATTACTAGTCAAGTTATTAATCATGGGGTGTAACATGTTTGATCATTATGTTTAAGTTGTCCTGAGTACTTGTTAGCCAGTACTTTCACCAAGTAATCCATAACCGCGGAAAACACGGCTTCTCGAGAAGATTATCCCTGCAGGGTTGCACCAATTTGGCCGTACACTCAAGAATAACCCGCCAGATGGGAATCAAACCCACCAAGCGGGGTACTCTACACAACCAACCATTCCTCGCATCAAGCCCAAAGCACCTTGGGCGCACGGCTAATCGAGCCCAGAAGAAAATGGACCCTCATAGCACTCTAAGAACGTGTCCCCCTATATGCCGACTACAAAAGTTCCACCCTGGCCTGGGCTCGCAAAAACATGCATGCGGCAAATAGAAAACACGAACTAAATGAGGTGATTTGGACGAGATGCGAATCAGGTCAAGTTGAGGGGGGCGCCCATACTCGCTTCCCAAATGCGGGTAGTGCGCTCATCATGGATCAGTAGACAAGACCCTTTTCCTATTAGGGTCGACACTAGCAGGCCTCAAAACCACACAGGGCCTCCTGCCGGTGCCTTATCATCAAATTTATTATTAATAGCAACATTAGCATGATTGATTGATTAAACATCGAGCCCCCACAACGTAATAGAAATGGTAACAGAAAGTAACGGGTAACAGACTCGAGCAAAACAACCTAAGCATGCTAGTAAGACACTGGCTCAACCAAAGGGGTGATAGGAGGGGAGGTGAGGCAATATCAAGGTTAAGGGATTCATGTGATGGGTTCGTAACAGAAAACAACTACTACTAAGGCTAGCAGAAAAGAACAACGGAAAGTATCGGTAACCAAGGTTGAAAGGAACACAGTGGTTCATGTGAGTGATAACTTGCCTGCAAACCCAGTAGCCTGGTACTGAGCTAAATCCTTAGAAGGGGTGTCGTAAGTATCGTCGGTCTCAACGTCGTCGTATATCCGGGAAGAAGCAAACAGACAATGCAGAAAGATAAACAATCAATATCATGGCATAGGTGCACAAACATGGGATGATGCATGTCATGTTAATAGATGCATCAGAATAAACTACTTGACAATATAACACAATTTAATTGGACCCATATGCAATGTGAATTGCATATGGATGCAAGTGGTTAAGGTGGAAGCAATGATCTACATTTGATTAACAAGTGTAAGTGGTTAAACATGATGCATGCATGATGATGATGACAAGATAACAACAAAATAACAATGATAGATGCAAAGGAAAAGGAATAAAACAAGTTTGGAAATGATTTGTTAATTTTCGAAAGTTTTGGTTACTTAGACATGTCACACAAACAATTATTGTTTTCATCAATTTAAATTGCTCAAACCAAAACAAAGTTGATATTTGAAAAGGTTATCAAATTTTAGTTGGATTACATGTTTCACATTTTGAAATTGGACTTAGGATTATTTAATTATGAATTAAACAATATTAAACACTTTTTAATTGCATTAACAAGATTTAAATGGTTTAGGCAATTTTAATTATTCAAAACAGAAAACAAAAATTATATTTGAAAAGGTGAGATGAAATGGTATGGAAAACATATTTTATTTGCATTTATTGGATTTATAAATAATTAGTTATGGAATTTACAAATTAACATTTGAATTATTTAAATTTGAATTTTAAAAGTATTTTGAAAATTCAAAACAGAATACAAATAGGTTATTTAGAAAGATTAGGAAAATTGGATCAGAAAACATATAAAGTTCTTATTCATTGGATTTATGGATTTGAAGTTATTGATTTTTGAAGTTTTAATGCTTATTCTGCTATTTAAAAAGAAATAGGAATTCAACAGATTCATTTATTCCCTTTTGTTACCGACACTGGTTCTAACCCCAGTCACTGCCCTGCGGGGCCTAGCCAGCGTGGCGTGTGCGGCAGGCTGGGTGGAGGCTGAGGTGGCCACGGGGGAGACTGACCCGTGGGCCCCACGTGGGTGCGCGTGAGGGAAAAAAATGGGGCAACAATTGCGCCCCGCGGGACTCGATCCCGCGACCTATCGCTTCCACGCACGGTGCGCTAGCCACTTGGGCTGGTTCAGTTTCGTGATAGAGATAGGAGCAGGTTTGATTATGAGGTTCAGTTGCTGCGCCTAGATCTGAAATTAACTGAACCTTGGTTCAGTTTCTGTTCTGGACTCCGACGGGAACGACAGGAGGCCGGCGATCGCTGGCCACTCCTCACGGGCGCGGTCCGCGCGGTGGTCGGGATGCGTGCTGTCTCGCGCGGTGTTGCGTGCGCGTCTAGGGAGTGTGGGTGCGGAAGGAGCGAGAGGGACAGGAGAGAGGGACAGAGGCGATCACCTGCGCTCGCTGTCGTCGTTCAGTCGATGGCAGAAACGGAGGAGAAAGCCGGCGACGGCGCGGCCACCGTGGTGCATCCCGGCGAGCGACGAGGACACGGGGAAACTCCAGGGACTCCCCCGTTTCCGTTCCACTCCTCAGGGGCTCCTCGAGGTGAAGGTGGCTACCTGCGCTAGTGGAGGAAGGTGGGGTTCTAGGTGGGAGCCTCAGGTTCAGACATCAGAGGAGGTAGAGAAGAAAAGAGAGGGAGGAGGGAGAGAAAAGAAGGGATGGCGGCGGTGGGGAAGGAGCTAGGGTTGATGGCTCGGGAGGGTAGGTAGTTATAGGGCATAGAGCTCGTACGGCTGATCATCCAGGGGAGGGAGAGAAGATCGAGTGGCTGTTTCTGTGTTCGTACAGGAGGTGACAGTGACGTGAGGGAGAAGGACGACAGGGAAGGGTACTGGGCCAAGGTAACGGGCTGGGCTGCTGATAGGTTAGCTGCTGCCTCCTCTGCTTTGCTTTTTATTTTTATTTTTATTTTACTGTTTTTTTTTGTAGCATATGCTTTAGGAAGAAAACCTTAGGGTTTAGATTAGAGAAAAATTTGAAAAATTTAGGATAAGTTCCTTAGGCCAAATGCAACCACTTGGCAATTTTCATTTTTCAAAATTTTAACATTTGGTTGCTTTTTGAAATTAGAACCAAATTTGAGTGAAATGGTTAATTTTAATAAACATTAATAAAACCATTAATTAAATAGGGTAACCCCTATTGTAAATAGGCAATTTTGAACTAGTTTCATTTGGTAGCAACCTAAATTCAAAATGGTTCTATTTGGGTGCTTGCATTTGAATTTTAAAGTGTGTTTGAGAATGAATAAATGATTTAAAACCATTATTTTCCCAAATGATCACTATGGAAAACATGGAACCAAAAGATTGTTATTGTTGGTGATTTTTATTCAAAAAGTTGTAACAGAACAAGTATGAAAACAACCATTTGAATTTGTTTGAGTTTGCATTATGAAAACAAGATAAAACAGATGCAAAACAAATATTAACAATGCAAACAATAATAAAGCAATGCAATGAAATGATGACATGATGCATTGCTTGAAATAAAACAAGGAATCAAACATTCTAGGGGTATTTTTCATACTTGGGATGTTACAAAACGCCCCCCCTTGAAGGAATCGCGCCCCGAGATTCCTACTGAGAAAAGAAAAGGTCCGGATACTTCTTGGGAAGATCCTCTTGAGCTATGTCACGTGAAACACATCGTGCACATTGGATAGACGTCAGGGAATTTGGAAACCACCGGAACATTTCAAGTAAAGGGGAGAGATTTTGCACCAAGGGTGTATAGCTGGATAGAATTTGATTCATTTGGAGAATAGACTATCTGGCTAGAATGGTGGAACAGAGTTATTGACATCAATGCAACACCAGGAATAATCATCAATGTCAGAATCATCAACATGAGAGTAACGAGGAATATGTGGCCTCTCATTAGAATTGGATTGTTCCTACTTATCTTGGAAGTCAACACTTGAGATTCCGGAGAGTGAACGGTGATTTGATTGCTTAGTGGAACCAGAACTGGGTTGTATGTTGTGGAAAAGATTGTTGACACAAAGGAATGTGATGCTCCGGTATCATATAACACTTTAGCAGGACAAGAGTTTACGAGGAAGTTTTGATTAGACGTCGGTAGAAGATTTGAAGTGGAAAACAACAACAAGATTTCAACGGACGAAAAGGATGTTGAGATGAACAGGATATCAACATCGGGGAAAACGAGAACAAAACTCCTGAGGTACTATGGAAAACCCATCCGGGCTTCTAAAGGATCAATATCTACTGCTTAAGGAATAGAGGATCTGCTTCCGGGGCTTACACGCCTCCGTTCTCAATCATGAGTAGGCAACATGATAAATCATGTCACAACCACCTCCATTCCTATGGTCTAGTAGATATAACCATCCTAGAGAAACCAGAATTCGTGAAATCCTAACTTGAAAGTTTAGGTGAGAAGGGAAAAATCAACGTTGCACTTCCTTACCAGAAAAGGGAGGGAGGGTGGGGAAAGAAGAAAAAGAACAGAATTCCTACTCTCACGTTTCATTTTTCCTGTATAGCTACAAAATAGTTTCTAGACTCAACTGCGACCAGTAAAAAGGGATCCTACAGGCAGACCGGCTCTGATACCATTTGTCGCACCCTGATTTCTAGGGGATACTCACCGTACGAACTGGATAGCAGATGCTTGGATTATGGGGCATAACTGCTCCCACGTCCCAGCTTCCTGGTAGGCCTGCGCTTATGCGCGACAACACAAGCCCTGCTATTCCATCGTCGATGTAAACTATCCACTAGAGATCAAAGGCACTTCCGTCGACGTACTTCAACCATACACACATGGTACGTCAACGGCGTTTAACAAGTGATATCACAACAGATCTCTACGACACAAAAGATTGGAATAAGTTGCAAATGGCTCTCATTAGAGCAGAGATAGCAAATACAATCATTCAGAGGGCACATGCCCCAACAATACATCATTACAATACAGCGGAAGCATTCAACATGTCTGAGTACAGACAAGAACCAAATAGGCCTAAGAGGCCGGAAACGAAAAGGCGGAGCCCATCCACGAAGTCTCGGATCCTGCCCGGGTCCGCTATCTACTCGTCAGCAGTCTCGTCGTCATACTCCACGTAGTAGCCACCATGTAGATCCTCGGAAACGTCGTCTGCGTAAACCACAGCCCCAAAGGGGTCAGTACATAAACGTACTGGCAAGCAAGACTCACAGTTCACCAAAGTGTAACCCGTCAACACCAAGTACAGATGCCTTGGGTTCAACGGAAGAGAGGGGATATAAAAGATGCTGCAACTGGCTGCACTAACCAACTACAGAGATTTCTACCACTTCCGGCTAACAGAAAGGAGATAAGATCGAGGATTGTAACCAACTGAAAGATAACTTCAAACAAAACCCATCCTGGATCTCGCCCCTTATCCAAAGAAGCAATCCGAGGATAACTCACACAATTGTATTAAAGGTGAATCAAATTATTGTGTCATCAACCTATTACTAGTCAAGTTATTAATCATGGGGTGTAACATGTTTGATCATTATGTTTAAGTTGTCCTGAGTACTTGTTAGCCAGTACTTTCACCAAGTAATCCATAACCGCGGAAAACACGGCTTCTCGAGAAGATTATCCCTGCAGGGTTGCACCAATTTGGCCGTACACTCAAGAATAACCCGCCAGATGGGAATCAAACCCACCAAGCGGGGTACTCTACACAACCAACCATTCCTCGCATCAAGCCCAAAGCACCTTGGGCGCACGGCTAATCGAGCCCAGAAGAAAATGGACCCTCATAGCACTCTAAGAACGTGTCCCCCTATATGCCGACTACAAAAGTTCCACCCTGGCCTGGGCTCGCAAAAACATGCATGCGGCAAATAGAAAACACGAACTAAATGAGGTGATTTGGACGAGATGCGAATCAGGTCAAGTTGAGGGGGGCGCCCATACTCGCTTCCCAAATGCGGGTAGTGCGCTCATCATGGATCAGTAGACAAGACCCTTTTCCTATTAGGGTCGACACTAGCAGGCCTCAAAACCACACAGGGCCTCCTGCCGGTGCCTTATCATCAAATTTATTATTAATAGCAACATTAGCATGATTGATTGATTAAACATCGAGCCCCCACAACGTAATAGAAATGGTAACAGAAAGTAACGGGTAACAGACTCGAGCAAAACAACCTAAGCATGCTAGTAAGACACTGGCTCAACCAAAGGGGTGATAGGAGGGGAGGTGAGGCAATATCAAGGTTAAGGGATTCATGTGATGGGTTCGTAACAGAAAACAACTACTACTAAGGCTAGCAGAAAAGAACAACGGAAAGTATCGGTAACCAAGGTTGAAAGGAACACAGTGGTTCATGTGAGTGATAACTTGCCTGCAAACCCAGTAGCCTGGTACTGAGCTAAATCCTTACAAGGGGTGTCGTAAGTATCGTCGGTCTCAACGTCGTCGTATATCCGGGAAGAAGCAAACAGACAATGCAGAAAGATAAACAATCAATATCATGGCATAGGTGCACAAACATGGGATGATGCATGTCATGTTAATAGATGCATCAGAATAAACTACTTGACAATATAACACAATTTAATTGGACCCATATGCAATGTGAATTGCATATGGATGCAAGTGGTTAAGGTGGAAGCAATGATCTACATTTGATTAACAAGTGTAAGTGGTTAAACATGATGCATGCATGATGATGATGACAAGATAACAACAAAATAACAATGATAGATGCAAAGGAAAAGGAATAAAACAAGTTTGGAAATGATTTGTTAATTTTGGAAAGTTTTGGTTACTTAGACATGTCACACAAACAATTATTGTTTTCATCAATTTAAATTGCTCAAACCAAAACAAAGTTGATATTTGAAAAGGTTATCAAATTTTAGTTGGATTACATGTTTCACATTTTGAAATTGGACTTAGGATTATTTAATTATGAATTAAACAATATTAAACACTTTTTAATTGCATTAACAAGATTTAAATGGTTTAGGCAATTTTAATTATTCAAAACAGAAAACAAAAATTATATTTGAAAAGGTGAGATGAAATGGTATGGAAAACATATTTTATTTGCATTTAATTGGATTTATAAATAATTAGTTATGGAATTTACAAATTAACATTTGAATTATTTAAATTTGAATTTTAAAAGTATTTTGAAAACTCAAAACAGAATACAAATAGGTTATTTAGAAAGATTAGGAAAATTGGATCAGAAAACATATAAAGTTCTTATTCATTGGATTTATGGATTTGAAGTTATTGATTTTTGAAGTTTTAATGCTTATTCTGCTATTTAAAAAGAAATAGGAATTCAACAGATTCATTTATTCCCTTTTGTTACCGACACTGGTTCTAACCCCAGTCACTGCCCTGCGGGGCCTAGCCAGCGTGGCGTGTGCGGCAGGCTGGGTGGAGGCTGAGGTGGCCACGGGGGAGACTGACCCGTGGGCCCCACGTGGGTGCGCGTGAGGGAAAAAAATGGGGCAACAATTGCGCCCCGCGGGACTCGATCCCGCGACCTATCGCTTCCACGCACGGTGCGCTAGCCACTTGGGCTGGTTCAGTTTCGTGATAGAGATAGGAGCAGGTTTGATTATGAGGTTCAGTTGCTGCGCCTAGATCTGAAATTAACTGAACCTTGGTTCAGTTTCTGTTCTGGACTCCGACGGGAACGACAGGAGGCCGGCGATCGCTGGCCACTCCTCACGGGCGCGGTCCGTGCGGTGGTCGGGATGCGTGCTGTCTCGCGCGGTGTTGCGTGCGCGTCTAGGGAGTGTGGGTGCGGAAGGAGCGAGAGGGACAGGAGAGAGGGACAGAGGCGATCACCTGCGCTCGCTGTCGTCGTTCAGTCGATGGCAGAAACGGAGGAGAAAGCCGGCGACGGCGCGGCCACCGTGGTGCATCCCGGCGAGCGACGAGGACACGGGGAAACTCCAGGGACTCCCCCGTTTCCGTTCCACTCCTCAGGGGATCCTCGAGGTGAAGGTGGCTACCTGCGCTAGTGGAGGAAGGTGGGGTTCTAGGTGGGAGCCTCAGGTTCAGACATCAGAGGAGGTAGAGAAGAAAAGAGAGGGAGGAGGGAGAGAAAAGAAGGGATGGCGGCGGTGGGGAAGGAGCTAGGGTTGATGGCTCGGGAGGGTAGGTAGTTATAGGGCATAGAGCTCGTACGGCTGATCATCCAGGGGAGGGAGAGAAGATCGAGTGGCTGTTTCTGTGTTCGTACAGGAGGTGACAGTGACGTGAGGGAGAAGGACGACAGGGAAGGGTACTGGGCCAAGGTAACGGGCTGGGCTGCTGATAGGTTAGCTGCTGCCTCCTCTGCTTTGCTTTTTATTTTTATTTTTATTTTACTGTTTTTTTTTGTAGCATATGCTTTAGGAAGAAAACCTTAGGGTTTAGATTAGAGAAAAATTTGAAAAATTTAGGATAAGTTCCTTAGGCCAAATGCAACCACTTGGCAATTTTCATTTTTCAAAATTTTAACATTTGGTTGCTTTTTGAAATTAGAACCAAATTTGAGTGAAATGGTTAATTTTAATAAACATTAATAAAACCATTAATTAAATAGGGTAACCCCTATTGTAAATAGGCAATTTTGAACTAGTTTCATTTGGTAGCAACCTAAATTCAAAATGGTTCTGTTTGGGTGCTTGCATTTGAATTTTAAAGTGTGTTTGAGAATGAATAAATGATTTAAAACCATTATTTTCCCAAATGATCACTATGGAAAACATGGAACCAAAAGATTGTTATTGTTGGTGATTTTTATTCAAAAAGTTGTAACAGAACAAGTATGAAAACAACCATTTGAATTTGTTTGAGTTTGCATTATGAAAACAAGATAAAACAGATGCAAAACAAATATTAACAATGCAAACAATAATAAAGCAATGCAATGAAATGATGACATGATGCATTGCTTGAAATAAAACAAGGAATCAAACATTCTAGGGGTATTTTTCATACTTGGGATGTTACAGCTCTTGATGTTGATTTTATGAAACTAAATATTATGACTCATGATGTTAAACAAAGCAAAACTTTTAATGCTATCCAAATTTGAATTGATAATAATGTTAGGATGTTAGCTGAATTGCATGCTAGATGGGAAAGAGAAGATGAAATAGCTAGAAAGAATAATATAGCTGATGTTTGCACCATTACCGTCATTAGTAAAACTGAAGCCTCTCATGCTAGTAAACCTTCTACTATCAATGGTAAAGTAATTGGTGTTTGAAATACTCCCACTTCTGCTATTAAAAATGCAAAATTGCCTGAAACTGCTAAAAATGTTCCTGATAAAAATGCTGAAATTTTTAGAAACATGGGAGACAATGGTCCCATTACCTTTGATATAAATGACCTTGACTTTGATGATTGCAACATAACTTAAGTGATTAAGTTCCTACAAAATCTTGCTAGTTGTCCTAATGATAGTGCTATGAATATGGCTTTCACAAAACATATTACAAATGCTCTCATGCAAATTAGAGAAGATGAATTAAGATGTGAAGCCTCTATCCCTAGGAAGCTAGATGATGGTTGGGAACCCATTATTAAAATGAAAGTGAACGATTTTTATTGCAATGCTCTATGTCTACTTGGTGCTAGTATCTCTGTTATGCCTAAGAGACTTTATGATATTCTTGATTTACCACCTTTGGAACCCTGTTATTTGGATGTTCATCTCATTGATAATGTTAGGAAGAAACCTTTCGGGAGAGCCTATGATGTTATTATCATGGTTAATAAAAATCTTTTCCCCATTTATTTTGGTGTCTTGAATATTGAATGCAATGCTTCTTATCCAATTGTTTTGGGAAGAGCTTTTCTTAGAACTGTTGGTGCTGTTATTGATATGAAAGAGGGGAATATTAAATTTCAGTTCCCACTTAAGAAAGGTATGGAACACTTTCCTATAAAGATAATTAAGTTGCCTTTTGATTCTATTATTCGAACAAATTACAATTTGGATGCTTGTTCACTTGAAAACACTTGATTCCACTTTTCTTGGCCTAGCTAAAAGGCGTTAAAGAAAAGAACTTCTTGGGAGATAACCCATGGTTTTCTTGTTGCTTTGTTTTTTCTGTTTTGTTTGAGTCAAGGGGTTGTATACTTCTGTAGAAACTCCTTTGTATCTTTATTTTCATGTTTTAGTTGTGCCAAGTAAAGTTTATGACGAGAGTTGGAGTTGGTTTTGGATTTCTGCGCAGGAAACAGATTTATGTTGTCCACCGTAAAAAATCGTATAATTCACAGGAAAATCAGAATGACCTGAAATGTTTTGTGCTTATTCCTCAGCTAATTCCGCAACATTTTATCTCTTTAAATTTTTCGATATGAGTAACGTAAGTGCCCCAAAAAAATTCGTCTTTACAGACTGTTCTAGTTTTGACACATTCTACAATTTTTCTTGCATTTGTCCTTTTACGATGTCAAGTGGATTTATTTGCTTTACGAAACATTAGTGGCTGTAGCTAATGTTTAAAAGTATCAATAGCACTTGTGCCCATACAGAACCCATGTATTTTTTATTGTTACACTAACCCTTTAATGTGAATTACTCTTTGAGTGTGGTGTGAAGGAAGTTTTCAAGGGTCAAGAGAAGAGGGTGATATATGTGATCAAGAAGAGTGCAAGGTCAAAGCTTGGGGAAGCCCCCATGGTTCATCCCAGCAAATTCTAAGAAGACTCAAGCATCTAAGTGTAACATCCCAGGTTTTTGAAAATTTTAAAAAAATTGAAACCTTCATGCATTAATGAGCATCATAACATCCCTGCATTTTGATTGCACAAAAATTTGTTTTAATTTTCTAAACACAAAATTTTAGGTGTTACTACCTATCAAACCACCTTTTGAATTTAAATACTATTTCAAAAGAAAGTATTTTATTTTTGGAAAATTACAGTACCAAAATGTTCCTTAGGTACTAAGCTTTTTAAAACATATTTTCTTGTATTTCTCTGATTTGTTTTGGTGGAGTCTTGAATTGAATTTGAATCAATTTGTTTAAAAACAGAAAAGAAAAAACCGAAAGAGAAACCATCGCAGCCCAGCCCTCACTCTTCTCTCGGCCTGGCCCAACCCATCTCCCCCTCGCCCCTCTCTCTTCCGCGCACGCGCACAGGCCGCGGCCCACCTCAGGCCCGCAGAAGCCCACGAGTATGTAGCCCAAGGAACAGCCGTAGCAACTCCTCTCTCTTCCACTGATAGGTGGACCCTACCTCTAACGTCAGCTTGACATGTGCGTGACGTCCGTGCCCGACTCGAACTCTGTCGCCCCGCCGGCTCTCCTTGCCCCTCCTCCACGCATCGGTCCTCATAAATACCGCCCCCTCGACGTTTGCGCTCCCCTACGAAACCCTAACCCTAGACAGCACCGCCGTTGTAACGATCTTGGTGAGATCGAAATCTTCTCCGCCGTCGCGCCATTGAAAGCCATCTCGGGAACTCCACGAGGCCACCGTTTCACGCCTCGGGAGGTGAAGGCGAGGAAACGAGCAAGCTCGCCACGAGGAGCCGCGGCTGAGGAGCACCGTGAAAGCTTATGTCTCCTCTAATGATTTTGGTGATGATAACAACGCGGGTATGTTTACTAACCATGTGGTTTAAGTGTCTACAGCTGGACTCACATATGATCAACGATAATATCCTCGAGAAGATAGACAAAGTTTTTATCGAGACGCAAATAACTGCCGCCGGATTATTTAGGGATCTAGCCCGGAAATTCCGGTGGATACATGCCGAAAATTCCGGCCTCAGCACTAGAATATTCTGGCCTACTCGAGGCTCCAGATGTTGAAGTCCTGGAATCCAACTGCCCGCTCGCAGAAGCTGGGGCGGAAATTTGCCCGAAAATGTCTGGGGCAAATTTTCGGCTCTTTGGTCCTTAGCAAAATTGCGATGAGTCGCTGCTGCCCGTTCACAAATGCAGGGGCGGAAATTTGACCGGAAATTTCTGAGGCAAATTTCAGGCCCCTGGTCCTTAGCGAAAATTCGGACGCGTCACTGCTGCCAGCTCGCAGATATGGGGGCGTAATTTCTACCAGAAATTTCCGGCCTCGGATTATTCAATAATCTGCCCCTCGGAGGTTTCAAATATCCGGCCAGCTACCCCGGAAATTTCCGTAACTAATACCGGAATATTCCGGACCTGCAGTGCTGTAACGGACAGATTTTGGAGGAGGCTATAAATAGCTGGCTTCTTCCTCTAGACAGCTAGTTCATCCATTCCTCTCTCTCCTCCATTGTTCAAGAGCTCAAAATGCCCAGATCTCCCTCCTCCTCCAACCAAACTCGATGCCCTTCAAGGATCTGATGGAGGAGGCCTAGATCTACCTTTCTACCAAGCCAAAAATCGTTTTCCCATACCATACCTCTTGGGATCTTGTAAATCTCTTGGTTGTTTTGTCATCCTAGAGAAACCCTAGTGCTTGTTGCTTCCACCTTGTATCAAGAAGCTTCGGATTTTTGAGAGCCTCCATCTCACTTGTGGAGTAGCCTCAACCACTTGTAAAGGTTTGGTCAACGCCTTCAAGTCGACCTCATAGTGGAAATGAGAATCTCCCTCACCGAAGAAGCTCAAGGAGAACAAGGTGTGCACAACCGTGCTATTGAGGAGCGCCTAGGTGGCTCCCCACCTCTCCAACATAGATGTACTTCTTTTAAGAAGGAACTACGGGAAACATATCCTTGTCTCCGTGTTTTCACTTGTGGTTATCTTGTGCCTTGCATATTACTTCCGTTGCGTACTTGTTTCTTATCACATAGGGTGTCTACCTAGTTGCACATCTAGATAACCAAGTTGTTTACTTGCTAAAGCCCATCTAAAGGTGAAAAAGGATTAAAATTTGTAGGTCACCTATTCACCCGCCCCCCCTCTAGTTGACCATATTACACTTTCAATTGGTATCAGAGCCTCAACTCTTATATCGGGCTTAACCGCCTAAGAGTATCATGGCCAATGGAGATGATCCCGAATCTTCTAAGGAGGAGCTCTCCAAAATGGCCGAGACTATAGCTAACCTAGAGACAATGGTTGTGACCATTCAAACCCAATTGTCCAAGGTTAGCTCTAGTGTTGGCTCGGAGGTTTCCTCCATCAAGTGGATATTGGAGAACATGATTGGTAAACCTAAGGGGCACGTGAATTCTCCCCATGTCTCCGATGCGTATAGTTCGGAAGAGGAAACTATTCCGGACGATACCAAAGTCAAAGATAATATTGCCAAAGCTAAGGCGAAAGTCACACAAAAGGCTAAGGCAAAGGAGAATTCCGGAGGATCCAAGTCTCAAGCGGCTAATGGTTCGGGGTCCAACTCAAAAGTTCCACCACCTCAAAATTATGACTCCATCCATCCAATAGTTTTAATGCCACACATTCTTAATGTTGGACTTCCTCGCATGCTTAAAACTAATGAATTCTCTTCTTGGAAGTTTGAAATGGAGTCACATATTTACGGCTCGTGCACCGCTTTGTGGAGGAGTGTGATTCATGGGTTCCATCCCCATAACCCAAGAAACTTGATTCCTAGGGATCATCTCACTCACAACACCGCCCTTGTCATCATTCAAAAGGCTCTTCCAAGGGATCATCTCACTCACATTCGTGGTTGCAAAACTGCCAAGGAAGCTTGGGAAAAGCTTGACACTTTGTTTCAAGGAAATGCTAGCATCCAATCATCCAAGTATGATGTGTCCATTGACAAGTCCGAGAACTTTGTTATGCAAGAGGATGAGTCCCCCAAGGAGCTATATAGGAGAGTTGTCACCCTTGCCAATCGATTGAGGGACTTTGGAAAAGAAGATATCTCCGATGAGTGGATAAAGAGGAAGTTCATCAAAGCAATTACACCCTTCGAGAATAACCTCTCCACTAGCATACGGACAAGAGCGGACTAGAATACCCTCAACTCCATTGGTGTTCTTAGTGAGTTTATCGCCATATCCCTATCGCAGAAGAGTGCGAATGATGCTCTCGTTTGCTCTAGAGGTATGGGAAAGTCACCCAATCTTGCATTGAAGTCAAAGGAAATGGCTCGAGTTGAAGAAGTTGAAGAGGAGGATGATGGTGAGGAAGACTATGAGGACACTTACACCGGCGCTCATAGGTGCATTGCCCTTGCCATGCACGGATATTGGAAGAGATGGGAAGCTCACAAGGCCAGCTCTCCAGGACCTCCACCAAACAAGAACAACAAGAAGAAGGGGAGCAACCAAGGACATGCTACAATTGTGGAAGTGTAAATTATTTCGAGAAGGAGTGCCCTTTGAGCCAAGAGAAGAAAATGAAGGCAAGCTTGTCCACAAAAAAAGGGCAAGGCTCCACAAAACAAGAACTCCGCTAGAAGAGTGCCAAGGGCTCCTTACATTCAAGAAAGGGCGGTGTTGGAAACCTGTATCTCCGGATATGAAGGAGAATATGAAGTGGTACGTGTGGCCCATGTTGCCATAACTACCGCCTCATCTCCATCGGTCTCTCTATCTGAATCCCCCAATGAGATTGCGGCTATTCGACCTACATGTCTTATGGCAAAAGCCACTTAGGTATGCTCTCCCAACTCCAAAACCGTTGTCACTAACCCTCCTTCATTATTGGATTGTGTTGAAAATGTTTGTGAGGAGGATAGTGAGGCAAACGAGCTAGGCATTTGGTTGGCTAGCCTCAAAGGTGAGACTAAGAAGAAAGTGAATGCCCTTTTGCGGCAACTTGATGATGCTAACTCTCTTGTAGATGAAAAGGAGGAAATTATCATGACCTTGGAAAGCCATGGAGGTCACTATTGCAATGATAAAGAGCTTGAAAACGCTCTTGAAAATGAGAGTTCCATTAGAGCCTCTCTTGAGGAGAAATTATCAAGTCTTGAAGAGACTTTTGCTATGAGTGTCTCTAAGCTTCGGAAAGATAATGAACAATATCTTGCTCTTGTTAAAACACTTGAAAATGAAGAGTTGAAGATAGGAATTTCTCATGAGGAACTTGTTGCTCGTCATGAAAAAGTAGAAAAGGAGTTCACGTCTCTTAAATAAATTCATGACAAGCTAACCAAATCTCGTGACAATCTCCTAGCTCAACAATCAAATAAGCAAGTCATGTCCTCTTCATCTACTGGCATTAGTACTTTGCCTAGAAATTCTTGTGGTGCAACTAATCATGTAGGAAGTGAGAAGACTCTCAATGAGGTGGTTCCTCAAAGAGTCAAGAATGGAAAGGTTGGACTTAGCTATGTAGCTAAGTCAAGGAAGAAGTACAAGAAGAAGGTCACCTCTTCCTCACAAGAAACTAAATTTGTGAAAGAGGGAGAGGTGATCAAAGAGAAGGAGACCAACACCATTGTGAGTGGTGAGACCTCTAGGGGGAGCACCACTCATAATGACTTTGCCGGCCAATATAATCCATCTTATGTTCTTATGAAATCTAGAGATGGTCATGTGTATGCTAAATATGTTGGTACTTCTTATGGTGATGACTATCATTGGACTATTTGGGTTCCAAAGACCCTTGTTTCTAACAAAAGAGGACCCATTCAATGATGGGTACCTAAATCAAGACACTAATCTATTGTGGGTAAGTGCTTCCGGGTCGGGCAAATGGACGGTGGATAGTGGTGCATCCCAACATATGGCCGGAAGCAAGGACGCAATGAGTGATCTTAATCCTCCACTACCTCATCTCAATTGCGTCACTATTGGTGATAACTCCGAGCTAAAGATATTGGGATGAGGCAAGGTAGCTATCTCAAATGATTTATCAATTGAGAATGTTCTCCTAGTCGAGTCCCTTGGTTACAATCTCATTTCAGTTCTTCAACTTGCTAAAATTGGTTTTACCTCGTTCTTTAATAAAGAGAATGTGATTGTCACTTGGGAGACGACTCTTAAAGTAGCCTTTGTTGGGCATGTCAAGAACGGCATGTATGTAATGGACTTCTCTAAAGGAGACACATGTGACACGACATGCCTAAAGTCTAAAGTCGATGTGGGTTGGCTATGGCATCGCCGGTTAGCTCACACCAATATGAGGACGTTGCATGACCTTCAAAGTGGCAATCATGTTCTAGGACTAACGAATGCTAAGTTTGCCAAAGATCGTGTGTGTAGCTCTTGCGTTCTTGGAAAGCAACATGGAGAAGCTCACCCCCACCAAGACCACCATCACCACCTCAAGAATCCTCGAGCTCATTCACTTGGACCTTTTTGGTCCCCTATAATATGATAGTCTTGGAGGCAAGAAGTATTGCTTGGTGATTGTGGATGACTATTCAAGATATTGTTGGGTGTATTTCTTCAAGAGGAAGAGTGAGACTCAAAAGAGAGTCATCGAGTTCATCAATTTGGTAGAGCGCCAACACAATACGAGCATTATGGCGATCTGGAGTGATAATGGCTCCGAATTCAAGAACTACACCGTGGACAGATTTCTTAGTGATGAGGGGATTTCTCATCAATATTACACTCCCTATACCCCTCAACAAAACGGTGTGGCGGAGAGGAAGAACCGGACACTAATGGATGAGGCAAGGACCATGATTGTGGAATTCTCTTCTCCATACAATTTTTGGGCCGAGGCCGTCTCCACCGCTTTCCATGCTAGTAACCGGTTGTATCTCCGCAAGATCTTGAACAAGACTCCTTATGAGATCCTCACGGGCAAGAAGCCGTATGTTTCATACTTCAAGGTCTTTGGTTGCAAGTGCTTCATTCGTAAGAGAGGTAAACGCTTGTCACAATTCGAGACCAAGTCATATGAGGGTATCTTTGTTGGATATGCCACAAAAGCTCACGCCTATAGAGTCTACAACAAGTCCACCGGACAAGTTGAAGAATCTATAGACGTGTTGTTTGATGAGGATAATGGGTCCCAAGGGGGCATATAGATCATGGTGTTGTAGGAGATGCAATTCCTCCCATCGTCATAAGAAGAATGGGGATTGGTGAAATAATCCCCATTGAGGGTTACCGGATGACGGAGGGAGAAGGACTATGATCTACTCAAGTGGAGCCATTGACTACACCCATTGATACACAAGCTACCCAACAAGATGCACCAAACCCTCAAGCTACCAATCAAGGCCAAGCTAACGATCAAGATCATTCCATCGATCAAGGCCAAGCTAACACTCAAGGCCAAGCTTACAATGAAGTACAAGGACAAGACACACATGTTGGTGATAAAACCCAACACATAATAGATCCATCTCCCGTTGATGAACAAGATCAAGGGCAATATGGACACCACTCCGATGATGAAGGTGATGATGAAGCCACATCCAAGGAGTCTTTGGAGGAGTTGCTAGCGAGTAGGGAAAATAGAAGGCTAGAAAATCTTGCGCGTGCCGGTCACACGGAGGACATGATTCTTGGAAAAGTTCGTGGAAGGGTAGTCACGAGGAGGCAATTGGCGGATTTTAGCAAGGCACATTCTTTCTTCTCTCACATTGAGCAAAAGAAGGTCTATGAAGTGCTTTAAGACCAAGATTGGCTTGAAGCTATGCATGATGAGCTCAACAACTTCGAGCGCAACAAAGTGTGGAAGTTAGTGCCAAGACCGAAGGATTACAAGAACGTCATCGAAACCAAATGGGTATTCAAGAAAAAGCAAGATAAATATGGCATCTTCATTTGCAACAAGGCGATATTGGTGGCTCAAGGCTTTTCTCAAGTCGAAGGTGTCGATTTTGGTGAAACTTTCGCTCCCGTAGCTCGTCTTGAATCTATTTGTATCTTGCTTGCCTATGCTTCTCATGATAATTTAAAACTACAATAAATGGATGTTAAAAGTGCTTTCCTAAATATGTCCTATTAATTAGTTGGTATATGTTAAGCAACCTCCAGGTTTCGAGGATCCCAACCACCCCGATTATGTCTACAAACTCTATAAGGTGCTCTATGGACTTAAACAAGCTCCACGTGCATGGTACTAGCACCTTAAAGAGTTTCTAGTGGATCATGGGTTCAATGTTGGTTTAATCGATCCCACCCTTTTCACCAAAATGGTTGGGGTGACTTGTTCATATTCCAACTCTATGTGTATGATATCATTTTTGGTTCTACTAACACCAAATTCAATGATGAGTTTTGCAACCTTATGATGGATAAATTTGAGGTGTCTATGATGGGCGAGTTGTAGTATTTTCTTGGCTTTGATATCAAGCAACACCCCGAAGGAACTTTCATCAAGCAAGCCAAGTATACACAAGATATGCTCAAACAATTCAACATGCATGACGCCAAGCCCATGAAAAACCCCATGTCAACGACTCTTGATTTGAAACCCGACCCAAACGGTAAAGAGGTAGATCAAAAGGTATACAGCTCCATGATTGGCTCTTTGCTCTACCTTTGTGCATCTAGACCCGATATTATGTATAGTGTAGGTAAATGTGCAAGGTTTCAAGCCTCTCCAAGGCAAAGTCATTTTGAAGCGGTTAAACGTATCTTTTGATATTTAGTTCATACGCCAAACTTTGGTCTTTGGTATCCCAAGGGTTCAAGATTTCAGCTCATCGGGTACTCGGATGCGGATTATGCGGGAGAAAAGACGGATAGGAAGTCTACATTCGGGGGTTGCCAATTTCTTGGTCGCTCTTTGGTATGTTGGTCTGCCAAGAAGCAAAATTGCATCGCTCTCTCAACCATCGAGGCCGAGTACATCTCTGTGGAAAGTTGTTGTGCTCAATTTCTATGGATACGGCAAACTTTGCGAGATTATGGTATCGACTTCGACAAGGCCCCCCTCTTGTGCGACAATGAGAGTGCTATCAAGATCGCCTACAATCCCGTTCTGCACTCCAAGATGAAGCATATTGAGATTCGGCATCATTTCATTCGGGATCATGTTGAGAAGGGCGATATTGATCTCTCTTATGTGCTGACCAAGGATCAACTTGCGGATATCTTCACGAAGGCCCTTGATGAACCACGGTTTTGGGGTTTGAGGAATGAACTAAATGTCATCGATGCGTCTAACTTCACTTGAACCCTTGCATAGATACCTTCACTACACATGCTATCTAGGTTTAGATGTAGGCATGGACATAGGGGGAGCGTATTTCAACTCATGAACCAACACTCCTCCTATCATGCGCAAATCAATCAAAACTTCATGCATATCTAGTCATTTTGTGACTGATTGTGCTTTAACGTGAGTCATGCTTTTGGGCCCAAGATATATCTTCGCGGCTCCTTGGTATACACCCAAGTACGGTGGATCCGGCCACCAACATTTCTCTCTTCGATATCTTGATTGTCTCTTTTGCTCTTTTCTTGTTTTTTTTGTGTGTGTTTCCATTGTCGTTGTTTTTTTGTTTGTCCCTGTTTTTGGAGGCTCATATCTTATCCCTTGTTTGCCAAAACTCTGTGTGCGTGGGGACCCCGAAAATTTCCAGCCACGTGATACTTGTATTGAAAAATTTCCCTCATTTCCTCTATGCCCGCTCTTAGAAGGCACTCCGGAAATTTGAGTGGAATTTTCCGGGACAAATATCCGGGGGCCGGAATATTTCGTGTCCTGAGCCCGGAAATTTACAGGGTTCGAGATTTGCCCAGAAATTCAACTCCCATCCGGTGTGCCCCCTCGCAGAAGGCACCCCGGATTTTTGGGGCGGAATTTCCGGCCAAAATCTCTGACCCCTAGAAATTTCCGGCCTTCACACCGGAATATTACGGGGTAAGCGGTTGGACCCTATAAATAGGCGACGGGAGGGGCTTTCCCAGATCCTTTTCCCCTCCCATAGCCTCCTCTCCTTCCCCAACTGTAGCCTCCGCCTCAGAGCTCCCAGGGAGGCCCCGTCGCCTCCCTTCCTCGTCTTCCGGCTTCCCTTTGCGGATCAAGAGAACGCACATCCGTGCCCATCCATGGATCCCGGTATGTGTCATGTTTTCTTCACAATCTATATTTTCTCGGTAGATTTGATATCCCACAACTTTAGGGTTGGAACTTCCCCTTACCAGTCCAGTTTTTCACTTTTGTTCCTCCCGTTGTACTCCTATCTAGTTTTAGATTCATTGCAGGCCTAGATTCGTAACCCTAATGCAATTTTTCCAAGGCCGGAAATTTCCGGCTCCAGGCCGAAATTTCCGCCCGGAAATTTCAGCAAGGGCCGGAATTTCCGGTCTGCTCTGAATATTTTACATAGATCTCATTATTCCACTCCTCAAGATGTGAGCCTCATTTTTTATGTTGTTTTTGCTTTTCTTTTATGTTTTCTTTTGCTTTTCTCGCAGATGGTTCAAGCTCTAGGCCCAAGGTGACTAGCTCTCTCAAGCGGTGGCGCCACTTTAGGGAGAATGATGATGGTGTGTTTGTTGACGAAGCCGTGACTCGTCAGCGTTAGCGTGATGAATAGCAAGAGTATGAGCGTCAGCGCAATGCCGACAGGGCTGCTTGTCGGGCCAACAAGCAACAGGGAAAGGCCGCTCTCAACTTGGCCACCATATCCGTCGCGGAGTTTAAAGCTTGGCGCTCCAAGGCATGGTACACTGAGGGGCCCTAGGATCCCACCATTGATTTTTCTTATGGTATGTGGAGCAAGACACTCTGTACAGGCAGGTCTACACCGTGATGAGCAAGGCTGTCTGCCCAATGAAGTACATCAACTTTGCACACATGGCTGCCAATCCTACCTATTTCAACAACTCTGTCAATCTTGCTGAGCTCCTTGGTCTGCACCCTCTCATGGAGACCCAATGCTCCTACAACACCACCTTCATTCAGCAGTTCTTTTCCACCCTTGTCATTGATGATGCTGAGGAGATTGGTATGACCTGGATGTCTGGCCCTCACTTGCTCACAGCCACGTTCCATGATTTTGCTTCTGAGCTCGGGTATCCATTTGTTGGCCTCAATGTTCCTCAGGGTGCTCGCATGCACATTCACGGCATGGAATATGAAAAGAACAAGTTGATTGAGTTGTATGGTCCTCGAGGTGTTGTGGGTTCTGCCAAGGGTCTCTATGCTATCTATGACATCCTTCTGCGTATGTTTCGGGAGACCATTTCCCCTAGTGGTGGCAACAATGATGATATCGTGGTGGTTTGGTGAACCTCATGCACCATGCCTTCCTGACTTTCACTGAGGGTAATCTTGAGGATACTGAGCACCACAAGATTGGTGTGACGGACTTCATCTTCAATGAGATTCACTACGCTCTCTTCCACTGCAAGGTGCCACCTTATGCACCATATATCATGAAGCTCATATCCTGCTGATCGTCGTGCAGATCTTGAGTTGGATTGTGAGACTCACAAGGATGTGAAACTGTACAAGAAGAGCGCCCACACTCAGCAAGCTGCACATGATGTTGGTGCCACCGGTCAGGGACACCGTGATCCTCACATGAGATAGGCTCCGCCAGGTACCAAGAAGTGCTCTTGGGTTGTTCGTGCCATTGAGAAGGTGATGTGAATGAACATCTGCATCCACAAGGAGAACTACAATGCCTATGTCGAGCACCGCACCATTCAAGAGAATCAGCTCTCCATCATGACAGCCCTCAACATGCCCAATGTTCCTGCTCCTCTTCGTGCTCAGATTCCTTACCGCAACTAGAACAACAACTTTGTTTTCTTCGTGACTGTTTATTCGTGGATTTCCTATTCGTGAACTTGTATTATTGGGAGGCATGTCTCCTAGTTATGATTATTTTTGATGTTTTAATTCCTATCGCCTTGTTAGATTATCACTATGCAAATACTCGTGTTGTCATCACTCACCAAAAAGGGGGAGATTGAAAGATCATCTCTCCTCTAATGATTTTGGTGATGATAACAATGCGGGTATGTTTACTAACCATGTTTAAGTGTCTACAGCTGGCCTCACATATGATCAACGATAATATCCTCGAGAAGATACACAAAGTTCTTATGGAGAAGCAAATAACTGCAGCCGGATTATTCAGGGATCTAGCCCGGAAATTCCGGTGGATATAGGCCAGAAATTCTGGCCTCAGCACCAGAATATTCCGGCCTACTCGAGGCTCCAGTTGTTGAAGTCCTGGCATCCAACTGCCCGCTCGCAGAAGCTGGGGCGGAAATTTTCCCGGAAATTTCCGATGAAAATTTCCGGCCCTTTGGTCCTTAGCTGAATTTGGATGAGTCGCTGCTGCCCGCTCACAGACGCAAGGGCGGAAATTTGACCGGAAATTTCCGGGGCAAAAATTCGGACGCGTCGCTGCTGCCAGCTCACAGATATGGGGGCGGAATGTTTGCCAAAAATTTCCGGCCCCGGATTATTCAATAATCCGCCCCCCGGAGATTTCAAATATCCGGCCAGCTAACCCTGAAATTTCCGGTACTAATACCGGAATATTCTGTCCCTGGAGTGCAGCAACGGTCAGATTTTGGAGGAGGCTATAAATAGTTGTCTACTTCGTCTAGACAGCTAGTTCATCCATTCCTCTCTCTCTCCTCCATTGTTCAAGAGGTCAAAACGCCCAGATCTCCCTCCTCCTCCAACCAAACTCGATGCCCTTCAAGGATCTGATGGAGGAGACCTAGATCTACCTTTCTACCAAGGAAAAAATAGTTTTCCCATACCATACCTCTTGGGATCTTGTAAATCTCTTGGTTGCTTTTGTCATCCTAGAGAAACCCTAGTGCTTGTAGCTTCCACCTTGTATTAACAAGCTTCGGATCGTTGAGAGCCTCCATCTCACTTGTGGAGTAGCCTCAACCACTTGTAAAGGTTTGGTCAACGCCTACAAGTTGACCTCATAGTGGAAATGAGAATCTCCCTCGTCGGAGAACCTCAAGGAGAACAAGGTGTGCACAACCGTGCTATTGAGGAGCGCCTAGGTGGCTCCCCACCTCTCCAACGTTGACGTACTTCTTTTAAGAAGGAACTACGGGAAACATATCCTTGTCTCCGTGTTTTACCTGTGGTTATCTTGTGCCTTGCATATTACTTTCGTTGCATACTTGTTTCTTATCACATAGGGTGTCTACCTAGTTGACATCTCGATAACCAAGTTGTTTACTTGCTAAAGCCCATCTAAAAGTGAAAAGGATTAAAATTTGTAGGTCACCTATTCAACCCCCCTGATCTAGTTGACCATATTGTACTTTCACACCCATCTCCAGGGAACAACGGGAACGTCGTCATCGCAGACAACAGTAGCAACACCGCCGTGGTCGTCTCCTCTTCCGGCGAGATCCTGCGCTGTCTGTACTAATTCGGACGGGCCATGTTAGATCAGCCCCGAATCGGTATTAGCGAATTAGATCGCGCCACGTCGCCCGCCTTGTCAGCAGCTGCGCCAGCTCCGCTCCAATCACAGTGCGCCGTGTGGCCGCCCAGTTAGCGCACAGTTAGCGAGCCGGTCAGCGTGTTTTTTTAAATCAATTTAAAATTCCAGAAAATTGCTAAAATTTGTAAAATCAATAACTCTTGTTCTGTAACTCCAAATTAGATGATTTTGTACTTTTTTAAATTATCACAATGTGTAGAATAATCTAGGCTATTCAAATTTTAATTTAGAAACGTGCACTCACATGTTATTTGTAGATCTCCATTAATCACTATTTTGGGCATAACTATTAATCCACAAATCCTTTTTAGGTGATCCAAATTGCTATGGTTTTGTTTTGATGTCCTCTATCCAGTAGAATCAAAGGAAAAATTATCTGTGCAACTTTGTAACAGAAACTCTATTAATCTACATATTAGCCTATATTAAAACCCTAATAATACTAATAATTATAATTTGATAATTAATTTGTTTTGCATGCATAATAACCATGTTATTAACATCAGAGAACATCATTGTTAGTAATTATTACTAGTTGTGAACTTTGTGCATTAATTTTATCATTGCATAACATGCATACATGTTTTTGTATTGTTATTTTGTTTTCTATGTTATGTTTGTTTGGTATGTTTATGTGTGGCTTGTTTTGCTTGTATTAGATTGTGAAGAGGAGCAAGTCTATTCTTGTTAGTGTTATTCTTTTTGTGATTGTTCATCCTATTGCCAAGGCAAGTGACACACCATCAAATCTCCCATATTTTCGGTGTGCATTACTAGTGTTTTTGAGCAGTATGCATGATAGGGAATTTTACTAAGTTATTATTATGCTATGCAAAATCCCAAGTAGTGTGTAGCAATCCTTTATACTTGTTATTCTGGAGACTTAGTGCTTAGTAGATGCTTAGCTTTGCAACAAATTTGTTTTACTCAATGTTGTGGATAATTCTAAGTATAATCGTCAATGAACCACATGGGTGGGTTTGGTATTGCGTGGTTGTCGAAAGTTGAGTGTATCGTTAGGGCCTTTAATCCCCTAAGGAGTCACTTGAGGAATGCCACCCAGGAAACAAAGAGATTCCTAAGTCCCTCTAAATCTAGTAGCTTCTCGTGCAGCCCTTTGACACAGGGGCTCTGTCTTGATCAACTAAGTTGTGAGAGTTCATCCCGTGCTTGACATGAAGATGTAGCATAATTATAGGTGGAACGGGTATTGCTGTTTGGGTTGAATTCTTGCTACTGAAAGATCTCGTCTCAATTCTCTCCTTTCCATGATGAAGTCCATGTGTGTAGGATGTTTGGTCTAATTGAAGACAAAGGGTGAAACTGCACAACCTCTTTAGAGTTAGGAACTATGATCATAGCCGTGTACCCGGTAATGGACGACTTCGAGCAGCTGGACAGGGATGGACAGAATAATCTCAACACCGTTTGAAGAAGTAAAATTTGGCTAAGGAAATATTGGTTGTGGTGCTCGTGTGTGTGTCCCATGGTGCCAATCTTGAAAAGAAAAACTTTTTCAAAAGTGTTAGGGAAAACTTGCTTTCTGCAAATAGCATAAACTCCACCAAGCCAGATATGCATGTAGTTTAGACTTGCTATTTTATATCCACCATAGTGTCATTTGCCATTACATTGTTTGTACTGACCTCCTTCGGGGGCTGCACATTCCAATGTGCAGGAAATTCTGATGATGAAGTTTGATCAAGTGCTTGGACTCGAGTCTACACCCAACATGTAATGCCTGTGGCGCATGATTGAAGATGAAGTCTCATTGCTACTTTCAACATTATGCACTTTGTAATAAAGCTATACTTGGCTATTCTGGATCTTATGTAATAATTTTGATACTTCTACAATGATACTTTACATTTGTGTTCTGTGGTGCTAGCATAGATCCAGGGACTAGCACTTAACAAAGTAGTTCTTACATTATTAAATGTGAGTGTGCTACAAAATCGTATCAAAGCAAAGTGTTGCCTGTAGGTTCGAGCCCTTAGGTATGGAAACCCTTTTGATCATGTTATCGTCTCCTTAGGAAAGAAGACATAATATTTTCTAAGTACTTTTACTCGTCTCATATCTAGTACCTATTTACCTTATGCTTTTATGACTTATGTTTTCCCCTACACTTCAAAACTCAAATACGATGGAGCTTCAACTTCGCAACCGCCAAGGACTTCCAACTTAAAGATGAAGAGATGCAACTCCACCACCACCAAGGACTTCAATGTAACATCCCAAGTATGAAAACTCCCCTTAGAATGTTTTGTTTCATGTTTATTAAAGTATTGCATCATGTCATCATTTTGTTTCCATTGGTTTTCATTTTGTTTGCATTTGTTCCTTATTTGTTGCATCTGTTTTTCCCTGTTTTCACAATTCAAATTTAAACTTTATTCAAACAATCGTTTCATACTTGCTTTGTTACAACACTTTAAATAAAAATCTCAAATAGAAACAACCAATTTGTTTCATTTTATTCCATAGTGATCACTTATTAAAATATTGGTTCTGATCAATCATTTAAATTCCAAAATCACATTTAAAATTCAAATCAAAGCACCAAAACAGAATCACTTTGAAATTATGGTGATATCAAAACAAATCAACTCAATTTGTTTATCATTAACATAGGGGTCACCCTATTTAAAAGTTTGTTTTTATTAATGTTCATTTAATATTAAAATTCACCCAAATTTGGTTTAAATTCAAACAGCAAACAAATTTCAAACTTTTTTAAAATAAAACTTAGCATTGTTTGCTAATGGCCTAATGAACTCCCCCTAATTTTTTCCAAAATTTTTGCTAATTCAAAACCCTTCCTTTTCTTCCAAATCCTAACTCTACAAAAAAAAACAGAAAAAGAAATTTTAAAAAGGAAGAAATGGCGCCAGGGCAGTGGGCTGCGCCCAGCCCATTTTCCTTCTCTCTCTCGCGCAGCGCAGCCCAGCCCACCTACTTAACGCGCGTACCGGTTCGCCACCTAACCCCCCCTTCTTCCCGCAGTACGGCGCCCATCGGCCGGTGCCACCGCGACAGAATCGCGAGCAGACGGCGATCCGTGCCTCCGGGAACCCTATATAACGAGCACTAGGCCGCGCCGCAACCCTAGCTAGACCTAGGCTCCTGTACCCTCGAGATCGCCGCCGCCAATCCCTCTCCTCGCCGGATCCCACCTCGCTCTGTCACCTCGCCGGAAATCCCTCGCCTGAATCCATGCACGCCACCGCCACTCCACCGCGCCACCTACCCACCTAAAACCTGGAAACGACTCGCCACCATCTCCTCTTCCGATTGGACACCGCAGTGGAGCTCGCCATCGACTGGAGCCGCGCCGCCATCCACGCCGCTGTCGCCTCGCCGTCGGGTTTTCGTCACCGAGCCTCTGCACGACAACGTACGGTGGTGAGCGCCACGATCTACTCCTCTCTCTCCCTCTATTGCATCCTGCACGCGCACACTTCCAGTTCGCAGCAGCACGGCGCTGCAACGCAATGGCTCGCCGCCGGCGCCGTTGTAGGACGGAGTTTCAGTAACGCGCGCGTGTTGGATTCAGTTAACGCAGAGGAAGTATAACTGTCCGCGTTTCCTTCTCTGTCAAAACTGAAGCAGTACCGCACTGGTTACAGTGCATCTGAATCTTGCGCGTGGTCACTGGTTCGATCCCTCGCGGCTCGAATTAAACCAAACCTTTTTTTCCACCGTAGCTGACAGGCCTGCCCCACCAGGCAGTGACCCTAGTGGCCACGCAAGCGCGCGCAGCGCCACGCTGGCCCGTGGCCCACGCATAGTGGCTGTGGCTAGCGCACTGTGCGGTGCAAAACGTTTCTGCACGTTTCTGTTTCAAAATAAATCCTTTTTAAATTGCAGATTAATCCATAAAACAAAAACATTAATAACTTTTAATCTATAACTCTAAATAATAAAAGTTAAATATGTTTGTTGTTCTAAATTTAATTCTCTATCCATTTATGCCATTTGTTTCCTGATTTGAATTTTCAAAGTGCAATTCAAATTTGAATTCAAATAGTTCAATTGTATTTTGCTAAATGGCATAACTAAATCATAATAAATCCAAATCATGCAAGTAAAATATGTTTTCAATGCTATTTCAAATAACCTATTCAAATATAATTTTTGTTTCCTGGTTTGAATAATTTAAATTGCTTAAATAATTTAAATCTTATTTAAATCAATTAAAATTGCTAAAATCATAACTTGCTCAATTTAAATTATTTTTGAACATGCAAAATATGTTTTCAAACCACAAAAGTATAAACTTTTCAAATATAAATTTGAAATTATGTTTTGAGCAAATAAAATTCAATTAAAATTCATGCTTGTTTTAAATTCATTCAAAACTTGTTTAATTTTGCTTAAGTCATAATAAATTCATCCAAATTCCCTTTTCAATATTTGAAACATGTAATCCACCCAAAATTTCATGATCCTTTCAAATATGAATTTTGTTATTTATTTTGCACAAATTACCTTGGTGAAAACAACAAATACATGTGTGTCACCTTTAAGGAACCAAAAAAATCCTTAACTTAATAAATAAAATTCTAAATTGCTAAACCTCATTTCCATTTGGTTCTATTGTTGTTATTTTGTTGTTTTCCTCATCCATGCATCATACTAATCCACCTTCACCTGTTGATTAGTTGGAAAACAAATAATCTAACCAAAATCCATGGGCTTTTCATATGCAACTCAAAATTGCATATGTGTCCATTTAAATTGTGTTACCATGTCAATTAGTTTATTTTGATGCATCTATTAACTTGACATGCATCATCCCATGATTGTGCACTATGCCATGATATTGATTGTTATCTTTCTGCATTGTTTGTTTGCTTCTTCTCGGATAGACGACGACGTTGAGACCGACGATCTTTACGACACCCCTTATGAGGATCTAGCCCAGTACCCGGCTACTGAGTTTGCAGGCAAGTTATCACTCACATGAACCATTGTGTTCCTTTCAACATTGGTTACCGATACTTCCGTTGTCTATTTCTGCTAGCCATATGTATCGTTGCTTCTGTTACGAACCTATCACATGATACCCTGAACCCTGATATTGCCTCACCTCCAGTCCTATAACCCCGTTGCTTGGGCCCGTGTCTTACTAGCATGCTTAGGGTTGTTTTTGCTCGAGTCTGTTATCAGTTACTTTCTGTTATCATATCTGTTTATATGCTGGGGCTCGATGTCAAACAACAACCTGTTAATTTGAGGTAATAATAATTTGCTGATAAGGCACCGGCAGGAGGCCCGGCGTGGTTTTGAGGCCTGCTAGTGTCGACCCTAATAGGAAAAGGGTCTTGTCTACTGATCCATGATGAGCGCACTATCCGCATGTGGGAAGCGTGTATGGGCGCCCCCCTCAATTTGATTCGATTCGCATCTCGTCCAAATCACCACACTTAGTTCGGGCTTTCCATTTGATGCACGCATATGCAGGTACGAACCCGAGGCCAGGGTGGAACTTTTGTAGTCGGCATTTAGGGCGGCGTGGTCTTCTAGTGCTATGAGGGTCCCCTTTTCTTCGTGGGGCTCGAGTAGCCGCGCACGCACAGCACGTGGTGCTTTGGGCTTGATGCGAAGAAGAGTTGAGTTGTGTTGAGTGCCCCGCTTGGTGGGAAAGGCCTTTCCATCTGGCGGGTTATTCTTACGTGTACGGCCAAATTGGTGCACCCCTGCAGGGATAAATCTTCTCAAGAAGCCGTGTTTTCCGCGGTTATGGTTGACTTGGTGAAAGTACTGGCTAACAAGTACTCAGAACAACTTACACCTAACTAATGCTAACCTGACTAGTAATAGGCTTATTGACACAACAATTTGATCCATCATTAATCCAACTGTGTGAGTTATCCTCGGATTGCTTCTTTGGATAAGGGGCGAGATCCAGGATGGGTTTGTTTGGTGGTTCGTTATAGTTGGTTACGATACGCTGTCTTATCTTCTTTCTGTTAGCCGGAGGTTGTATTATGTTCTGTAGTTGGTTAGTGCATCCGTTTGCAGCATCTTTTCATATCCCTTTCTTCCATTGAACCCAAGGCATCTGTGCTTGGTGTTGATGGGCTACATTTTGGTGAACTGTGAGTCTTGCTTGCCAGTATGTTTATGTACTGACCCCTTTGGGGCTGTGGTTTCCGCAGACTACGCTTACGAGGATCCCCGTGACGGCTACTACGTGGAGTTCGACGAGGCTGCTGACGAGTAGGTAGCGGACCCGGGCAGGATCCGAGACATCGTGGATGGGCTCCGTTTTCTTTTCATTCCCGGCTTCTTAAGCCTATTTGGATTTGTCTGTACTCAGACCCTTTGAATGCTTCCGCTGAGTTGTAATGATGTTATGTTGGGACATGTGTCCTCTGGATGATTGTATTTGCTATTCTCTGCCCTAGTGAGGGCCAGTTGCAACTTATTTCAATCTTTTGTGTCTTAGAGATATGTTATGTTATCATCTTGTTCAAAGCCGTTGACGTACCATGTGTGTATGGTATGAAGTACGTCACTGGTAGTGTCCTGATTTCTACGGGATAGTTTACATCGACGGTGAATAGTAAAGATTGGTTGTCACACATAAGTGTTGGCCTACTCGTAAGAGATGCGGGTGCCGGTAAGCCCCGTAATCCAATCAAAATACTGTTCAGTTCGTACGGTGAGTATCCTCTAGAAGTCCGGGTGCGACATTCAAGGACCCTATTGTCGATACATCATAGTAGGGATCATATACGGGGATGCCATGAGCCTACCGGTCGAATCGTGGGGGGCGTGGTAGTACGACAAACGAGAACACCAGATTTACCCAGGTTCGGTACGATGCAACTAGGCGTCGTTCCTACTCCTGCAATCTCACTAAATCGGGGCTAAAGCCTGAAGTATACAAAGTACAAGGTGAGTATGGTTTCGGTAACTCGGCGAGGATCAACTTCTCGGCGAGTTGGCTTCTAGCTAATTGTTGTTTATCTTCTCTCCCGTCCGGCTTTATATAGATAGCCGGATTAGGGTTTACAGAAAGGAAACCTAGAAGCCTACGGAAAGTATTTAACTTGGTGATGGCTCCCAAGTGCAGGAGATCAATCGTAGTCTTCGATGGGAAGTATTACCCAAATTTGTAGTTCGAGTCAGTGGGAACACAAGAATACCGGTGAGACTTTAGCAATTGGGACGTCACTCCCAACCACACCTGTGTATCAACAAACTTGCAGCGAGAGTGGTGAGTGTAATAATGCAGTGAAAGTAAACAAACAGAAAGTAAATGGAGAGCAAGTGTTTTCCCAGTTTTCACCGGAAAAGAGTGAAAGTAAACCAGAGACTAAAACGCAGGCATGAGGTGACAGCGGGGTGTTGTATGGATAAGATTGATCATGTAATAATGTTTTGCTAGAAGCGGGGCCTTTCTCTATCTCGGTTTTATGTAGGTGTGTGTTCCGTAAATTATTGTGCGTACTAACCAAGAGAATTTGCACAAAGCCAATTGTCCTACCTGCCCATTTCACCGGGGCCAATTTGGAACTACAGTTAATTAAGGTCTACCCTTTCGAATAGCCCGGACCAATGCATTAACACTCCATGAACACACATAATCCTCAAACTAGAACATATCCCCCTTGTTTTCCCTAGCTGTCACTTTAGGGTTCGCAGGTTCAACATAATAGCAGGTAATACACATTGCAGATAGATACCAAACTCAAATATATGATGTAGCAATGTAAGTTCAGTACTGAAATCATGCCACTTGGGCCCTAGTAACAAGCATTAAGCCTAGAAATAGTGCATCAACATAAGACATAAGAATTCTCAAGACAAACCCCTAGATCCCGCATACCGGGTAGCAATTACATGATCAATCTCATCCAAAACCCCTCACACCTCACATGCCTACAACAACTACACACACATGGAGGGGGTGATGGAGCTCATGGTTGATGGAGATGATGGTGGTGATGATGATGGTGACGAAGCCCCTCGAATTCCACCTCCGGGGGTGAAATCCCGGATCAATCTGACTCCGAAATCGAAGATCGTGGTGGTGGCGGCGCTCCGTTTCGCGAACAGCCCTCCCCTTCGAAACCCGTCAGTTTCTCGTATATATGGAGGGGTACGTCGAAGACCTAGCCGGAGTGGGCCATCTGGGCCCAAAAGGGGTGACCCCACGCGGCCAAGGAATCTGGCCGCGTGTGGGGCCCCCTTTTGGCCCTCGGGTGGCCCCCCGGCCCCATCTGGTGCTCATTCCCCTTCTTTTCCATAAAAAGTTACGTGGTTTTCGTCCCCTGTGAAAAGTCCTGCGAAAATAGACGGAAAGAAGACTTTTGCTAAAAACAGCGTCAGATTCTGCAGATTTATTCAATTATGGGGGACTCCGGAGATAAATACGATGCAAAGTGCTTGGAAAAGTAGATGCATTTTGGGTGCATCAACTCCCCCAAGCTTAGCTCGTTGTTTGTCCTCGAACAACTCAAACGCAGTGCAGAAGCGATAAAAACTTTGGCAAGAACTTTGCATTGCATATGCATCATCAATTAATACTAGCAAATACTCAAGACATGATTCCTGTAACAAGTAGCAAAATACTAGCAAGTGTGCATCTACTCAGTGTTGAAGCATATATACTTGTTGCAATAGAAATAACATGAAGTGTTAATACTTGAATGAGTTTGCTCAATTGTAGACATAAACAAAGGCTTGTGCATCGCTGATGATTGAATCATATCAAGATTTTTGAGATCTCTGATTCTTTCATATGTTGACAAGTAAAATCATTGTTCTTACTACCTTGCTCTCAGTTTTGCTAAAGCATTAATTTTTCATTTTGATTCTTATGCTTGACAAACTACAAGTTGAAAGCCTCATGCCCCTTAAAAGCGAAGCCCCGCACCATGATTACTCAACTCTAGATTCCTAATAAGCCTTGTACAATCATTGTAAGTATTAATGACATCATAGAGAGCACAGTTGGGGTAGCTCTTGCCCCATGACATGGAAACCAGCCCATGTCAAAATGGCAAGACAAACAAATGGAATGGACTCATTATCCTTTTTTATTTCATTCACTATATGCATAGCTTCTTATTTTATTATAGGATATGTTGCGGAGTCCATTCTAGCTATAAGTAAATTGCCACCATGATATCGCATGGCTTGGGTTAGCGGCCCAATGCGTCTCTCTAATCATATATACTTACTCATCAAGACTTACTATTCCTCTACCTCATTTCGGCATGACAGGCATCCACAGTTAAAATAACATGATATCAACTTGAATATAGAATTCTTAGTGCAGCGTTGAAATTTTTCCATGTGATACACATTTAGACTAACCCCCAACCATAACTTTGTCAAGCATAAGACTCCACTTTTATCATTCATGAAATTTTCTCTTTTAATTCTTTCCTTGGTTGGCAAGTTCAGTAAGCACAATGGAATGCGTAAACCTTTGCTTAAGGCTACAATTATTCAATCCATCAGCCAAGTAATGACACTAAACAATATTTCAGTTGCATCAGAATATATTCTACTAAACCACGGAGAAGATAAACAATGGCTATTATGTCACTAAGTGTTAAGGGAATCATAAGGTGTGCACTTGCTGTTATTAAAAAGCATACATAACCACGGCAAAGGTGTCATACCTTTCATCCCTTCAAGCACATTATCATATCATTGTTGTTCTCCTCTCCCCATTTGAATTGCTCAATAAAAAATCAAATCTTGCTATAAAAAGTTACTGCATTCAGCAATTTGTTTACCTACCTAAACACCTCAAATGTTTCTCATGTTTTACAGAGGTGAAGGCCATAAAAAGTTGCAGTAGTGATTAAATTTTCAGCTCAAACGGAGTCACAAGTAAAGATTAAAGCATATAACAGTGAACATATTTTAGCAATTCCTGCAGCTCCGTATTTATACTAAACTCAAGAAAACAAAAATCCTTTTGTGGTTTTTGATTTTTAGAAACATAATGTAAATAACCAGAACTAAACTAGCTAACAAATAACAAAAAAAAAATTTTGTGTTTTTCAGATTTAAAGAACATAAAACAACAAATAACATGCAAGTGATATAACACAACGAATGAGGAGGGAGAGAAATACTCCCCCAAACTTGTGATCAAGCTAGTATCCTGGGTGGTAATCATGTCCACCACTCAACGAACCTCCCTGGAAGAAGGATGGATCCTGCCATGCCTGTGCTCCAAGGTGTGGTTCAGGGAAGCCCCGGGGATATGCCATAGGCGCCTGGTATTGGGGCTCCTCCTGTTGTTGATCTTCTTGTTGTGGCTCTTCTTGCACGGTACACTTTGTCTCCCTGTCAAACAAGTCAGCACAAGGGAGCCTAACAGACACAATGTGCCCATTAGAATCCTTATAGCAATATGAAAAATATTCTTTCTCAGCCCTGCTCATATCCATGCGAAAAAGTAAACCAAAATCCAGCAGTCGAGACTCATTTACCATGGTACCCAAGTTATCATTAAAACCTCGTTCTGCCATAATGTATTCATGGATTAAAGTGGCAATGGCACCAACATATAAAGGAGTTTTATCCGTGCCATTCCTACTCACAGCTAAATGCAAAGTTCTAGCAAGTATGGTTCCCAGGTTATATATAGGTGTTGTATTTTCCATTGCACATTTTAATAAATAGATCATAGGACCAGTGCAAGCAGAAGTGTTATCCCTAGCAAGGAATCCTCTAGCAAGAAACAATGCAAAATATCTAAGGCCCGGGTGTTGGAATATTTTTAGCAATGCTACGCCAGAATGTGACAAGTTCTTCTCTAGAATCAGCATATGTTTCATCCCATAACCCCATAGTTGGTACACGTATAGCCTTACAGAATTCCTCTAATGACATGACTAAACGCTGCCCCTCATTGTAAATTTAATGACAAAAGTAGCTAGAGGAGGGTTCTTAGACTTACTTTTCCGGTGCACCACCGGTCCCTCAAACCTGAATGTAGAGAGGAATTCCCTCGAGAGTTCCACATATGTGTTGCGTGGATGGCGTGAGAACTCAAGCAGCCCCGTAGTTGCAGCAAAGGCTTGGAAATCTTCAACAATCCCCCAATGTTCAAGAACTTCGGGGTCTTGCCATCTTGTGGTATGGACACGCAGATTTTCACCTGCAAAAACCAATTCATCCTACCATAACTGATTATCATCATGATTGTTGGACACCCTTGATTCTCTTCTCCTTGTCCTTGAGGACATCCCAAGCAATGCCTTTCCCTTGTTCAGCATGTTACCTTGCTATACCAAAATAAAATTCAACAAAAATTAAATTGTATCACTCTAAAACATTGCTAAGGCATCCATAACTAGTCCTCTAATCAATATCATGCATCCATATCAACTAGAAAACTTAAATTCATGGAGTTCTTAGACATAATAGGTGACACCTAGTGCAGCAAAATACTTCATACACAAAGCATGGGAGCAAAAAGTAATTGGATGAGTGAAGGAGTTACATACCAAGGAGTGATTCCATCAAACAGATTTGAAAAATCTACCTCAAATGTGGAGATCGAGGATTGACGGAGAAACAAAGCACGGGAAAAATGGAGGAGATGAACTGGGGTTGGTTTTCGGTCGAAAGGGAGCAGATGAGCATTGGATGAGCCCCAGCATCCACTTGTGGCCAAAAATGGGGTATCCCACGCGGCCAAGGAATCTGGCCGCGTGGAGGTACCTATTTTGCCCCTGGTGGCCTGCTGGTGCTCCCCCACTGGCTGCTGGTCCCTTCGGGCAAAAACTGACCCCCTAATTTTTCTGGAATTTTACGTGAAACTTTTCTACAAAGAATTTCTAAAACTTCATATTCTGTGACTTCTGATTCTAAAAATTTTAATACTATGTCTATGTCTCACAATTTTAAAGCAAATAACATAAAAAAATGCAATTTAAATGTTTGTGAATCATGCCTTTATCATTTCCACATTAGTAATGAGGTTGATCAGGTCTCATTAGCAACATGTAAAGAATATAGCTCATGATTTTTATTATTACTCATTATAAAACAATAAATCAAGTTACCTCATATTTGATTGGAATGGTCCCAATCATCAATATTTCATACCTTGGTGCTGGAGGTGGTATAGGTATTTCAATGCTACCAATCTTAATGGAACTTATTTGTATAGCATTCACACTTTTGCTCATACTTGTAACATGTTTCTTCTTGGGAAAATAAATAGTGTGCTCTTTGCCTTTAACATTAAATGTCACTTTGCTCTCAGTGCAATTTATCATAGCTCCTGTAGTATTCAAAAAAGGTCTACAAAGAATAATAGATAGATTATCATCTTCAAGCATTTCTAATATAACAAAATCAGTAGGTATCAACTCATTAGCAATAGAGATGGGAACATCCTCACATATTCCTATAGGTACAGCAGTTGTTTTATCAGCCATTTGTAAAGATATTTCTGTTGGAACTAGTTTGTTCAAATTAAGCTTCTTATATAGTGAGAAAGGCATAACACTAACACCAGCTCCTAAATCACATAATGCATATTTCACATAGGCTTCTTTAATTTTGCAAGGAATAGTAGGAATACCAGGATCTCCACGTTTTTCAGGCAATTTTACTTTAAATGAATAATCAGCAAGCATAGCAGTAATAGCATCAGTAGGTATCTTTCTTTTATTAGTGACAATATCTTTCATGTATTTTGAATATGGAGGATTCTTAATAGCATCAATAAGTGGAATCTCTAATTTCATATTCTTAATCATATCATAAAATTGCCCATACCTCTCTTCATCTTTTGTTTTTGATACCTCTTGGGGATATGGAATGTGTCTTTGTACCCATGGATCCCTTTCTTTACCTTTATCTTTATCTTTATTTGGTTTCTTCTTCTTCTTGGTCTTCTCAATAGGAGGCTGAGGATCCTCCTTACCAGCAGCTTCTTCATTATTATCATCATGTTGTTCAATATCAGGTGGAGATGATTCTTCTTTTTCATTATTATCATCCTCAGTTTCAGCATCAGAAATAGAAATATCCTTGTCTTGCTCATTGGAGTCATCATCATGCTCATTTTCATTGGGAGATTTTCCTGCAAAAGATTTATCTTTAAGAGCAACTTGCTCTTTTCTTTTAGGATGATCATCAGGATAATCAGGATCCTGGGTGCTTGCACCTCCCCTTGTATTAACTCCACATAATTGTTTTTGTTTATTGAGATTTTCATACAATTGGTTTTGTAAAGAAATCATTTGCTCAACTTGATTGTTCATCATTTCACAAGGTTTAACAATTCTTTTAACTTCCCCTACACTAGAATTTAAATTTTCACGGAGGAAATTAATTTTATGATGGTTTTCCATGATAGTCATTCTAATTTTACGCTCCTCAGGATTATCATGATAAGCAAAATTGTTAACATAAGAGACATCAACAGGAGGTGTTACCTCCTAATTACCTTCCATAGGGAGTATAGAGTTCACTTGAATTGGAAAGCATGGTTCATCAGTAGGAAGTTTAATACCCATTTCAGATAATTCCTTGAGATGAGAGGTTTTAATTCCCTTCTCTTTAATATCCTTGGAAGCTTCAGCCATTGTTTCTTGGTTCAATTCGAGTATACCTCCTTTCTTCTCTGGGATTGTCTCATTTTTATCTATATCCTCAATGTTCCAATCAGCTTCATTCTCGAGAATAGACTCCAGTAATTCAATTGCTTCATCAACACTTCTGTCCCTAAAGATATTCCCTGCAATACTATCAAGGTACTCTCTTGTTTCCCCCATTAGTCCATTATAGAATATATCAAGCAATTCATGAGGTTTAAAACCATGACCAGGACATTTCTTACACATTTTACCAAATCTCCCCCAACCTTGGGGTAGACTCTCTTTCTTATCTTGTTTAAAATTGCCAATTTCAACAGTTAATGCATGTATCCTTTCAGCAGGAAAATATTTATTGAAAAACAATTGCAAGCATTCTTCCTTACTAGTAATACATGCAGGTCCTAAACGATTATACCAAACTCTAGCATCTTCACCCAAAGAAAAAGGAAACAATTTTAAGAATTAATAATGTTGACGGATTTCATCATTTCCAAATGTAGTAGATAAAGCATGAAATTCAGCAATATGATCAAGAGGAGACTCCTCATCCTTTCCACAGAATCTAGACTTCTCAACTATCTCAATTATCTAAGGATTAACATTGAATTCATAATCTTTATCTCTAATTCTAATAGTTGGGCCACACAAATTCCTAGTAGCAGCAAAACAGTTTCCAAGAGATGCATCATCATAAATAGAGAGTTTATCAAGTTTTGTATAATCAGGTGATATAAAGGCCTCAATAAATGCTTCTTCTTCTTCTTCAGAAGAGGCCCCATATTCATACTCTCTACGAGTCTCATTTCTTTCTAGCTCAAGTTCTACATTTTCATCTACAGAAGATTCAGGAATTTCAGTTGTTTCATTTGCCTCAGGTGTTTCAATAGTTTCAGGAATTTCAGAAGCTAGTTCTTTGTCTACATTATCAAGTGTTTGATCATTAGATGTACTAGTAGACATTTTTGACAATGGTGATTTACCAGCTATTCCTTTCTTTTTCTTAGATGCCACAGTAGAAACAATATTAGGTGAAAATTTTGGTCTACTAGGCAAATCATTACCAGAACGAGTAGTCGAAGGCATTACCTCCTTCGAAGTGTCCTTTCCCTTTCCCATTGTAGGGAACAAGAAAGTGCAGCAAGTAGACAATAACAAGTGGTCTTACCAATAAAGCTAGGCTCCCCGGCAACGGCGCCAGAAAACAGTCTTGATGGCTCCCAAGTGCAGGAGATCAATCGTAGTCTTCGATGGGAAGTATTACCCAAATTTGTAGTTCGACTCAGTGGGAACACAAGAATACCGGTGAGACTTTAGCAATTGGGACGTCACTCCAAACCACACCTGTGTATCAACAAACTTGCAGCGAGAGTGGTGAGTGTAATAATGTAGTGAAAGTAAACAAACAGAAAGTAAATGGAGAGCAAGTGTTTTCCCAGTTTTCACCGGAAAAGAGTGAAAGTAAACCAGAGACTAAAACGCAGGCATGAGGTGACAGCGGGGTGTTGCACGGATAAGATTGATCATGTAATAATGTTTTGCTAGAAGCGGGGCCTTTCTCTATCTCAGTTTTATGTAGGTGTGTGTTCCGTAAATTATTGTGCGTACTAACCAAGAGAATTTGCACAAAGCCAATTGTCCTACCTGCCCATTTCACCGGGGCCAATTTGGAACTACAGGTAATTAAGGTCTACCCTTTTGAATAGCCCGGACCAACGCATTAACACTCCATGAACACACATAATCCTCAAACTAGAACATATCCCCCTTGTTTTCCCTAGCTGTCACTTTAGGGTTCGCAGGTTCAACATAATAGCAGGTAATACACATTGCAGATAGATACCAAACTCAAATATATGATGTAGCAATGTAAGTTCATTACTGAAATCATGCCACTTGGGCCCTAGTAACAAGCATTAAGCCTAGCAATAGTGCATCAACATAAGACATAAGAATTCTCAAGACAAACCCCTAGATCCCGCATATCGGGTAGCAATTACATGATCAATCTCATCCAAAACCCCTCACACCTCACATGCCTACATCAACTACTCACACATGGAGGGGGTGATGGAGCTCATGGTTGATGGAGATGATGTTGGTGATGATGATGGTGACGAAGCCCCTCGAATTCCACCTCCCGGAGTGAAATCCCAGATCAATCTGACTCCGAAATCGAAGATCGTGGTGGCGGCGGCGCTCCGTTTCGCGAACAGCCCTCCCCTTCGAAACCCGTCAGTTTCTCGTATATATGGAGGGGTACGTCGAAGACCTAGCCGGAGTGGGCCATCTGGGCCCAAAAGGGGTGACCCCACGCGGCCATGGAATCTGGCGCGTGTGAGGCCCCCTTTTGGCCCTCGGGTGGCCCCCCGGCCCCATCTGGTGCTCATTCCCCTTATTTTCCATAAAAAGTTACGTGGTTTTCGTCCCCTGTGAAAAGTCCTGCGAAAATAGACGGAAAGAAGACTTTTGCTAAAAACAGCGTCAGATTCTGCAGATTTATTCAATTATGGGGGGACTCCGGAGAGAAATATGATGCAAAGTGCTTGGAAAAGTAGATGCATTTTGGGTGCATCACTTGGAAAGTAAGGAATCCGTGTTCTCCTCTAACCGCACCACTTTGGGCCGTGGTCTGGGTTCTTCTAGAATCCGGCTTCCTGCGCATCATCTTACTGGACCGCCCGAATGGACTGTGATCCATTACCAACAGGCCACCCTGGTAATCCAGATCTTTAGGCCAATGTTGTACATACCCCTAATCGGTATATACCCGACAGTAGTCCCCAAGATGGATTAAGACTTCTTTCTGACGCCTTTTGTCGACTAGCATTCTTTTTTGAGAAATATCGGAGTTTTGTCTTGATTCATCTTTTTCCCAAAATCTCTTAACTCAAAACTCTGATTTTATCAAAGTCCGACTTTTCTTCCATGATCCTTCGCAGAGAAGGAACTTCATGACATAAGCAATGAAATCCTGCTGACATCACGGTCGTTTGGGTTCAGTAAAAATCCTGAAACATATCCTCTGACAGATTCTTGCGGGAAATGAGGAGATAGCAATTATCACTCCGTCCCCTCAATTCCCGGAAATTTCGGGCGTAACACGCGTCGGGCATCCAACGGTCAAAATAGCCGTTGGAGCTGATCTCCGCGCATCCGGTTATAAATAGCCATCTCGGGGGCTCCGTTTCTTCTTCTGCTTCTTCTTCCTCCTCGCGCCTAGTGTACCAGCCTTAGCATCCAGAGCACGAGCCCGAAAGAACGCAGAGAACTTATGTAAGGTCCCGCCAGAACCACTATTCAAGGACACATCCGATATGCATACATTCACGATCCCAGATCACACCAGTCGTGAACAACATATCAAGTTGGTACACAGATACAATATCCATTACACGATTGCATAAAACACTTACAAAAGAGACATGGTCACATGACCAAGTCCAACACAACTGCCACACAGGGCAACTCACAACACACACATCGGAAGACTAAACACACAAACGTAGTAGAGCCCAAGTCACACCTTAACCTACAGGCTGTTGACCGAGAGACGATCCTAGTTCGCAAAGCCATCAGCTCCGTACTCCTCTTCGTAGATCTCCTTCTGAGACTCCTTCTCGAGGTCTGGCAAGTAAATACCAGGGACGAAACCAATATGAGTACATTTTAATGTACTCAGCAAGACATCCATCATGTCGCTTACCAAAATGCAAGTATGCTTATATGGTGTAATAGGTAGGCTATACATAGGGTTCACTATCCATGATATATGAAAGACATACCATAGTTGATTTTGGAAACCTCTGTATCTTCGTTGAAGAAGATACTTCAAAAGAAAATAGTATAGTTTTCTTTCTCTTGTAGATATTACATGTACAAGAGGTTTTGTAAAACTTTGTTAAAAGAAAGTTTTCTCTTTGCAAAACTTCTTGGAATCAACTTCCAGTTTTTGTTTAGAAAATAAATATTTTCTTTGCAAAACTCCTTGTAAAAGAACATCTGGCTTTTCATCAACGGTACCTCCACGGTACACGATTTCCTCCTTTCCAAACTTCACAAGTCCAACACCTTTTTGAAAACTCCTTTTTGAAAACATTGACACAATGCTAGCTACATGGCCATTCAACTGTCCATATCCGAGGACGCGGTTATTCAGAATAGTTTGATTCTGCAGAGGTGTACACAATCCACCAGATCCAGTACATCCGTCGTGAACAACCACGGACTGTAACAACAGTATGTAAACATCGGATAACTGATCCTAACCATCCACTATGTCAAAGCTAGTACATGTCTATCTCTTCAGTTGAGTGTAATCTCCCCGGCAGTAGGTCCCACCCCGCCAAGACAGGAGACTCAACTGCTGCGACCGGAGGGAAAATTAATCCCACACTTTTGATGTCCTGTATGTACCACCTAGCGACAATTGGTTCGAGGGCTCGACGACCCTTATAGAAAATTTAGATAGAACACACACTAACAAGAACAAACTTCAAGTTAAGCCCCGTGCCCATGTTGGGGTAAAGTGGCAGTACGGTAAAGGTTGTCCGGCGAAGACTAGCTTATGTGTCATTTTTGTAAAAACACCTTTTTCCCAAAAATGACCACTTCAACAATCCTCCGGTGAATAAGGCCCAGCCTTTTTTCCGGGTTTTCCATAAAAGCCTTTGTGTTGCGAAAACAAATTTTTAAGGTGTCCACTTAGGGACTAATACTTGTGATGATAATAAATACCATATGGTGGCTATGGGCTTGGTAACACCAAGTATCAACTACTGGCATAGTAATAGTATATATAATAATAGTAGTCACTCAAAAATAGTTTTTGGAAATCAAAGTTTTTGTAAAACTTTCAGAGGTAAAAAATGCATGATAGATAATGATAAGTGTAGTAACAGCAAGCATCAAGATGTCTTGCCTTAAAACCCTTAGTGTCCCTGGCCTTGAAGTAGCTTGAACTTTGACGCACAGCTCCACAACTGTTGCTTCTTCTCCTTCGTTTTCTAACGTCGTAAAATAATAAAATACACACACTCAGAACTAAAGGCCAAAAAGTTAAACCAAGCAACTCATACAATAAGCAAACTTATACTAGCGCAATCACTCAAACGTTATCGAGAAAACTATCTCACATAACTCTCAGGGTACAAAACTGTCATCAGACAAACATATGGTTGAGAAACCATATCCCACATCTTAGATACCATATATGGAGTGGGTGTAACACTCTCATAATAAGATATTCAAGAAGCTAAAAATATAGCTTGTGGGCACAAAAGGTTAGGCTACTAAGATAATAACAATCAATCAAAGCAATACCCATGGCAGTGGGTATTAACAACACACAAGCAATCATTACCAAGAAAGTTCACTACTAGACTAATGCATAGATAACAAGGTACTACTAAGCACAACAACAATACTAGCACAACCATAAAATAAGTACAATACTCATGCTAATGCAAACACTCAGACAAATTCCAAAACAACAAGCAAACACACCACAGATGAATAGGCTAGTCACAGACTATGCTAATGTCTACTTAAAGTTATGGAATCCATAAATCATGAAAATAAACAAAACAATCCAGTAGATCAATCAATGGTAACAAGTCATTAAATATAATCTATAACACAATCATCACAAAAGATAATGCTCCTAACAAATTACATAAAAACAGGACTGCAGTAATAGCATACTAGTATGGAAAATTCTACACAAGCATGCTGTAAGAAATACTTGTATTCTACAACTATAGCAACAAGCCACTCAACAAGTCAGGTCCTAATAACAGAAGTAACCATATTCTAAACATGCTAGAATAAAGCATACACTTATAAAATAAAAGACAGCAATCCTAGAGAAACTCAAACAATCTAGTGGTGACACTAGTTCATCACTAGAGAAGCAAACAATGCTACAAGGATGCTTAACTCTAAACAAGAAAGTCATGAATATAAATATACCTACTAACAGCACACAAACCTTACACATGCTAGTAAGCAATACAATAAAATAATTCTATGAGAACATCTACTAAGAAAGCATCAATTCATTCTAGTAATACATGCCTTTCTAATTTGATTTAATAGCAAGCAAACAAAGTGTAAACTACACAACCAGTAGCTATTCACTCAAAAAAAGATTAACTAAACACTTTCAAAGATCCAAACACTCAATAAAAATCATTCACAAATAATCTATCAATCACAAGGAATTATTTTATTAACAAACAATTCAATTTAAGCAAACAATAGTGAAGCATTTCTTAACATGATACTCCTAAGGAATATTATGCTAAAAAATGAATCACACCCAAACATACTAGTATTCACAAAGAAGAACTAAACTTTTCACTTACATAAGTGAAACAAACAATCTATTTCCCTTGCTGGAAAATAACAATCAATCATATATTAATACATGCTATTTTTACACTAGTGCAATGGTAGGGGATTTTCATCCTTAACCAAGATGCAATGGGACCATTGGGTTATTGGCCCGCTAATACCAAGGCAAAATAGGTAACAAGGCCTCTGGTCACACATGACAAAATTATTCTAACAAAGCAATCCACACCTAGCTATTCATACTAGTGAAAACAATACTAGTAAAAACAAATAACAAATATTACACATGCTTTGCTATAGAATAAGTTGCAAGCTAATAGAGGTGATAATATCAAAATAACAGTACCAAAATGGTACTGGACTCATAGAAAACATAGCACAAACTTAGTCAATCAAGCACACAAAGATTTGGTGCACACATTAATCAAAATAATAAAACTAGGAAAATAACAAAATGCTATTCCTACTTTCATTTGGCTTTACAAACATGCACACACTTTCTAAGGTAGACATAATGCAAGAAAACAACCTAATAACAAGTGGTATCAACTCTACACATGCTAGGAAACAAGATTCAAACAAATACTCACATACAAACAAAAACATGAAAGTTGATGTTTCTAGATCTGCTCACCAAAAATAATATATGGCTCCAAAAATTAATCCAAGATAGTATTACATATATCTAGTCATATGCAAACTCATACAATTGGATTTTCCTCAAAAATCATTTTTAAACTCACTCTAAAAATCCTAGAAAAGCCTACTGGCCTTTTACCAAAATGGATGGCATTTCCATTTAGTAACTCACCTTGATGTGAGGCAAGGTCCTAGTGATGGATCTATTCAATAGCAATCCAAAAGAATTTGGTTTGATCAAAATGGTTACATATTCCAAAAGTTATGCTCAAAACAATCTCACAGACACTCTGTGGAAAAACTGGTCTTGTGATTAAAATCCAATCCAAACATAGATCTACAAATTTTAGGTGGTTTAGAAAACATAATAATCATGTCTTGATTTTTGGTACATTTTAATTTGCACTTTTGGTATTTTTCACAATCCTAAAGCAAACAACCCAAATATGTACAGATTTTAAAAGGAAAAAGAAACAGTCGGGCGGGCTGGGTTTCGCACTAGCGCGGCCCACTAAGCGGCAGAAACGGCCCACGCGCTGCGTGCGCGCGGCCAGCGCGGGAGTGGCGCTGGTTCAAGCGAGGCTATAGATCTCACGATCTACGGTCCGCGGCTTTCTTCCTCCTCTCTACCCTCTCTCTCTCTCTCTTCCGAGCTACGGGCAAACGGCAACGATGCGGGCTCACCGTGGGAGGGCTCGGGGTGGTGGTTCGCGGCTTGGGGAAGTCGCAGGGAGGCAGGGGCATCAAGGGGCGTCGATGGCGGCGACTAGCGTGGCCTCACACGGCGGCCCGTGCCCGTGGTGGCGTCCACGGACGGCGGCGGCGATACCTGCGGGCAGAGGCCAAGGGGAAGTGTCAGCACAGGTCAGGGGAGCAAGGGGAGTTCGTCTAGGGTGATGAGGATGGGTGGGAGAGGCTGGATCGAGCAGTACCACCTAGAGGTCTAGCACGGTCACCGGCGGTCTGTCTCGGGCTCGGGCGTCCACAGGGGCTCGGGCTCACTCGATCTCGACGTGGGGGAGTGGTGTGAGAGTGAGTGAGTGCAGAGACGCAAGGAGTAGGGCTGGGGTGGCTTGTACCCAAGGGCAAGGCCAAAAAGCAAAGAGATGGGCTCGGGTTCATGTCTATAAATGGCATGAGGGCGTCCAGGGGTGGTTTTGGTCTTTCTACTCCAAGCTCAGGTTGCCAAAGGCCAAGACCACGAAGGGGCAGGTCAATGTCTGGCTTTTGGGGGGCTAGGGGAGGCAAGGGAAAGTCAAAAGGTCAAGGTATGGGTGTCCATACCCATGCCACATCATCCTTGTCTCCTCTCACTTCTCTCTCCTCAATCCTTCTCTCTCAAGGCTTCTAGATGGAAAAGAAAACATCCTGGTTCGAGTCAATACTAAGGTCAACACACTTGACAAGGTTACACCTCAAAACTTGCAAAGAAATACAAGGAAAACAACTGTCCAAAAGTGTATCCCACACTGTTCAAAAAATTCAGAAAATTCAGTCTTATGACTTAGAGAAAATTTGTAAGTGTTGAAAACAGATGAAATGATCAAAAAGTTGGGTTTGTTTTCAAGGGTCAAATGGTTTCCAAATTTTGTTTTAAAAGTGGGAAATTTTTAACCATGTTATAAACTTTCAGAAACATCTTTTGAAAACAAATTTGAAATATTTTAAGGCCATGAAAATAATGTGGAAAAAGGGGTACTTTCTATTTTTCTCTGTTTTCCAATAATGCCTTTTTCTGCCTTATTTTTATACCACAAAAACAACAAGCAAAAGATTTTTTTTATTAAACCAAAAATAAAACCAATCTTATGTATTTGAAGTATACATATCAAGGAACAATTAAAAGTCAAGAAAACATAAAATAACATTTTATAGCCTAGTGAAAACAAAGGTAGAAAGCAGGTACTTGGCTATATTTTCAGGGAATAGTTTCTATAGAAAAGTTAAAAAGAAAACATCCATAAATCATTTTGAAAACTTGTTTCTTGGATCCAACAAAGTTAAAAGTTTATTTTAAGATTCAAACCAGAATGATCCAAGTCTTGGAGTAAAATTTACTCAAGTAACATTAGGGAAAACATCAGGAAAAAAATTAATAGAATTGTTTTTAGGAAAATTTGGATATTGGTTTTAGCAAGAAACAAAACTTGTGTTGCAAATATGATTAAGATCATAAACACATGTTAGTTCAAAAAATCATAATGTTAGAAAAAAAAAATTGTTGGCCCTAATTTTTGTCTTCTTTACACAGTACAAGAATCCAAAAACTGGAGTGTGACAACTTAGCCCCCAAGCCCTTCCCCGGAACAACCATCGGAGGTTCAACTTCTCGTCCGCGCCGCCTAAAAATGGTCGATGGAGATTCTCCACGTGCCTCCAACGTGGCGAGCACCGTCGTGGACATCGAAAGCATTATCAACGACATGGAACCCCTCCTCGACTCCCCGGTCTGCACTGCGGCAACCGCGCCGAAGGGGGCCGCCAGCGAACAGGCCCGCGGTGATCTGCCTCCAGCGGCTAGAAACGCGCCACCGTCAACCTCTACTGCTCCTTCTCTGCCTCCCTTCTCCGAGCCCACGGAGGAAAACACTACTCCCAGCGGCGAGGAGTGTCGTGGGATAGTCACGGCAGACGTTACCAGGGGTAACTTAGTTTGGGGCAAATCGACTCTGGTGTTTGGGAGAGGGTTTAGCTCGAATTGGACACAAGGATTATCCCGGTTCAACCTCTCCATAGGAGATAATAGCTTACTTCCAGCTAGGATCTTATTAACTATCGATCTAGAGGTTCGGGCTGCAATGTCGCCGAGACCCCAAATCTAGGGTTACAAATACTAACTCTCGTATACCCTGAATCTAGGGTTTCCACTCGAAATCTCTTGGTCTCTCGGATCTATGCCATGAGGACTGGTTTATATAACACCCGGTTTCCTGGCTTTCCTTACAAGACGCGGCTAGAGTCCTACTCGGAGTCCTCTTGTTACCCCCAAACCTTGGACTCCACGGTTTACACCGCCTCTCAGGTCTTCTAGAACTTCTCTTCCCTCGGCCCGGGTCATCAATACGATCATTGGCCCATTAATAACACCTGGCCCAGCATCACAGCACGAGGTCTTGTGTAGATCCCCTTTGGCCGGGTCTCGTCCCAGGCATGGGCCTGCCGAGTTGTCATCCCCCCAACAGTAGTCCCCAGAATAGCTTGGGCATCTTGGTTGGCGCGCTTTCCTTATAGCTTCAAACCCTTGAGCCAACCATGAAGCGCATGCTATTCCCTGCAAAACAATAAACATTTACACATACAATGCCACGGGTTAAATTGCTTTAACTATAGCCAGGCCGGCTCTTTCGGTGGTCCATATAATAACCCTGCTATCACACTAGCCTAATACCGTCTCTTGGATCAATTCTCAAGGCGTACATTCCATAAACCGGCTTTCATATCCTTCACAAGCAAGTCCGAGTAACAATTTTGAGCCCGACTCTTTTGGCGGTCATCTGTAACTCGGCTACCTGATAATAACTTCCCAAAATCTCATTCCCGTAATCAATGGGCCGAGCTTATCTTTCCGCAAACCTCTCCATTTTACCGTTTGGCATTCTAGGGTTTCACTGCGCCTATAAATATTGGGCCCCAGGAAAAACCCTAACCCCAAACGCGACCGCACTCCCTCTCTTCTTCTTCCTCCGAGCGCACCATTGGAGCCCAAAGGTCCATGCTCAAAGCTTGAGCCACCGGACTCCGCGCGCCCCGTTGACCTCGCAGCCGGGCCGCCGCTCCGCACCGCCGTTCCGCGTCGCTGCGCTCGCCGGGCTTCACCTTCAAGATCCCGCCGCGCCATTGGAGCCCGGACCTCAAGATCGAAGCTCGAACACGAACCCGCACGCGCGCCGCCATTACCCTCTAGAACCGGGCCGCCGCTCCACGTCGCGCTCACCGGACCTCACTCCCCCGCCATTCTCCGGTAAGCATTTTTAGATCTAGGTTTTCACCTTTAGATCTTGCGTTCATGTTCATCGTGCTTTTCGCCTTCATTTTTTCCATTGCTTTGTTTTTAATTTTTGGTTCCCTCTAGATCCATTTAAATGGCACCCAAGGCTGCTTCCAAGTCCAAAGGCAAGGCCCCGGCTTTGAAGCAAAAGCCGGGTCAATCCATTTCGGCTAACTGGGATAAGTCGACTATCACGCTCGTGAAACTAGAAGAGCTGGCCGAGTCTGGGGTCCTCCCCCCTCAGCCGGAGATCTCCTGGAGAGCGCCCGAGGAGGAGAGCCGGCCTTCACCCCAAACAGGTGAAGTTGTCATCTTTCTTGAGCACGTGACCCGGGGTTTCCGCCCCCCCGGGTCATCCTTTCTTTCGCGAGGTTCTGCACCACTATAAGCTCCGGGTTTTCGACATAGGCCCTAACTCGATTTTGAACATCTGCCATTTCATTGTTCTCTACGAGGCTTATCTTTGCATCGCCCCCAATCTTGCTTTGTTCCTTGAACTTTTCCAATGAAAGCCTTGCCGTGAAAACACGGATGGACCCCTCCTTGTCTGTGGGGGCGTGTCCATCCAGAGACGCAAGAAATCATTGATGCCGACTCTCAGCCTTCATTCCCACATGAAGCACTGGCAGAAAACGTTCTTTTATTGCAAGGACACATCCAGACCCGACAAAAAGCCTTTGCCTGGTTTTTCCACAGACACCCTTTCTCTTAGCGATAACCTAAGCGCTTTCGCTCCAGAAACCGACAGTCAGTCTATTCAACCACTCCTCCACAAGTTAGCCGTCCTAGCAGCCCACGGTCTTTGCGGGCTAAACTTGATCAAGACATAGATCAGTTGTAGGATCCAGCCAAATAGTATCCGCCCCAAACTCCTCTGTGAATACTCGGGCCATCTGACCGACTCTCTTCGATACTCGGAGAAGTCATACCCGGCCGCGGACGTCAACAAGGTTATGAAAAATTTCTTGGCTGAGAAGATGGATGCCATCAGGAGCGTTTCTGGGCTCTCCCCCTTCTCTCGCTCAAACCCGGCTCCAACAGTAAGAACCGGCTAATCCCTTTTGTACCGATTGATTTTTCTAACCCATATATACTAACTTTTATCTCTGCTGCTTTTTACCCAGGAATCTGACGAATGGTGGAAGATTGTCACCCCTCCCCCCTCTGAAAACTCGGAAGAGGAAGAGCCGAGTGACAGCGAAGAAGGTGATTCCGAGTTACTGAACAAGTACTTTGTCAACTTACTAGATCAAGATTCTGCTCGCACCTTTATTCCTGACAATACCCCACCATCACCAGCACCGGCTGACAAGGCCGATTCTGAAACGGAAGAGAGCGAGCCCGAGCAAACTGAAGCCGGGTTAAGCAAGAAAAGGAAGCCTAGGGGGGTCACATTCAAGGTGCCATACTCCTCCATGACCACAGAGTCATATACATATGCCGGTATGTGCAAACTTAATGAATAGCTAACCACTATGTCGTCTATGAAGGCCACATCTCCTCCACCCAAGCGATGGGCAACCCCGAATTCTCCGGGTGACGAGCCCCTCAACCCCGGGATCTCTTTGTCGCCTGCTTGCCGAGCCGGTACTTCTTCAACTTATCCTGACTGCACTCCTCGAAAATATCCATCTCCGAATCATCCATTAGCCGGACAACTCCGAGTCTCACTTTCCAATTCTTTATCAGTATCCTCCGGGTCTAGCAACGATCTCCCCAGCGACTTTGTCGTGAATACTGGGTAATTTTCATACCTTGCTTGTCAATACCTCTATACTTTGTAGGTGTTACTTCTATAATCCACTAACACTTTCCTTTTCCTTCCTTCAGGGCTAAGGTCACACTTAGCAACCCAGTTGAGACCCCTGTCGACGATCCGACGGCGGAAGACCCGGAGAGTGCCGCTAAGCCACCACCTATTGAAGAACAAGAGTCGGCTAACACGGCCAACCCAAGGACCGAGTCTCCTCCTCCCGCGCATCAGTCAGCTGATCCCGATGTTGAATATCTTGCGACGCAAAGGGCAGCTCCTGCTCCAAACACCGCAGCGACTAGAGTCGACACAGGAAAACAGGAGGCAACCCCACCACCGGGTGATCAGAACGCCAGCTCTTCCAGGACGACTCTCAGCGGCCATGAGTTTGAAAAGCTGCTGAAAGAGTATCGCTCCCTGAAGGCAACTGAAGAGGAGATTATCGAGTCTCTGGCAGCTGAGCATCAGGTTAGCTTAACTAGCACTATATTTATATACTCGCCCTAGTCCCCAAGTTCTGAATGAACTGTCAACAGTTATTCGGTACTTTGCAACTATATAGTCTTTCTTATGCAACTTGAGAACATCCCAGTCCCCAAGTTCCGAGTGAACTGTCCACAGCCACTTGGAACTTGCAAACATAGCTTTTGAACTCATTGCCGACTGATGTTTTTTTGTCTTTTTCAGGCTTACATTGCCCAGACTGATGAACTCTTGGCAAAGACCAATGAACTCCTGCAAGCTGAAACAAAACTCCGTGAAGACCTAGAGGCCAATGTCAAGGAGCTCTCAAGCAGTGCAAGAAGTATAAGAAGAGACTCCACGCCGCTGAGGAGGTTTTGAAGAAACTCTCAACTTTCATTGCCGAGACTTATAACTCCATCATATGTAAAGCGGATCTAAATTTCCGACTATCGTCTTGTATCACTCGGATTTCCCGTTTGAGAGGGTTTTTGACCCGGATCTCACTATCTTACTTCTCTTTTTGTACTGCAGGTCCGGGTGAAGTTGCTGGGGAACATGATGATCTCAAAAAGCTGAAGATACTCAAGACTGTCATCCAACAATTCTTGGCAGGGACAAAATGGACTCTTGAAGCTGTGAAGTGGACCGGTACCTACGCCGGTGTAACCCAAATGCTTGAAGCGTACTCGACAATCCCTGCCTGGATTGATATCTGGAAGCGCTCAGCATGTCGGGTTGGAGTGATATGCGGCCTTGCACTGGCTAAAGCTTATTACCCCAAGATTGAGCCAGCAAAGCTTGTGAACGGGTTTCCCGAGTTTAACACTGACGGTTCTAAATTCACGGGAAAAGACCTCACGGCCATCAATGCTCAGATCCGTCATTCGGCCAGCTTGATTCCCGAAAATCTCGATGTAAACAAGCTTACGCCCCCATATAATGCCGAGGATAAACCGGTGCCCTCTGAATTCCCTGCTCCTTTTGATATATTGACTCGGTTCAAGGAAGAGGCCGCCAAGAAGAAAGCCGAGGCCGGTTCTTTGCCAACGTCATCGACTCCAGTTGTTCCTCCTCCAGCTCGCGCTGATTCCGCGGTTGACCCGGACATGGAGACAGAGAAGGCCACGGAGGAGAATACCGAAGACCCGGCCGCCAGGACCACTCGTGATGACTTGGCCACGGCAGCCGAGTAATGTTCTCGTTTTTATCAGCAACAATCATTCGGCCAATAGGCATTGTAATATGCATGTTACACTTGGTATTTGATAGTGCGCATGTGCACTTTTGATACTATTCCTCTGGTTTGTAATACATTTAAACTCCTGTGGTTTCGATGACCCTTCTGGTTGTCGCTTTAATATGCGCGTTACAAACTCATTTTGGCACAACTTTATCTATTATAAGCTTTTGTGAGAAAAATGCCGAGTCTTGACTTTAAGATTGTGGAGAATTTCTCACAGGTCCCCAAGACCCGGGTTCTAGGTCTTAGGAATCTTAACTTGAGAATTTTTGTTTCTCAAGTCCCCAAGTCCCAAATTTTGGCTGTTATATACTTATACATTATGAAGTTACGCGCAATACGCGATGAGCTTCCGGCTGTTGCCTTTGCCCTGCGCAACTTATGGTTTAGATGACCCTTTTGACCCTTTTGGGTATAAGCCGGTTTTCGCATGGATTTTCAATGTTGCTATAACTCTAGTAAAAACAGGGTCAGGCACGTCCCCATGGCATCATGACTGATTGAATTTATAGGTTAGCAAACACGCCATATTGGTGCGAGTTACATCGAGCTTAAACGAAAGAGGTCAAGAAGAAATTTGGCTCTATTGTACGGGTTCTGAGATTGTAACTGTACTTATTGCAAGTAATCAGTCCCCATAACCGATTGGCATCATGGCCGGGTCTTAGTGTACAACTGTGCTATTCAAGCAATCAGCCCCCAAGACCTAAATATATGTACTATGCAACAGTAGGCCTTCTGCTCTACCGGCTTACAGATAGCTTGGGTAATAGAAAGGAAAAAATGTGCAAATTATACTTACTACTTCATACTTACCTGACATAATTCACTAGTAAATACAGGGCATGATTTAACTACAGCAAAATATGCAAGAAATTGACAAAATTCAAAGAACATAGTGACTATCATGATTTAACCATCTCTTTATTAATGTGAAAAGGTTAGGTCAGCAGGCCGCCTCATTAAAAACCCTCCAGTCCCCTTAGGTACCCTGGATAGGAAAAGAGTGCGTCTGAAACCTGCTGCCTGATACATCGTGTAATACAATTTGCAAACTGAGCCTATGCTAAGTGTAGTAAGGACGTAGCTGAGCAACGTTCCATGGTCGTTCACGCTCTTGCATGGAGGAGGTGGAATGAGCGGTGTCATTCACATAACCCGACTCTTCCCTTGCATCCACCAGATAATACGAACCATTGTGTAGATTCTGACTTATAATGAACGGACCCTCCCATCGAGGGGACAACTTGTGTTTTCCTTCCTTGGACTGCGCCAAATGTAGCACCAGGTCTCCTTCTTGAAAAACACGCGTCTTGACCCGGCGGCTATGGTATCGCCGTAAATCCTATCGATATACTGCGGACCACTCCAAGGCTTGTTCCCTGTGCTCTTCTAACATATCCACAGCGTCTTGCCGGGTCTTCTCATTCTCTACCTCAACATAAGCCGACACTCGTGGCGAATCATGGATAATATCACTTGGGAGAACCACCTCTGCACCATAAACCATAAAAAACGGGGTCATCTGAGTAGACCTATTAGGCGTAGTATTTATTCCCCAAACAACAGAAGGTAACTCGTCCACCCATGCTCCAGCAGCTCTGAGACACGGGACTCGCAATCATGGTTTTAACCCACGAAGTAACTCTTGGTTTGCTCTCTCCACCTGCACGTTGGCTTGTGGATGGGCCACCAAGGCTACATCAAGTCGAATACCATTATTTCCGCAAAATTTCTCCATCTCTCCTAAGGACATGTTGGTTCTGTTGTCTGTGATTATGCTATGGGGGTATTCGAACCGATATATGATCCTTTTCAAGAACTTCACAGCTGTGGCCGCCTCACAGTTCGTTACTGGCATAACCTCAACCCACTTTGTGAACTTATCCACGGCTACCAATAAATGAGTCTTTTTGCACGGAGACATATGGAAAGGGCCTACCATATCCATACCCCGAACCGCAAATGGCCAGGTCAATGGGATTGTCCGCAGCTCCATAGCCGGTACATGGATTTTCCGAGCATACCTCTGGCATCCATCACACCTTGCAACCAAACGTTCTGCATCTGCCAAAGCTGTAAGCCAAAAGAAACCATGCCGATATGCCTTGGCCACCAGGGATCTTGTGGAGGCATGGTGTTCGCAATCACCTTCATGAATTTCCTTCAATATTTGCCGGCCTTCCTCTGGAGCTACGCAGCGTAAAAAGACGCATGTAGCACTTCTCTTGTAAAGCTCACCACCAATGATAGAATAACCTTTTGCTCGTCTCTGGATTTGCCGGGCTACGACTTCCTGCTGTGGTAACTCGCCCCGCAATAGAAACGCCAAGAACGGCTCAGTCCACTCTGGAATAGTGCGTACAACGGCCACAAATTCCAAATCCGGGTCTTGGTGAGCTATTTCTTCTTCTGACTCGGTTTTGATGGAAGGCTGCCATAACTCATCCAAGAAAACATTAGGCGGAACCGGCTCTCGACGGGAGCCGAGTCTCGACAGGGCATCTGTGGCTTCGTTCTTTCGCCGGTCAATGTGCTCCACCTGGTATCCTGAGAAAGTCCCCGCAACTTTGTCCACCTCTCTGCGGTAAGCTGCCATTGTTGCATCCTTCCTATCCCATGTTCCTGAGACCTGTTGTACAACAAGATCCTAGTCTCTGTAGCACATTATATGCTTAATGTTCATCTCCTTTGCTACACGTAATCCATGTAACGGGGCCTCGTACTCAGCTACGTTGTTAGAACAATCAAAGTGAATTTGCAAGACGTAACGTAACTTATCTCCTTTTGGCGATATGAGCACAACGCCAGCTCTTGATCCTTCATATTGCTTGGAGCGGTCGAAATGCATAACCCAGGATTCTGAACTTGGCACGAACAAGGGTACGCTTGTCTGAGTCCAATCATTAACAAAATCAACCAGCGCCTAAGACTTGATTGCAGCTCGGGGCTCGTAATTGATATGATAATCACCCATATCGATAGCCCACTTGGCTATCCTTCCTATAGCATCCAAGTTTCTTATGATATCTGCCATGGGTATGGAACTTACCACCGTAATGGGATGCTCTTGAAAATACGGCTTCAATTTCCGACTGGCCATGAATACCCCAAAAACCAGCTTCTGCCAATGTGGATACCGCTGTTTTGCTTCTGATAAGACCTCGCTTACATAATAAACCGGCCGTTGCACCGGGTAATCCTTTCCATCCTCTTTGCGCTCAACCACGACTACTGCACTAACTGCCCGAGGCCCGACCGCAACATATAACAACATGGGCTCTTTGGGACCCGGTGCTGCCAGAACCGATGCTTCAGAAAACTACTTCTTCAGAGCTTCGAACGCCTCATCCGCCTCTTGATCCCATACGAATTTGTCTATTTTCTTCAAGAGCCGGTATAGGGGTATTGCTTTTTCTCCGAGCCGAGATATGAACCGGCTCATCGCTGCTACACACCTTGTGAGTTTCTGAACATGTTTCAGCTCCTCCGGCTTTTTCAGGCCCTGGATAGCTTTGATCTTTTCCGGGTTAGCCTCGATCCCTCGCTCGGAAACGATGAAACCAAGTAACTTCCCCGTGGGAACTCCGAATACACATTTTGTCGGGTTGAGCTTCATCTGATATCTTCTCATGTTCTTGAAGGTCACTTTTAGTTCATCAATGAACGTTTCTGCTTTTCTCGTTTTTATCACCACGTCATCAACGTAAGCATGGACATTACGCCCAATCTGATCCTCAAAGCACTTCTGAATGCACCGCTGATATGTTGCGCCAGCGTTTTTCAATCCAAAGGTCATGGTTTTGTAACAAACGACTCCAAAGGGGGTTATGAATGACGTCTTCTCCCAATCATCCTCTTTGAGCTTTATCTGATGATACCCGGAATAGGCATCCAGAAAACATAGCAGGTCACTTCCTGCCACTACATCTATGATCTGGTCTATCCTTGGAAGGGCAAACGGATCTTTTGGACAATGCTTGTTAAGGCTCTTGTAATCTATGCACATTCTCCACTCGTTATTCTTTTTTAGCACTAAAACCGGGTTTGCCAACCACTGGGGGTGGAAAACCTCCATGATAAAGCCGGCCGCCAAGAGCCGAGCTACCTCTGCTCCTATAGCTTTTCTTCTTTCCTCATTCATTTTCCTCAAACCCTGCTTCACAGGCCGGGACTTGGGATCAACGTGTAAGCTGTGTTCAGCAAGTTCAGTCGGGATACCCGGCTTATCGCTAGGTGTCCAAGCGAAGACATCCTGATTCTCGCGGATAAACTCGATAAGCACGCCTTCCTCCTTGCTATCCAGGTTTGAACCTATGGCAAACTGCTTGGAAGAGTCGCCCTCAATGAAAGCCACCATCTTTGTATCTTGGGCTGCCTTAAACTTAGCTCTCTCATCATCAGTATTTGGTTTTTTCAGAGCCGTTCGATCTTTCGGGTCTACCTGAGACCTGTAATACCTGAGTTCCTCCTTTGCACAAGCTTGTTCTGCAAGTGCCGCATCTCCCTCATCACACTCTGCTGCCACGGCCTTGTTCACATGTATAGTGATGGTTCGTTTAAGACCCGGGATCTTCAGCTATAAGTACACGTAACACGGCCTTGCCATGAATTTGGTGTAAGCCGGCCTTCCAAACAGTGCATGATAAGGACTACGCAACTTCACCACCTCGAATGTTAGCCACTCCACTCTGTAATTATCCTTGGACTCTCCAAAAGCAACCTCTAGCGTTATCTTTCCCTCAGGGCAGGCAGAGTGTCCTGGCACAATTCCATGGAAAACTGTGGAGCTTTTCTGCAGCTGAGACTCCTTGAGCCCCATACGTAAAAAGGTTTCCCAGTATAAGATATTGATACTACTCCCGCCATCCATCAGAACCTTCTTTAGCTCGTAGCCATTGACCTACGGTGCTACCACCAAAGCTAACACACCCGGATGTTCTATTGCTTCCGTGTGATCCCTCCTACTCCACGTTACTTCCTGATCTGACCATCTCAGGTATCTTGGAACACCTGAAGAAACCAAATTTACAGCTCTTTTGAGCATCTTCCTCTCTCTCTTGGAAGTCCCGGTGGTGTGGACGTGATACTGTCCTAACTGTTTTGGGTTGGCCTGGAAACCACCTGCTCCACCCTGGTTATGACCCGGATTGCCAGCTCCTGCATTGCCTGTGGGGGTGGTCCGTTGCCCGGGTTTCCACCAAGACCCGGTCCTCCTCCCCGGCCTGCACCCTGCAGAGCCTTCTGTATTTCTTCATTTTTTCAGCTCTGCAGATCCACACATTGCTCCAATGAATGATTAGCCGGCTTGCCATTCCTGCTATGGCGCGGGCATGGCATTTTAAAGTCCTCTATCTGATTAGCCGGCCGTGGTGGTCCCTGATAATTGTTTCCTCCGCTGAAGTTTCCTCCGTTAAAATTTCCATCCGCTCTGGGTCTTGCAAACCCGGCTTCAGCACTGGCAACTAACTCGGAGCTTCCCTCATATGGACGTTTATGTTGATTATTTCCGTTACTACCATTGCCACCTCCATTATTATTCGGTGCGGTCCCATTTCCGGTTCTTCCACTATTGTTAGCACTAGATTTCCCCTTTTTGTCCTCGTTATCTTCGTATGTGGTGTCAGTGGAGGCATGCTTGTTGCATGCGTCCATCAACTCTCCCATAGTAATTTCCGAAACATGCATGCTCGATTTCATGCGTACTAATTTTTGCACCAAGGGCGTATATCTGCATGTCTTCGCCATAGCTTGTATTGCATCCTTGGGCTGGATATCAGTGGAAGAGTGGAGTATCTCCATAACTGGGCGCACCCAGCTGCGTGCCGGCTCTCCCTTCCTCTGCACACACCGATCCAAGTCATCAATCGTGTATAATTTCCTGCAAGTTCCATGAAAGTGCTTGATGAAAGCCGACTTGATATCGCTCCATGAACTGATAGATTTCTCAGGCAAGTTATTGAACCATAATTTAGCTGCTCCTTCGGACATCATGAGATACATGAACTTGGCTTGGAGCTTTTCTGAAGCGTTGCGAATAGACATAGCCATCTCGTAACTTCTTAACCAGGTCTCAGGATCCATGGTTGGCTCGTAGTTGACAACTTCACCCGGCTCCTTGAACTTGTCCGGATAAGGCTCGGCCCTGATAGCGTCTGATAAACATTTGGGTCCGGCTAAGTTTGTCAGTACTGGCCTTACTCTTGAAACGTGTGAAACCTCGGTTGCCGCAGTGGGAGGCGCGCCAATTGCTGGACCTCGTACCGCAGACCCGGCCGCACGCATTGCCCGGGAACTATCCACGATAGCCTGTGCCGCTGAAACTACCGGAGCTGCTGGCCTAAGTGGAGGAGGCGGCATTTGCTGCTGCTCTGCTCTCCGTCGTGCTGATGTCGACTGAATGTTCCTCGTATTGCCTTCCTGCCGACTGATATATGGCGTCCCATGCATCTGTCGCACCCGGACTTCTAGAGGATACTCGCAGTTCCGTTGAACAGTAGTGGATTGGATTACGGGGCTTACCGGCACCCGCATCTCTTACGAGTAGGCCAACACACGTATGCGTGACAACCAACCCCTATCTGTTCATCGTCTACGTAAACCATCCCATAGAAATCAGGATACTACCATTGACGTACTTCATACCATACACACATGGTACGTCAACGGCGTTGAACAAAATGATAGCACAACATATCTCTAAGACACAAAAGATGGAAATAAGTTGCAAATAGCTCTCATTAGAGCAGAGATAGCAAATACAATCATCCACAGGACACATGTCCCAACAATACATCATTACATCACAGCGGAAGCATCCAAAATGTCTGAGTACAGACAAGATCCAAATAGGCTTAAGAAGCCGGAAACGAAAAGACGGAGCCCATCCACGTAGTCTCGGATCCTGCCCGGGTCCGCTATCTACTCGTCAACAGCCTCGTCGTACTCCACGTAGTAGCCACCATGGGGATCCTCGGAATCGTAGTCTACGGAAACCACAGCCCCAAAGGGGTCAGTACATAGACGTACTGGCAAGCAAGACTCACAGTTTACCAAAGTGTAACCCGTCAACACCAAGCACAGATGCTTTGGGTTCAACGGAAGAAAAGGGTGATGTAAAAGATGCGGCAGCGGGCTGCACTAACCAACTACAGAAACATACTATAACTTCCGGCTATCAGAAAGGAGATAAGATAGCGTATCGAAACCAACTACAACTACCTCCAAACAAAACCATCCTGGATCTCGCCCCTTATCCAAAGAAGCAATCCGAGGATAACTCACACAGTTGGATTAATGATGGTTCAGGTTATTGTGTCAATAAACCTATTACTAGTCACGTTATTATAGTTAGGTGTAAGTTGTCTGAGTACTTGTTAGCCAGTACTTTCACCAAGTCGTCACATAACCGCGGACAACACGGCTTCTCGAGAAGATTCATCCCTGCAGGGTGTGCTCCAGTACCCGTACACACTCGAGCCACCAACTAAAACTCAGGTGGACTCAACACGACTCGAACCATCTCTACAACCTGTCCTAGGAGCCACGGAGCTATAAGGTCCCGGCCAGTCCGACCTAACCTAAGCGCAAGGGTGAAAACCACACCCCCCGGCACCACAGGCCTCGCCCTATATGCATCATCATCATAATCATCACCAACAGTAACCATGGGAGCGACCCATTCATGCTTATGCGCAAATGGAACACCTAAACTAAGTGTGGCTCTTCGGACAAACTGCGGATCAGGTCAAAGTCGAGGGGTGTTCCATAATACCACCCGGATGCGGTGAGCACGCTCATCATGGATCAGTAGACAAGACCCTTTTCCTAATTAGGGTCGACACTAGCAGGCCTCAAAACCACGCCGGGCCTCCTGCCGGTGCCTTATCATCAAATTATTATTACCCATAGCATTAACAGGTTGATTGTTTAACATCGAGCCCCAGAACATAATAGAGTATGATAACAGAAAGTAACTGACAGCAGACTCGAGCAAAAACAACCCTAAGCATGCTAGTAAGACACGGGCAACAAGCAACGGGGTTATAGGTGTGGAGGTGAGGCAATATCAGGGTTTAAGGATACATGTGATAGGTTCGGAACACAAGCAACGATACATAGGGCTAGCAGAATAGACAACGGAAAGTATCGGTATCCAATGTTGAAAGGAACACGATGGTTCATGTGAGTGAATACTTGCCTGCAAGCTCAGTAGCCTGGTACTGAGCTAGCTCCTCAGAAGGGGTGTCGTAAAGATCGTCTGTCTCAACGTCGTCGCCTATTCGAGAAGAAGCAAACAAACAACGCAAAGAGACAACAATCAATAACATGGCATAATGCACAATCATGGGATGATGCATGTCAATTTAATTGATGCACCAAAATAAACTAGTTGACAAGATCACATGTTTAAATGGACCCCACGGGCAATTTGGATTGCATATGGAAAGCCCATGAATTAAGGTTGGAATAATTGTTTTACAACTAATCAACAGGTGAAAGTGGATTAGTATGATGCATGGATGAGGAAAACAGAAAAATAACAACAATAGAAACAATTAGAAATAAGGTTTACCAAGTTTGAAATTTTATTTCTTAAGTTATAGAATTTTGGTTCCTTAAAGGTGTTACACAAGCATTTGTTGTTTTCACCAAATTTAATTGTTCAAAACAGATAACAAAGTTCATATTGGGAAAGAACACAAAATTTTAGATGGAAAACATATTTCATTTGTTGAATTTGGATTTAAAATGAGCAAGTTATTAATTTGGCAATTTTAATTGCATTAAATAAGAAACAGTTGTTTTAAGCAATTTAGATTATTCAAAATAGAAAACAAAGTTGATATTTGCAAAGTTCATGAAAAATGGGATGGAAAACATATTGTACATGTTGGAATTGGATTTGAATTGCCCAAGTTATGAATTTTTGCAATTTAAAAGGTTTAATTAAAGCATTGAATTATTGCACCACTTTTAATTAGGAACACATTAAACAAATTGCATTGAAAAGGTTGAAAACATGTAGCAAATGTTTCACTGAACATTTTGAGCTATTAAACATAATTTTTGGGTTATTAATGAATTTATTATGCAATTTTCCATAAACATTCATATTCTGCCCTTTTTAGTAAACAGAGGGAAACATGCTCAAAATTGATTCAATTGTGACCAAATAAAATACCAATGTGTAGAGTTTGTTAAGACAAATTTTTAGAGCCCAAGTTTGCTTAAATTGGATGAGCAGAACTAAAGTTATGAAATTCCAAAGTTTCCACTTTTTATTGCATTTTCAGTAATTATTTATTTAGTGCAAAAATTAGTACAGAAACATATTGCAAACTTGACATTAATAGAAAGAGCACAAAATTATGAAGCCACAGGATTTTGAATCATTCAAATTAGAGCAATATTCAATTTTATATGGATTTTAGAATTAAGTGCTCAGATCTGAGTTTCTGAAATTCGGGCAGAAAAAGAAAAAAAAAGAAAAAAAGGGTGTTGCTTTTCTGCCTGGGGGGGGATCGAACTCGGGACCTAAGGCTTGCGCGCAAAGGAACAGCAACCAACTGGGCTAGGTGTGCTTTGTTGACAGACAACCGATAGCAGGGGGCTTAAGGTTCAGCAATTCGTCTACTGAATAAATCGGAAAAAAGAACAGCAAAATGGGGGGTGCTGGGACTCGATCCCGTGCGCTGCGGTTGCGCGCAGAGAGCGCTTACCAGCTGGTCTGCTGTGGCCGGTTTGAAACAATATGGGTTGGGTTGGTTTTGAGTCTAGCTAGTCGGCTTAACTGAACTGCAACGAACACACGTACAGGTGTTCTCTCTGTCAACGAAACGGAGCAGCAAACGCGGCCATGGCCGGAAGGAATTGATGCTCAAATCAGCGAGGAAACGAGAGGGGAAGTATGGGAATGGAAAGGGGAAGTACCCTCGTCGCAGGGATGGCCGCGGCACGGCCGGGGGGAGGCGGAGACGTCGGCGGCGAGCTCTGGCGGCCGGCGTCCGTGGCAGCAGGTAACAGAGGCGAGGTCCTCCTCTTGATGGCGGCGGAGATGGGAGAGAGGAGGGAGAGGAGGCGGTAGGCTAGGGTTAGGCAGGAGGGGGGAAACCCTAGGGGTTAAGAAGGAGGAGGGGAGCGGAGCTTGGCCGTTCGCTCTCTGAACTGTCAACGTGGACAGAGTGGATGCTCGTCCGTACAGAGGTGGGAGATGAGCGAGGGGTACCAGGCCTTTGGTAAGTTGGGCTGGCCCAAAGGGTTGGCTGCCCTATTCCCCCTCTCCTTTTTGTTTTATCTTTTTCTTCTTATTATTTTTTTTGCAGATTTGACAAAGGAGAGAAAAGGAGAGGGGTTATGGGTTAGCAAATTTTTTTGGGACAAATTTTATTGATTAAGTATGGTAATAGCAACAAGTAAACACTTTGGTTTTCCAAAAAAAATTGAAATGGTTGATGTTTGCAATTTGATTGAATTTTTGAATGAATTTGGGATTAAATGAAAAATTGAAACTTAATCAATGTAAAGTATTTAATTTCAAGTTTTAATGGAACAATTTATTTGTTTGTTTTGTAGTTTTTATTTGAAACATGTAACATAACAAGTATGAATAAAGGTTTGAATTTTTGTTTGAATTTCACAGGAAAACAAATGGAAACAAATGAAAACAAATGAAATCAAATGCAAAACAAATGCCAAGAATATGATGACATGATGCAAAGCATAACTTAACAAGAAATAAAACATTCTAAAGGGAGCTTTTTCATACTAGGGATGTTACAAAACGCCCCCCCTTGAAGGAATCGCGCCCCGAGATTCCTACTGAGAAGTGAAAAGGTCCGGATACTTCTTGCGAAGATCCTCTTCGGTCTCCCACGTTGCCTCTTTATCGGAATGATGCGACCACTGCACTTTCAAGAACTTGGTGCTCTTGTTGCGAGTCTTACGCTCGGTCTCATCGAGAATTCGAACAGGGTGCTCCTCATAAGATAGATCTTCTTGCAGTTCAATGGAATCATGATCAACTGCACGACCTGGATCTTTGAAACACCTCTTGAGCTGTGACACGTGAAACACATCGTGCACCTTGGATAGTTTTTCTGGAAGTTCAAGACGATAGGCATTTTCCGCACGCCTTGAGAGAATGTTGAACGGACCAATGTATCTCGGTGCTAGCTTTCCTTTGACACCAAAACGATGAGTGCCTCTAAGGGGAGTTACACGGAGATATGCTTTGTCACCAGGTGCATAGATCATATCCCTATGCTTGCTGTCATAGTAGCTTTTCTGACGAGACTGAGCAATCTTGAGATTGTCACGAATGATGCGAACTTTCTCCTCGGCTTCCTTAACAATGTCAGGGCCTAAGAGTGAACGTTCACCAGCTCCAGACCAATTGATTGGACTCCTGCATCTGCGGCCATAGAGAGCTTCAAATGGAGCCATGCCTAGGCTTGCCTGGAAGCTGTTGTTGTAGGAGAATTCAGCATATGGAAGGCATTCCTCCCATTTCATGCCAAAGGAGAGACCACATGCTCTGAGCATATCCTCGAGAATCTGATTGACTCTTTCGACTTGCCCTTGAGACTGAGGATGGTAAGCTGTGCTGAATAGAAGTTTGGTGCCCAATGCATCTTGAAAACTCTTCCAGAAATGAGAAGTGAATATGCTTCCACGGTCTGAGCTTATTTCCAATGGAACACCATGAAGAGGAACAATCTTTGCTGTGTAGAGCTCTGCTAACTGGCTAGCTGAGATTGTTTCCTTGACAGCAAAGAAGTGAGCTACCTTAGTGAGTCGATCAATGACAACGAAGATTGCATCGTTGCCCTTCTTGGACTTTGGAAAACCAGTGACGAAGTCCATTTCAATCATGTCCCACTTCCACTCAGGGATTTTCAGCGGTTGGAGAAGACCGGCTGTTTTCTGATGAACTGCCTTAACACGTTGACAAACGTCGCATTCAGAAACGTATTGAGCAATTTCACGTTTCATGCCAGACCACCAATACAGTGTTTTGAGATCCTGGTACATCTTTGTACTTCCAGGGTGTATGGAGAGAGGAGTTTCATGAGCCTCCTTGAGAATAACATCTTTGAGACTTTGAATTTGAGGAACTGCAATGCGTCTTTCGAAGAACACAGTTCCCTTGTCATCAATTGAGAAGCACTCATACTTCACATTGCCTGCTTTGATGTTATTTGCGATCTTCTTGATCTCAGCATCACGAAGTTGTCCAGAACGAATCTTATCCTCGAGAGTTGGACTGGCTGTCAAGTTTGCAAGATAGCCTTGAGGAACAAGACCAAGGTTCAGCTTCTGGAATTCTTCATGAAGTGGAGGTTGGCTTTCCATGATCATGAGATTATTGCAATACGACTTGCGACTGAGAGCATCGGCCATAACATTAGCCTTGCCTGGAGTGTAAGAAATGGTAAGATCAAAGTCTTTAATCTTTTCAATCCATCTCCTTTGCCTGAGGTTTAGATCTGGTTGAGTGAAGATGTATTTCAGACTCTTATGATCGGAAAAGATTTCAGTGCGATTACCCAACAAGTATTGTCTCCATTTCTTGAGGGCAAACACAACTGCTGCAAGTTCTAGGTCATGAGTGGGATAACTGAGCTCATGTGCGTTCAACTGACGTGAAGCATAAGCCACAACTTGACGTTCTTGCATAAGAACTGCTCCTAGACCTTGGAGAGAAGCATCACAGAAAATCTGGAAAGGTTTGGTAGTATCTGGGCCAACCAGAACTGGTGTAGAAGTGAGTTTAGTCTTCAGGAGATTGAAACTTTCATCACATTGTGGAGACCAAACGAACTTCTTGTCCTTCTTTGTGAGATCAGTGAGAGGTTTGGCAATCTTGGAGAAATTTTGGACGAAACGACGGAAATAGCTAGCCAAGCCAAGAAAACTTCTGACTTGCTTCACCGTCTTAGGAGGTTTCCAATCAACAATTGCCTTAACCTTTTCTGGATCAATGGCTATGCCCTTGGCAGAGATGACATGACCAAGGTAAGCAACTTCTGGAATCCAGAACTCACATTTGGAGAACTTGGCATATAGACGATGCTCGCGAAGCTTCATGAGAGTGAGACGAAGATGTTCTTCATGCTCTTCCTCGGATTTTGAGTAGACAAGAATGTCATCAAGATATACCACAACGAACTTGTCGAGGTATTCATGGAAGACAGAATTCATGAGTCGAGAGAAGGTCGCCGGTGCATTGGTGAGACCAAAGGACATGACGGTGTATTCATATAGACCGTACCGAGTGGTGAAAGCTGTCTTTGGAATATCTTCCTTTCTGATCTTTATTTGATGGTAACCCATTCTCAAGTCCAGCTTGGAGAATATTGAGGCTCCAGCAAGTTGATCAAAAAGATCATCGATACGAGGAATTGGATACTTGTTTTTGATGGTTTTCTCGTTAAGAGGACGATAGTCAACAACGAGTCTCTTTGTTTGATCCTTCTTCGCAACGAACAGAGTTGGGCATCCCCAAGCCGAGGAACTAGGTTGAATGTAACCTTTCTCCATGTACATATCGATTTGCTCCTTCAACAACTTCAGTTCAGGAGGAGCTATCTTGTATGGATGCTTAGAGATTGGAGCAGTGCCTGGTTCAAGTTCGATCACGAACTCAACTGCTCTGTCCGGAGGCATCCCTGGCAACTCTTCTGGAAAGACGTCAGGGAATTCACAAACCACCGGAACATTTTCGAGTAGAGGTAGAGGTTTAGCATCGAGGGTGTAAAGCTGAACAGAACTTGATTCATTTGGAGAATAGACTATCTGGCCAGAAGGGTGTGTGATTTTGACAAACTTAGCAGGACAATCAATGACTGCTTTGTTGGCTACCAGCCAATCCATCCCAAGAATGACATCAAAATCTGAAAAGTGTAGAGCTATCAGAGATGCCTGGAATGGAAGGTTTCCAATTGTGATCTCGATGTTCTGGCTAACTTTATTGCTTTGCCAGCTAGATCCCGGTGATTTCACTAGGAGAGGGATAGATAACTGTTCGAAGTTGATTCCACTGTTGTTTGCAAAGCATTGAGAGATGAAAGAGTGTGAAGCACCAGAATCGAACAAGACTTTAGCACGAAACGAGTTCACAAGAAGTGTGCCCATTACAACCTCTGGAGATTCTTCTGCTCCGTGAGCCTTGACATGGTTCACCTTAACGGTTCTCACGCCAAGGTCGTTGCTGTTGTAGCAACCCAACGGAGGACCACGTATTCTTGTCGGGGTCGACCTGTGGCGAGGTGGAGGTGGAAAGAGGTGCCTTTGCGGACAATTATCGGAATAGTGGCCCGGCTGTCCACACTTGTAGCATGTAACAACAGAACGAGGAGTTGTTGGACCTGGCTGAGATGGAGCACCTCCTGAAGATACCACTGGGGTGGGAGGGCGGGCAAGAAATTCTGCCGGGCTTGGCAAGCAGATGGGCGGTGTTGGAGTGGTATATGGAACCCAAACTCTTCGTTTTTGTGGAGGCATGATAGCTTTTGAGAGACTAGCCTGTTCACGAGAGTGCTTACGAGATTCCTCAACCAACTTGCGCCCATGCTCTTCATTTAGAGCGATGTTGATGAGGTCCTCAAAATTCTTGGCCTTGACGTTGATGAGAGCATACTTGAGTTCCGGGTTGAGACCCCTGCGGAACTTTGCCATCTTTCTCGCTTCCGTGGATATTTCATCTCCGGCGTAGCGAGCCAGACGATTGAACTCTCTTTGGTATTCGAGAACGTCCAAATTGCCTTGTGTGAAAGAATAGAATTCCTCACGCATTTTCTCCATGAGCCCATCGGGAATGTGATGGCGCACGAAGGCTTGTTTGAAATCCTCCCATGTGATTGCCACACTAGGACCTCTCATTTCTTGGAAGTTCTCCCACCAAGACATGGATTGTCCACGGAGAAGGTAGGTCACGTAAGGAACACGGTCCTCGTCAGCCACATGAGCTACCATAAGAGTACGGTTCATTTCACGGAGCCAGTCATCAGCATCCAATGGCTCGGAGGAGGTATCAAACGTGCGCGGATTGAGCTCAAGGAACTCCCGAATAGACACCCGGGTGTTGCTATTACTCCCAAGGTCTTGGTTCTGCTGCATCTGCTTTATAACTTGTGTCATCTGAGACAGCACCTTCCCCATCTTAGGTGGCAGTGTGGGTTCTTCGTCACCACTTTCCATCCTGAAGAGGTTACCAAGATTAACACACTAACCGGATAACAAAATCCAATATAAATGCTTAAAGGATTACTTCAGACGGTAAGTCGACAGCATAGAACAAGGATGGCGGTTAACAACGGATCAACAGATAAGTTGTTACAACGGAAGAGAAGATTTGTGAAGGACGATATCGAAGCAACAACTGGGAAACAGGAGACCACAAACACCTGAGGTACTACGGAGAAACCCATCCGGGCTTCTAAAGGATCAATATCTACTGCTTAAGGAATAGAGGATCTGCTTCCGGGGCTTATTTGCCACCATTCTCAATCGTGAGTAGGCAACATGATAAATCATGTCACAACCACCTCCATTCCTATGGTCTAGTAGATATAACCATCCTAGAGAAACCAGGATACGTGAAATCCTAACTTGAAAGTTTAGATGAGAAAGAGAAAACAACGTTGCACTTCCTTACCAGAAAAGGGAGGGTGGGTGGGGAAAGAAATAAAATGGCAGAATTCCTACTCTCACGTTTCATTTTTCCTATATAGCTACAAAATAGTTTCTAGACTCAACTGCGACCAGTAAAAGGGATCCTACAGGCAGACAGGCTCTGATACCATTTGTCGCACCCGGACTTCTAGAGGATACTCGCAGTTCCGTTGAACAGTAGTGGATTGGATTACGGGGCTTACCGGCACCCGCATCTCTTACGAGTAGGCCAACACACGTATGCGTGACAACCAACCCCTATCTGTTCATCGTCTACGTAAACCATCCCATAGAAATCAGGATACTACCATTAACGTACTTCATACCATACACACATGGTACGTCAACGGCGTTGAACAAAATGATAGCACAACATATCTCTAAGACACAAAAGATGGAAATAAGTTGCAAATAGCTCTCATTAGAGCAGAGATAGCAAATACAATCATCCAGAGGACACATGTCCCAACAATACATCATTACATCACAGCGGAAGCATCCAAAATGTCTGAGTACAGACAAGATCCAAATAGGCTTAAGAAGCCGGAAACGAAAAGACGGAGCCCATCCACGTAGTCTCGGATCCTGCCCGGGTCCGCTATCTACTCGTCAACAGCCTCGTCGTACTCCACGTAGTAGCCACCATGGGGATCCTCGGAATCGTAGTCTGCGGAAACCACAGCCCCAAAGGGGTCAGTACATAAACGTACTGGCAAGCAAGACTCACAGTTTACCAAAGTGTAACCCGTCAACACCAAGCACAGATGCTTTGGGTTCAACGGAAGAAAAGGGTGATGTAAAAGATGCGGCAGCGGGCTGCACTAACCAACTCCAGAAACATACTATAACTTCCGGCTATCAGAAAGGAGATAAGATAGCGTATCGAAACCAAGTACAACTACCTCCAAACAAACCCATCCTGGATCTCGCCCCTTATCCAAAGAAGCAATCCGAGGATAACTCACACAGTTGGATTAATGATGGTTCAGCTTATTGTGTCAATAAACCTATTACTAGTCACGTTATTATAGTTAGGTGTAAGTTGTCTGAGTACTTGTTAGCCAGTACTTTCACCAAGTCGTCACATAACCGCGGACAACACGGCTTCTCGAGAAGATTCATCCCTGCAGGGTGTGCTCCAGTACCCGTACACACTCGAGCCACCAACTAAAACTCAGGTGGACTCAACACGACTTGAACCATCTCTACAACCTGTCCTAGGAGCCACGGAGCTATAAGGTCCTGGCCAGTCCGACCTAACCTAAGCGCAAGGGTGAAAACCACACCCCCCGGCACCACAGGCCTCGCCCTATATGCATCATCATCATAATCATCACCAACAGTAACCATGGGAGCGACCCATTCATGCTTATGCGCAAATGGAACACCCGAACTAAGTGTGGCTCTTCGGACAAACTGCGGATCAGGTCAAAGTCGAGGGGGGTTCCATACTACCACCCGGATGCGGTGAGCACGCTCATCATGGATCAGTAGACAAGACCCTTTTCCTAATTAGGGTCGACACTAGCAGGCCTCAAAACCACGCCGGGCCTCCTGCCGGTGCCTTATCATCAAATTATTATTACCCATAGCATTAACAGGTTGATTGTTTAACATCGAGCCCCAGAACATAATAGAGTATGATAACAGAAAGTAACTGACAGCAGACTCGAGCAAAAACAACCCTAAGCATGCTAGTAAGACACGGGCAACAAGCAACGGGGTTATAGGTGTGGAGGTGAGGCAATATCAGGGTTTAAGGATACATGTGATAGGTTCGGAACACAAGCAACGATACATAGGGCTAGCAGAATAGACAACGGAAAGTATCGGTATCCAATGTTGGAAGGAACACGATGGTTCATGTGAGTGAATACTTGCCTGCAAGCTCAGTAGCCTGGTACTGAGCTAGCTCCTCAGAAGGGGTGTCGTAAAGATCGTCTGTCTCAACGTCGTCGTCTATTCGAGAAGAAGCAAACAAACAACGCAAAGAGACAACAATCAATAACATGGCATAATGCACAATCATGGGATGATGCATGTCAATTTAATTGATGCACCAAAATAAACTAGTTGACAAGATCACATGTTTAAATGGACCCCACAGGCAATTTGGATTGCATATGGAAAGCCCATGAATTAAGGTTGGAATAATTGTTTTACAACTAATCAACAGGTGAAAGTGGATTAGTATGATGCATGGATGAGGAAAACAGAAAAATAACAACAATAGAAACAATTAGAAATAAGGTTTACCAAGTTTGAAATTTTATTTCTTAAGTTATAGAATTTTGGTTCCTTAAAGGTGTTACACAAGCATTTGTTGTTTTCACCAAATTTAATTGTTCAAAACAGATAATAAAGTTCATATTTGGAAAGAACACAAAATTTTAGATGGAAAACATATTTCATTTGTTGAATTTGGATTTAAAATGAGCAAGTTATTAATTTGGCAATTTTAATTGCATTAAATAAGAAACAGTTGTTTTCAGCAATTTAAATTATTCAAAATAGAAAACAAAGTTGATATTTGCAAAGTTCATGAAAAATGGGATGGAAAACATATTGTACATGTTGGAATTGGATTTGAATTGCCCAAGTTATGAATTTTTGCAATTTAAAAGGTTTAATTAAAGCATTGAATTATTGCACCACTTTTAATTAGGAAAACATTAAACAAATTGCATTGAAAAGGTTGAAAACATGTAGCAAATGTTTCACTGAACATTTTGAGCTATTAAACATAATTTTTGGGTTATTAATGAATTTATTATGCAATTTTCCATAAACATTCTTATTCTGCCCTTTTTAGTAAACAGAGGGAAACATGCTCAAAATTAATTCAATTGTGACCAAATAAAATACATATGTGTAGAGTTTGTTAAGACAAATTTTTAGAGCCCAAGTTTTCTTAAATTGGATGAGCAGAACTAAAGTTATGAAATTCCAAAGTTTCCACTTTTTATTGCATTTTTAGTAATTATTTATTTAGTGCAAAAATTAGTACAGAAACATATTGCAAACTTGACATTAATAGAAAGAGCACAAAATTATGAAGCCACAGGATTTTGAATCATTCAAATTGGAGCAATATTCAATTTTATATGGATTTTAGAATTAAGTGCTCAGATCTGAGTTTCTGAAATTCGGGCAGAAAAAGAAAAAAAAACAGAAAAAAAAGGGTGTTGCTTTTCTGCCTGGGGGGGGATCGAACTCGGGACCTGAGGCTTGCGCGCAAAGGAACAGCAACCAACTGGGCTAGGTGCGCTTTGTTGACAGACAACCGATAGCAGGGGGCTTAAGGTTCAGCAATTCGTCTACTGAATAAATCGGAAAAAAGAACAGCAAAACGGGGGGTGCTGGGACTCGATCCCGTGCGCTGCGGTTGCGCGCAGAGAGCGCTTACCAGCTGGTCTGATGTGGCCGGTTTGAAACAATATGGGCTGGGTTGGTTTTGAGTCTAGCTAGTCGGCTTAACTGAACTGCAACGAACACACGTACATGTGTTCTCTCTGTCAACGAAACGGAGCAGCAAACGCGGCCATGGCCGGAAGGAATTGATGCTCAAATCAGCGAGGAAACGAGAGGGGAAGTATGGGAATGGAAAGGGGAAAGTGCCCTCGTCGCAGGGATGGCCGCGGCACGGCCGGGGGGAGGCGGAGACGTCGGCGGCGAGCTCCGGCGGCCGGTGTCCGTGGCAGCAGGTAATGGAGGCGAGGTCCTCCTCTCGATGGCGGCGGAGATGGGAGAGAGGAGGGAGAGGAGGCGGTAGGCTAGGGTTAGGCAGGAGGGGTGAAACCCTAGGGGTTAAGAAGGAGGAGGGGAGCGGAGCTTGGCCGTTCGCTCTCTGAACTGTCAACGTGGACAGAGCGGATGCTCGTCCGTACAGAGGTAGGAGATGAGCGAGGGGTACCAGGCCTTTGGTAAGTTGGGCTGGCCCAAAGGGCTGGCTGCCCTATTCCCCCTCTCCTTTTTGTTTTATCTTTTTCTTCTTATTATTTTTTTTGCAGATTTGACAAAGGAGAGAAAAGGAGAGGGGTTATGGGTTAGCAAATTTTTTTGGGACAAATTTTATTGATTAAGTATGGTAATAGCAACAAGTAAACACTTTGGTTTTCCAAAAAAAATTGAAATGGTTGATGTTTGCAATTTGATTGAATTTTTGAATGAATTTGGGATTAAATGAAAAATTGAAACTTAATCAATGTAAAGTATTTAATTTCAAGTTTTAATGGAACAATTTATTTGTTTGTTTTGTAGTTTTTATTTGAAACATGTAACATAACAAGTATGAATAAAGGTTTGAATTTTTGTTTGAATTTCACAGGAAAACAAATGGAAACAAATGAAAACAAATGAAATCAAATGCAAAACAAATGCCAAGAATATGATGACATGATGCAAAGCATAACTTAACAAGAAATAAAACATTCTAAAGGGAGCTTTTTCATACTTGGGATGTTACAGCATCACGCTCCTGTTGTCCGGGTAATTGGCCTGTTGAGCCACCGCGCTGCGTAACATCTCTATAGCCCGCCGGGTCTCTATCGCTTGAGGCGATTCTCCCAGTGGAATACGGTCGAGCGCTAAAGTTGCGGCGTACACGTTGTCCATTGGGTTGTTGAAGTGACCCGGTGGGGTATCGAATCGTGAAGGCTGTGGCTGCACAGTATTGCCCCCAGGCACCCCAACAGGTAGCACAGGTGACCCGGTTGGTACGTTTGCCGGCTGTCCTCCGAGCGTCGCTCCTGCATACCCGGTTCCTGGGTTCACAATCGGGATCGGCTGATCCTGCGGACGGCTGTAGGGCTCCGCCTATTGCTGGCAGTCTCGTCTGATGCCTCTGATTATAAACTCTAGTCGTTTGTGCCTGTATACGGTCTTCTAACTCATCCAACTGACGCTGACGCGCAGCCATCTGCAATTTCTCGGCCTCTACATCTCTCCTTTGTTGTTCTAACGCTCGGCGGGCTACATCCAGGTCTCTGGCCCGGGCCGCTGCGTTCTCTGGGGTTATCACCGTGGCCAACACTGTGGGATCCAAGATCAAGTTGTTGCTGAATAGAGCCGGATTTGGTGGATGTGATGTTCCCGCCCCGGCTGTTCTGTTCGTCCTAAACCCGAACATGTTCCTGTGATGAGCGGTTTCGCCTGTTTCGCTGGTGACGGATGTTTGCTCGCCATCGACCCGGGCTCCGGCCGGGTCTCCATTAACCGACATCCGTTGTTGGGCCAGTGCTTGCGCCGCACCAGCCGCGGCTAAGGTCACCTCACCCTGGTTTAGATTTATCGCAGCGGCTGTGTAAACCGCGACTCGGCGCGCAATGCCTGGTGAAGACTCATACTCTTCTTCCTCGCAGCTATCCTCCCCGTACCGATCTTCAAGCAGATGCAAGATAGATTCGGTATCGTCGTCTTCATTAACCCGGCCACGCGGGGTCCCTGCCGGCTCCTCCGGCTGTTCCCTCTTCGTGGTGGGTGCTTCCTCCGGTTCTGTCGTGCCTACCGACTCTTCACCATCCGACTGAACACGAGTGGCGGCCCCTGACACAGAATCATATGCATTATTGTCAGGAATTAAACCCGACGTACGTACCATACCCACGAAGACGTTGACGCGGCCGATCGTGATGACAGATCCGGTTTCCAGCAAATCCGACTCTGGTCCCCAGCCAGAATCGTCGACAATCTTCTCTCCTTCGGGGTTGGTGACGATCTCGCCGACAACAAGGTTCTTCATGATTTGTAGAGCTTCTCCCTTGATATAAACACCTTTGGACGCAGGCCCCACGGTGGGCGCCAACTGTCGTGGGATAGTCACGGCAGACGTTACCAGGGGTAACTTAGTTTGGGGCAAATCGACTCTGGTGTTTGGAAGAGGGTTTAGATCGAATTGGACACAAGGATTATCCTGGTTCAACCTCTCCATAGGAGATAATAGCCTACTTCCAGCTGGGATCTTATTAACTATCGATCTAGAGGTTCGGGCTGCAATGTTGCCGAGACCCCAAATCCAGGGTTACAAATACTAACTCTCGTATACCCTGAATCTAGGGTTTCCACTCGAAATCTCTTGGTCTCTCGGATCTATGCTAGGAGGACTGGTTTATATAACACCCGGTTTCCTGACTTTCCTTACAAGACGCGGCTAGAGTCCTACTCGGAGTCCTCTTGTTACCCCCAAACCTTGGACTCCACGGTTTACACCGCCTCTCGAGTCTTCTAGAACTTCTCTTCCCTCGGGTCGGGTCATCAATACGATCATTGGCCCATTAATAACACCTGGCCCAGCATCACAGCGCGATGTATCCTGTAGATCCCCTTTGGCCGGGTCTCGTCCCAGGCATGGGCCTGCCGAGTTATCATTCCCCCAACAAGGAGGTCGCTGCTTCCGCCACAGCCGGAGGTGAAGACGATGGGGAGGAAAACTCTGGGAATTGGAGCCACTATAACGTGGTTCCTTCCCTTCTTCCTGCATTGGAGAAGGAGGGGTTCGTGGTAAAGGACAAATGGCGGTTCAACGAGGACGACACCGAGTCGTCCCCGCAAGCCGGCGAACGGGTTCCCCTAGCCTCTCACGTCAATAGAGGTATGGGATTTCCGCCATCCGCCTTTTTCCTTCAGATCCTACCACCAAACTCCATACTTTATTTAGCCGGGTTCCAGGCCCTATTCGAGGGATATCTATGGATGGAACCCCGCCTGGATTTCTGGCAATACTATTTCGGGGTAAAACGCAACCCCTCTGAGGGCGCCCTCCCAACTTGCGGGACCATCTCCTTTACCCTTCGTAGGTTTAAGGAAGATTGGTTGCCGAAAATCAAAACATCTGAGTCCGTCAAATTTTGGACGAGCTCATTCTTTTATCATGCGGATGTCCTGTTTCCCGGAAAGGAGACGGGCATTCCGCCTTTTGTCAATTCTGCGGCCACTCCCCAAGATAACTAGGCGGTGGACGCGGTCTAGACTCTGCCTCCAGATCTGATGAGGATCAAGAGGCGAATCGCAAAACTTGTTTCCGCCACTCCTCCACTCATCGGCACGGATACCGTCATGTGCATACTTGAAAGGCGGATCCAGCCTTTGGCTAACCGCGGAAAACGGCTTATGTGTGAGTACACGGGCCCGGACGACGCCGTGAGGGAAACAGACAAAGCTTTGTCGAAAAAGGACTTCAAGAAGTGTCTAAACCAGTTGGTTTCTACTCGTGATCAGTACGAGGAGAGCCGGCAAATGTACCATGCTGGAAACCCAGCTCCAAAGGTATAGTTCTGTCTCTTTGGGAATTTTCTTGAGTCTTCTTTTTCTCGGATTTTTTCCTTACCCGGACTTTGTTTCTTTTTACAGCTTCTCGATCTTCATGAGGCTGAACCGACGCTGAGTTGGACGTGCTTCATGCCAACTTTCAGTCGGGTGGACGGAAGCGCAAGAAGCCATCCACCACTTAGGATGTTATCGATCTTGACGGTGTAGCCGTCACAACTTCTAGGTAAAAATCCCAGGCTTTTTCATTTCTATGATTTTTATCACATGTTTTTTATTTCTCGGAATCTTATTTCTCGGATTTTCTTTTTCCTTTTCCTTTCTAGCCGTACCCCTACAACCTTGAAGGGAAAAGGCCGGAAGAAGCACAAAGCTGCTGCGCACATAGGGTTGAAGCCATCTCCTGCCGCTGCGCCAGATACTCCGACAGCGGCTAGGGAAGAAAACTTGGCTGTCAGGGAAGCAGAATATCCCTTCCTTTCCATCCAGCCCATTGCATCCGAGTAGGATGCGAGGGAAAGGGCGGTGCCGGATGTGGGTGGACCTTCAAACATCCCAAAGGAGGAGCCCATCCCGAACTTTGACAGTGAGTTCACGGTAAAGCAAGAAGACTGTTTCGACGAACTGGGATATGTTCATCCATGGGCAAAAAACACTTTGCTCGTGCTCCCTTAATCCGTCCTTGGCTGCAAGGCGGACTTATAGTTAGGAATAATTACGTGTTCTCGTCTCGCCAGGTCATACAAGACGGCCTTTGCCATGTCGAAATCTTACAGAGAATCTGGCGATCTTGCATAAAATGAGCCAGGTAAATATCTCTAGCCCCCGAGCATTTAGACAAATGTATTATTTTTTACTTAATGTTTTTCTCTTATGCATGCTTGTTTTTTGACTTAAGCGACTTTTCCCTCATCTATGTTTCAGCAAACTGCCCAGACAATTAACATGGAAGTTTTCAACAAGCTTACCATCAAGAACAAGGAGGTTAAAACTCTCCTTAGCATTCTTGATGAAAAAGACTTAGAACTGGCCTATGTTCAGCAACGGCTGAAGGAATCAGCAGGTAAATTTCTTTTTTGCACTGATGTTTTCATGATATTTTTGTAAGTCATTTTCCGAGTTTCAAACTCTTCATTTTCCCTGCTTTTCAGCTTCTTTGGCAAAAGCCAAACGAATTGCTAAAGATGATGGCAATGCCGAGAACCTCCGCAAGGAAAACTCGGAGCTATACAAGATGATTGTAAAGCTTCAGAAGGACCTGGAGGCCACCCAACTGGCTATTCGGATTGTCGAGTCCGGCGCATCTTCTCAAGCCGAGAAAGATGCAGCGACTATCCGGGACCTGGAAAATGCTCTCAACCAACGCCTTGAAGAAGGCGTTGAGATGGAGAAGATTCTCAGTAAGTTTTAACTTATTTTACCAAGTTTTTTCCTTATACTTTTTTAAGTATGTTTCCTTTTTCTCCTTCTGTAATTTTCTAACTTTTCCTTGTTATTTTGAACAGAAGGGAACCCCTTGCTTACCCGGATTGATAGAATCCGGGCTTTCGGGAAAATCTTCTCCTCCTTGAAGACCGCAAGGATGCTGCTTGTGAACAAGTACATTTCGGACAAAGCGGAAGAATTCCCGGAAGTAAGAAAGCTACCGGAGGCGATAGAGGAGGTAGCGAACCAGAAGGAATCCTGGTTCCGCTCTGCTGCTCGCGGTGGTGAGCGCGTGGCCCTTGGGCTGATGCGTACGCATTATACCACCGCGAAATCCTGGCTTGTTGCGACCGGTATCCCTCAAGGGTACACGGAAGCGCAGAGTGCCGACATTTTTGAGTCTGTCAAGGGGCATGCCACCAAGATAGCTCAAATGGTGTCAATCTCGACCTTCTACCCGGAGGAAGAGATTCTGGCAACTCGTGAGAACCCCAGCGATAGCGACGAGGAGGACTCGGATTCTGAGGAGGCCGCCCGATTCCTGAGTAGCTGTTCGAGAACAAATAGAGGCATTACTATTCTTCCAATGTAATATGAATTGTAATGCTATCTATGTTTTTTATAAACAAGTATTCCCCCTTTTGCAGTAAAATTTAAGTCTTTGCAAGTTTTTTCTGGGTTATGACTCATTTTCCTTCTAAGTTCTCTGGCTTATATGTTTTAACTGTCCTTAGTGTTGAAATGGCTCAATAGTACTGAATCTTCATGCCAAGTGAGTGGGTTCAAGCCTATCAGTCGAACTCGGAAACATGGATTGTACTTAGGCATTTTTACTTACTAATTCCAGTGACCCAACATACAAATGATCGGATAATACTTAGGAAAAAGTAAGGAATTTTGAAAAAGTATGAAACTCAGGCACAATATGGGTTTCCTTAAGCCTCCTTTGGCTAGAAAAGCATTCGGTTTTATAACTCCGAGCACGCAGGCAAAATTCGGGTTAACATTGAAGCAATTTGAAAGATCATTGGGAAATAGATAAGACGTTACTTATGCTTTGAACAATAACAACAAGGCATACAAAAAATGCATGAATTCCGACAACTTTATCATGATCTCAAAGATGTTTACATAGAATTTGAACTAAGTGTAAAAGGGACATAACTTCTGGATGCTCCAGGGTCTCTTTGTATCTCCCAGTTCTACATCTATCTTTCTCTTTCTCTTGCGATTCGGATTTTTAGGATCATCTTCTGTATCCCGAATATCTACAAGGTAATAAGATCCATTTTTCATAGCCTTGCTGATGAAAAATGGTCCCTTCCAAACTGGGGCTAATTTGTGCTTCCTTTCCTGCACCAATCTTAGCACCAAGTCGCCTTCTTTGAAAGAACGGTGTTTGATTTTCCGACTATGGTAATGTCCTAATCCTTGCTGATAAATGGCGTATCTTTGTAGCACAAGCTCTCGTTCTTCTTCTAAGAGATTGACGGCATCCTGTCGTGCTCTTTCGACATCCGAGTCTTCGTATGCTAGCACTCTTGGGCTATCATGGAGCATGTTCGTGGGAAGCACTTGTTCTGAACCATAAACCAGGAAAAATGGAGTTTTCCCTGTTGATCTATTTGGTGTCGTTTGAATACTCCAAAGCACAGAAGGTAATTCTTCTACCCACGCTCCAGCTGCTCTATGAAGAGGAGATTCGAGTCTTGGGCGTATTCCCTACAGGATAGAACTATTCATTCGTTCAACCTGTCCATTGGATTGTGGGTGTGCCACGGATACAAGATCTAGGTGAATTCCCGTTTGTCGGCAATATTTTGCCAACTCTCCAATAGAGAAATTTGTCCCGTTATCCATAATTATGTTGTGTGGAATGCAGTATCTCATGACTATGTCAATGATGAAATTTCTTGCAGTCACACCATCAAGGTTTTTGATGGGTTTCGCCTCCACCCATTTGGTGTACTTATCTACAATAACTAGTAGATGTGTAAGTCCGCCTCTTGCATTTTTGAATGGTCCCATCATATCCTACCACCAAACTCCATACTTTATTTAGCCGCTCCAATCACAGCGCGCCGTGTGGCTGCCCAGTCAGCGCAAAGTCAGCGAGACAGTCAGCGCGTTTTTTTTAAATTGATTTAAAATTCTAGAAAATTGCGAAAACTTGTAAAATCAATAACTTTTGTTCTGTAACTCCGATTTAAATGATTTTGTACTTTTTGAAATCAGCACAATGTGTAGAATAATCTAGGTTATTCAAATTTAAATTTTGAAACGTGCCCTCACATGTTATTTGTAGATCTCCATTAATCACTATTTTGGGCATAACTATAAATCTACAAATCCTTTTTTGGTGATCCAAATTGTTATGGTTTTGTTTTGATGTCCAATATCCAGTAGAATCAAAGGAAAAATTATTTGTGCAACTTTATAACAGAAACTCTATTAATCTTCATATTAGCCTATATTAAAACCCTAGTAATACTAATAATTATAATTTGATAATTAATTTGTTTTGCGTGCATCATAACTATGTTATTAACATAAAAAACATCATTGTTAGTAATTATTACTAGTTGTGAACTTTGTGCATTAATTTGATCATTGCATAACATGCATACATGTTTTTGTATTGTTATTTTGTTTTCTATGTTATGTTTGTTTGGTATGTTTATGTGTGGCTTGTTTTGCTTGTATTATATTGTGAAGAGGAGCAAGTCTACTCTTGTTGATGTTATTCTTGTTGTGATTGTTCATTCTATTACCAAGGAAAGTGACACACCATCAAATCTCCCATATTTTCACTATGCATTACTAGTGTTTTTAAGTATTATGCATGATAGGGAATTTTACTAAGTCATTATTATGCTATGAAAATTCCCAAGTAGTGTGTAGAAATCCTTTAGACTTGTTATTCTGGATACTTAGTACTTAGTAGATGCTTAGCTTTGCTACAAATTTGTTTTACTGAATGTTGTGGATAATTCTAAGTATAATCTTCAATGAACCACCTGGGTGGGTTTGGTATTGTGTGGTTGTCGAAACTTGAGTGTATCCTTAGGGCCTTTAATCTCCTAAGGAGTTCACTTGAGGAATGCCACCCAGGAAACAAAGAGATTTCTAAGTCCCTGTAAATCTAGTAGCTTCCCGTGCAGCCCTTTGACATATGGGCTCTGTCTTGATCAACTAAGTTGTGAGAGTTTATCCCATGCTTGACATGAAGATGTAGGATAATTGTTGCTGTTTGGGTTGAATTCTTGCTTCTGAAAGATCTCGTCTTAATTCTCTCCTTTCCATGATGCACTCCGTGTGTATAGGATGTTTGGGCTAATTGAAGACACAGGGTACAAGTGCACAACCTCTTGAGAGTTAGAAACTATGATCATAGCCGTGTCCCCAGTAATGGACGACTTCGAGCAGCTGGACGAGGATGGACAGAAGAATCTCAACACTGTTTTGAACAAGTAAAATTTGGCTAAGGAAATATTAGTTGTGGTGCTCATGGGTGTGTCCCATGGTGCCAATCTTGAAAAGAAAACTCTTTTCAAAAGTGTTAGGGAAAAACTTGCTTTCTGCAAATAGCCTAAACTCCACCAAGCTAGATATGCATGTAGTTTAGACTTGCCATTTTATATCCACCATAGTGTCATTTTCTAGTACATTGTTTGTACTAACCTCCTTCGGGAGCTTCATATTCTAACGTGAAGGAAATTATGATGATGAAGTTTGATCAAGTGCTTGGACTCGAGTCTACGCCCAACATGTAATGCATGTGGCGCATGATTGAAGATGAAGGCTCATTGCTACATTTATTTCTACTGTTTAGAGCTCTGAGTTTTGCTAGTCTTTCAAGACTATGCATTTATTAATAAAGCTATACTTGGCTATTCTGGATCTTTTCTAATAATTTTGATACTTCTGCAATGATACTTTACATTTTGTTCTGTGGTGCTAGCATTGATCTAGGGACTAGCACTAATCTTGGGGATGCCCAAGGCATCACCTTCCTCATCAACAATCTATCAGGTAACTTCTAGTGAAACTATATTTTTATTCGGTCACATCATATGAAGTTTACTTGGAACGTCTGTTTGTTTTTTCTTTTATTTTCTCTTGTTTTATTTTGTTTTCCTTGCTTTAATAATATAGTTGGACCCTATCATTCCTTGTTTGGGAGAGAGACATGCTCCACTTTTTAGTTTGAATACTTGCTATGCTAGTATTCTTAGTTTTTCTTCTAGCTGCTGCAAAATTCCTGTTTAGCTCTTGTTTTCATTGCATCTCTTATTCAGAACTATTAGTTTTAGTAGGGTTGTGTGAGTACTTTCATGTTTGCTTGTTGTATCATTTAGATAGGTTTTGTTAAATCATACTTTGTATGGTGCTTGTTGGGACAAGAAACTGCTGCTTGAAGTAGAATTTATAACGGTGCAAGTACAAGCTTGTATAGAGTGTGGCTAGACTTTTTCATACCATGCTAGATGTTATTTTAATTCTAAAGCCTAGTGGTTATTTAGTAGCATGATTAGTCTCAAATATCTGAGAGTGTTTAATGTGCCATTGAAAGAATCATGAGTTGTTCTTGTCATATTGAAGCATAAATTTGTGGTGTTCTCCTTTGAATGTTCTATTTGGTTGACTTGGCGCATGCTCACACCATGTTTATGACTATGAACCAGTCAATTATAGACTCTATGATCATTTAGTTTTTGAACTTGTGGTACCACTTATGCTTTGATTAATGATGTTTATGTCGCTATGCATGAATATGGCTCTTATGCTCTCTTGATTTGTCGCTCCTAGTCTTTTGCCAGCCTCCACCTGTACTAAGTATGAGCTCTACTCGTGCATCCAACTCCCAAAAACCAAAGTTTGCCAAATGTGTCCACCATACACCTACATGTGGTATTTAACCGCCACTCCAAAGTAAATTTCTCATGTGTTACCTTTAAAACTTTCAAAATTACTCATGTTTTGTGCTCCTGTTTTATCTCATGAGGACGTAAATAGAGAATGTTTATCTCACTTGTTGATTGGATTTCACACCCTGGACTAGTTGCTTCATCTGCTTATCCAATTGATAGAAGAGCTAGCAGCGGATTGCCCAGCCCTCAATTAATAACAACAAATTCTCTTCACTATTTTTGCCCCTGATTTATCAGTCAAAGCAAATATATGTAAACAAAAGAGAAAGATGGATGATCTTCTACCCAGATGCGTCCTTCTATGGGATCTGCTCTTGTGAAGTCTAGTTGGCTTGTGACGTACTGTATTTTCTGTTTACCATTCGTTGACATAAGCATACATCTCTCTAAAAAAATGTTTTCAATAGCTCTGTTTAATAAAATAAAAAGCTCTAGCACATGAGTGATCCATGCTTCCCTCTGCGAAAGGCCTTTCTTCTACTTTTATGTTGAGTCTTCATCTTCTAACTTTATGCACAGTTGAGAGAGCATAGTTTCCATTCTGAATTTAATGTGCATTTGTCCCAGAAACATTATTAATTGATTCATGATGTGTTATTGTTTATTCTCTAATTATTTGTTCTAGTCTTCCTCATAAACTTTGAAGGTGTACTGCCATTTATGTTTTGCCCCACTCTTAAGGACTAGCGAAATATCACTTTGCATTGTTTTCTCTATACTTGGAACAAACGTAGATATTTTATTTATGTTACTTGTAAGGACCCCAGACCGGCAGTCTGAAACCCTCTGTATGCATACATTCACGATCCCAGAAAGATCAGTCGTGAACAACATACACAGTTGGCATACAGAAATACATCATCCATTACACGAATACATAAAGGTATTACATAAATGATCACACGATCAAGTTTAACACAACTGCCACATAGGGCAGGCAACTTATCAAACACAGCGGAAGACAATTAAAACACAACGTAGATGAGCCCAAGTCACGCCTTAACCTACAGGCTGCTGACCCGGAGACGATCCTAGTTCGCAAAGCCGTCAGCTCCGTACTTCTCTTCATAGATCTCCTTCGGAGGCGCCTTCTCAAAGTCTGGCAAGTAGATACCAGGGGCGAAACCATAATGAGTACATTTGAATGTACTCAGCAAGACATCCATCATATCACTTACCAACATGCAAGTATGCTTATATGGTGGAATAGGTAGGCTATAAATAGGGTTCACTATCAATGGTGTTCATATATGATGACACCACAGTTGCAGTCAGGTTAATCTGTATCTTCGTTGAAGAAGATACTTCAGAAGAAAATAATATAATTTTCTTTCTCTTGTAGATATCACATGTACAAGAGATTTTGTAAAGCTTTGTTAAAGAATATTTTCTCTTTGCAAAACTTCTTGGAATCAGTTTCCATAATTCTTGCTTAGAGTAGAAAAGGTTTTCTTTGCAAAACATTTTATTTTGTATAACGACATCTGGCTTTTCATCATCGACGATACCTCCACGGTATAAGTTTCCATTTCCTTTCCGAACTTCACAAGTTCAACACTTCCTTTCAAAAACTCCTTTTTGAAAACTTCCTCTTTTGAAAACATTGACACAATGCTAGCTACATGGCCATTCAACTGTCCATATCCGAGGACGCGGCTTCTTCGAAAAAGTTGTACTCTGTAGAGGTGTACTAATCCACCAGATCCAGTACACCTACCGTGAACAACCACGGACTGTAACAACAGTATGTAAACATCAGGTATCTGATCATAACCATTCACTATGTTCAAGCTAGTATATATCTATCTCTCAGTCGAGTGTACGCATCCCCGGCACCGAGCTAATCCCCGCCAAGCCAGGAGCCCCAACTGCTGCATCCGGAGGGAAAATTAATCCCACACTTTATATGTCTCCACTGACGACATTCGGTTCGAGGGTACGACGCCCCTTATAGCAAGTGAGATAGCACACACTAATAAGAACAAACTTCAAGTTAAGCCTCATGCCCATGTTGGGGTAGGGTGGCAGTACGGTAAAGGTTGTCCGACGAAGACTAGGTTATGTGTCATTTTTTAAAACACCAATTTCTCAAAAATGACCACTTCCACATTCCTCCGGAGAATAAGGATCCGCCTTTTCTCCGGGTTTTTCCGTAAAGCCTTTGTTTTGTAGAATCACAATTTTAGGGTGTCCACTTAGGGACTAGTATATTTTATGGTAATCAATACCATATGGTGGCTTATGGGCTTGGTATTACCAAGTTTAACTACTGGCATAATAGTAACCTATATACTAGTATAGTAGTAATAGCCACATCAAAAATAGTTTTGATAATCAAGTTATTTGTAAAACTTCAGAGGGAAAACATGCATGATAGATAATGATAAGTATTGTATCAGCAAGCATCAGGATGGCTTGCCTGGTAACTTCTTGTGTCCCTGGTTTTGGAGTGACTGGAACTTGAAACAGAGCTTCCCGACACTTCCTTCCTTTTCGTTTTCTAGCGTCGTAAAAAGAATAAAGGACACACATTCAGAACCAATCGAGGCAAGCAACAATGCATAACAATACATACAGCAAGGAAACTAATAATAACCAATCACACAATTATTAATGGCGGCAAACAATCAAACAAACACACTTGGCAGAAATGCCATTTAATAAGACAGCTCAAGGTTGGACGAACATATCTCACCACCTCAATATCATGGATTCAGTGGGTGTGCCACTCTCATACCAAGATATTTAGAAACCCAAAATACACTTAGTTTCACATAGGTGAGGCTACTAAGAGTATACAAAACATGCACAATAATAATCATGGCAATGGGTCTAACAACCACACCACAAAAAGAACAAGGTAGCTATTCTACTAAGCCTAAATTCATATCAAGAATAAATAAAACACATGATTTGAAAAAGTGACTTTTACAAATCAGTGAGCCTACACAAGTGCCACAAGGCAATAGACTCATCACAAAACACACAATTCTCATGGTGAGAACAATAGAAACAATGACTAAAAAGGAGGAATCCTAGTGACAGGTTTCTACTAAGGGTTTGCTATGCAAGCAAGCATAATAAGTAAAGTACTAAAATGCAAACAAGGAACCATGTTATAATAATGGGAAATGAAAACATGTCCTCATGCAAGGATACACAAATATCTACCAAACACAAGTTGGCAGGAAAAATAATTCAATACAAAAAAATGCTAGGGAAACTAGTACTACTCAAACATGAAGAATCAATGGATGCATTTCAATCAAGTAATTGAAATACAACCAGAGGGTCCATGTAATAAAAACAGGAGTGAAAAACATCTATACTTTCTATAACAAAACTATCCCATTTAACAAAACAATGCACCAATTTGCAGGGCAACTCCTACATAATAGTAGTAATAAAAAGGGCATTACTAGAGGAATCAAACAACACTCCAAAGATGGATTTTTCCTAGAAAGACACACATGATTACAACCACTTACAAACATAAGCATACACATTTTCATTTAGCACTAAAAAACCCAAGCAAAAATACTAGGCACTCATTAGTTAGAGAGCTATATAAAAGAAACACATCTAGTGTGGGGGAAATAATGTTTCCACCAAAAATGCAATGAAACCAGTGGGTGTTCCACTAGCATATCAAGGCATTAAGAGGTCACATGGCCTCTGGTCATACTTGCTAAAAATTAACAAAAGACTAAACTAGCATCTAGTGCAATAACCATACTAGTAGAAAATAATAGGATGCTAAAATAAGCAGGGCAATGCTACTCATGCTATTATTTCCACACAAGGGAAAACTCTAGGGTTCAAGTACTCATAAAAACATCATCAAAATGCTACTGGTCCTATGAACACAACACAAAAATATGTGGCTATACAACCACAAATTTTTATGCCAAAAATTCTACACATGAGAGAATTTTTCCATAACATTTTCATAGTGATGACAAAACTACTCATGCTTCTCTACCAACTCAAATGTAAGCTAGCAGAGGTGATACTAACAAAATATAAGTACCAACATGGTACTGGACCTAATCTTTCAACACCACAATCCAAGTGCTTGCACATAATTTATCACTCAAAAATTCTTATGCAAGTATTAACTAGAGATAAAACATATGCTATTAACAACAATCCTATTTCTTCTCAACTCAAGTCCACACAATCTAACATACTAAAATAGCTAAGTAAACCTTAGAAAACAAGTTCACACAACTTGTACAAGCTAGAAAACAATATTGCAACACAAAAATATATTCACACAATTTAATTACCTAAAATGCCAAAATGGCAGAATCATGCAAAATAAAGATCTGTCCACCAAAATTTCTATGATGCTCTAAAATTAAACCCAGCTAGGTTTGGATAGCCCTAAACATATACAAGACCATCCAGTTGAGTTTGCATCAAAAATCATTTTTAATGATTTTATAAAAATCACCAAAGTGCTCTCTGGTGTTTTGCCAAAATGCATGCCGTTTCAAATATTCTATGAATTTGGAAGCAAGGTTAATTGCTACTGTTATTAAATTTCAAGGGCTTTCCGATGCAATTGGATACACCTCATTCTGAGTTGTGAAATTAAAATGGTTCTCATTTTGGTGTTTCTGGTACCTGTTGCCAAAACATTTTTCATTACTAAAATACTCATCCAAATGTAGATCTACAAATTGGATATGGTTTAGATTTTGTTGGTTTACATCTTTGTATTTTTTCTTGGTCAAATTCATCTTTTAGGTAGGTTTTTAAGCCCTAAAGTAAACATGCTAGTTTTCTGGAAAAATTAAAAGGAAAAACAAACATCACATGGGCCAGATCCAAAACTGGGCCGGCCAGATCTAACTGCACCGCGAGCAGACCTAGCCAATAGTCGCTGACCCACGGGCCAACGGACACGGTGGCAGCCACGCGGGCAACGCGAGGCCCCACGGGCAGGTTTGACTCTCCTGCGCGGGGTCAAGGGCTGCTGGTGTCAGCGTGACGCCAGGACGACGTCACTCGCCGGCGGGACAAACTCCGGCGAGGTCGAATCCGTGGATTTCAGCCACCGTTTTGCGAATCGAAAATGTCTACGCGTTGCTCTCGTTGCGTGGAACCAAATGGAGGTTGTCTCGTTTCCTGGGAACCACCGGAGGGCGGCGGCGACGGCGGCGCACGGTGGCCGGAAAACGAGCACGGCGCGGCGAGGTTCTAGGGGGTTAAGGAGAGGGGAAAAGCTGCAGCGAGGAGCGCCTGCTCACCCTAGATGCGCCGGGACGCTCGACGAGGACGGAGGAGGCTCGAGGCGGCGGCGATAGCTCGCCGGAGTTCGCCGGGCCTGAAGACGAAATCGGACTGCGCGGCCTCCTCGAGTCGTTTCTCCATGATTCGTCCAGCAGGGGTGCTCATGATGAGGTGTTGACCTCTAAGTTGGCCCGATCTTCACGAATCGACAAGAACGAACGAAGAACGCACGAAGAACGCGATGAACACGATGAACACGAGAGGGGAATCGAGGGGAAATCGAGGGCAAACGCGCGTAAACACAAAAGGGGGAAGATAACTCGTGAAGCCTACGAGGGATCGCAAACCCAAGTCAACAACACGCTAATTGAAACCGATTTCTCTCACCGGTCGGTCCACCGATCCAACAGAAGCCCAAAGGGGAAGGTTGGCAAGCACTACTAGAATCACAAGGTGAAAGAGTAGCTCCTTGTAGAGATCTTGATACGGTCCTAGATACACATCTAAGGAGTAGCCTCGTAAGAGGAGTCACCTCACAAGAGGGATACAAGGGCAAAGCCCGAAGTTCTCAAATCATCCCTAAACCCTAGATCTAGCCACCGGGGTCCCTTATATAGCTCGGGGTCGAAACGGGTGTCAAAACAGTGCAAAAACGGGCCAATTCCGTGCATTTTGGGGCCACGCCGGCCTGGGAGCCGGCCTGGCCGGCCTGGGGGGCGCAGAGGCCGGCCTGGAGGGGTGGCCGGCCTGGGGCCGGGGTGGGATGCAGGCAGGCCGGCCTGCAGGCCGGCCCCTTCTGTGGGGTGCCCGGCGTGGGGCCGGGGTGGAGGGGGCCAGGCCGGCCTGGAGGCCGGGGTGCTCGGGCAGGGGGCCGGCCTGAGTATGGGGGGAGGCCGGCCTGGCCGGGAGGAAGGCCGGGAGACCCCATTTTCCTCCGTTCTTCCACCTCGGGACTCCGATCTTGACGCCGTCTTCACCCACGTTCTTCCTAGCTTCATGCGCACCTTCTTGGATGTGTTCTTGAGCATCTTGGGCACCATCTTGGGTCTCCATGTGGTGATCCCACCTATGCATGTAGAGGGGTATTTCATGAGGTAGAGCACCGTTCACCAAGTCACCGGAAACGTACGGAGATAGGAGTGAGTTCACCTTGTTGCGTATCGATGTTGTGCTTGGTGGAATACGGTGGGCTACATCATCTCCCCCCCCCTTGAAAAAGAGTCGTCCTCGACTCTCGTTCCATCCATATGTGAGCGGGAGAAGGAATCTTGACGACGAAGATGTCGTTGAAGTTGAGCCGCTTGTCGAAGTCCATGTGACGGTAGGCTCGTAGTGGGGGCGGTCCAAAGGTGATGAAGATCATGAAATGGCCCCCCGTGGATGGTTGAGGAAGATCTTGCGAAGCGGTGTAGTCGTTGAAGTTGAGCCTCTTATCGAAGATCATGCCAAGGTATGCTCGTGGAGGGTGTAGTCCAAAGACGATGACGATCTTGACATGATCCTCCATGGGTTGATGAGGATGAGCTTGACATGAGATGTAGTCATCGTCGAAGAGCTCAAGAGGGTGTTGCTCCATGGGTTGCGGAAGCGGTAGAGTGTAGATGAACTTGACGTATTGGTTGTTGTTGATGCTCGTGTCGAAGTCCATGTACATCGTGGCGGTTGGCATGTAGTCGTGGTGGTCATTGTCATTGACGCGCTTGTCGAACTCCAAGTGCATCTTGACAATTGGTATGTAGTCGTGGGAGTCATTGTCGTTGACGCGCTTGTCGAACTCCAAGTACATCTTGACGTAGGGAAGGTAGATGAAGAAGTCGTTGTCGGGGATGCGCATGTGGAACTCCAAGTACATCGTGACATGTGGTATGTAGGCGTAGAAGGCGTTGATGTCGAAGTGCTTGTGACGCGCCGTGTAGATCTTGACTTGAGGAGTGTGGATGGAGGATGCTTTGTCGTAGAAGCTCTTGTCAATCTCCATGTGGATCATGATGAGCGGAAAGTGCTCCTTCCAACCCTTCAAGTCGGTGTCGATGTTCATGCGATGTGGAGAGCCTTGTATGTGGAGAAGGCGAGGATGTCGAGGATGCTTGATAGGGTCACCAAATCTCTGCAAAATAGACAACAAAGATGGAGAGAAAGTTGGTAAGCCGTTAGTGTCGATAAGCACACATGGGATTTTGCTCTCAACTCTCATCTCACTTTTGGTGGCTAACAAGGCGAGTTCTCTATGAACACTCATGCTTTTTCCACTCATTATGGGCTTGTGGCTCTCACTCACGTGATGGTGGATCTCTCTCTCACCACTCATCTCACTAGAAGCTTGAGGGGGGACACTAGAAGGCTCCAAAGTGTTGGCACTTGAGGTGTGCGTATTTGTCGATGTCGTTGCATTGCTTGGAGTCGGTAGTGTCATAGCATGTGGCGAGGAGGACTCGATCATCTCATCTCTTGAGTTGAGCTCCAATTGAGGAAAGGGTGGCTTTCTTGGAGGAGGAGGTAGGGTCATGGCTTGTGTCGAAGGAAGTTCCATCATCTCCATGATGTGGTAGTGTAAGCCATGCCTTGTAGCATCCTCAAATGGTCGATGATGATGATGATGAAGATTTCCTTGGCTAGAATGGTGGCTTGAGCGTGGCCTTGTGGAGGTTGGCATGAGGTGCTTTGAAGTCAAGCGGAGAGTGTCACCCAATTCGTCATTACCTCCATCAATGATAGATGGGCCATTGACGCCGGCTCTAGAGAGGTTGCATCGTTGGTCCTTATCTTGAGGATAGGCTTGAAGAACTCGTGTCAACACTCGCGATGAGTTCGCGGCCTCATTGCAATAGACGCTTTCGTCACCATTGGTCGGCATGTCCAAGGAATTGAGAGCTAGTTGGTGCAAGGCATAGTATTGGCCTTCACTCATGTATGCATGGTCACCATTTTGGTTGGCAACCAAGATCATCTCATTGGTAGCATTGGGAGCTCTCTTGTCGATGGTCGGAGTTGCCACTTGTGTCATTGGAGACGAAGAAGAAGAATGCCTTAGAGATGATGGCAAGGGATGAGCCTCTTTGACAATGTCACATGCATCAACGTCTTCATCATAGAGTGGTGGAGTGGTCTCCTCATGCATATGGTGATGTAGATCTTGTGTCATGGGAGGAATAGCTTCACACTCTTGATGTTGGTGTTGCGCTTGTGGCGATGATGGAAGCTCATGCTCTTGATCATGAAGGTCATTGTACTTCCTCAAAGTTGGTCGCTCATGGAAGTTGTGGTTGGGTGTTGGTGGAGAAGTATCTCTCGCCTCTTGCCTTGACGAGGTAGTGGTATCATAGTGTCCATGGCGAGGATGTTCTTGATCTTTGTCGAAGGCGGGGTGCGAGTAGAAAGCACAATCTTGGTGAAGATGCGGTGGAGGCTCCCATTCCTCATATGGATGGTGACGCTCATGGTCCTTGCACCTTGTAACATTGAGGCAAACGGCGCTCAAGTTATTGTCTTCATGGCCTAGGTGATGTGGTGCTTCATCCAATATGGGAGAAGAAGCATGATGGATAGCATCTCCATTGGACGCACCATCTTGGTCGCCGCCTTGGCAATCCCACATTATGTGACCATGGCCCATGCAAATGGGGCATAAGAGGTCTTCATCTTGAAGGAGAGGGGAAAGTAGGCTCATAGCATCCGTGCCTAGTGGTGGTCGAAGTGGGCGCTCATAGAGGTCTTCATCAAAGATGGGAAGTGAAGTAGCATGTTGAGCAATCCCACTTGATTGTTGTCGATGGTGGCGCTCAATGGGGTCTTCCTCGAAGATGGGGAAGACAAGCCATAGGGAGCATTCGCACTCGCTTGATGTTGAGAAGGGCTCTCATTTGGGTCTTCATCAAAGATAGGCGGTGGAAGCTCAATTGGGTCATCCTCATTGGTTTGGCGATGGCGATCATGATGGAGAGGATGGCGCCGATGGTCATTGTGGTGGAGTCGAGGGAGGCATTCACTAGAAGCCATGTCGAAGGGCACCTTCTTGAGAATGGTCTTGGTCTTGGTGGTCATTGTGGTGGTGACACACATTTTGCCTTGCAAGCCTTGAATGTGGGCAAGCACCATCCACGAAGCCATTTAGACCAATGTCATGAGTCGAGCTTGGAGAAGGTGGGTGATGAAGAATATCCGGTCGTAGAGGGTGATCTTGAAGAGGGTCACCACGGCCTTGTCGGTGTCGAGGTCGAGGTAGTGGTGATGGTGAGCGATGCTCAAACCAATGTCGTCGTGGAGCTTGTGGTGGAAGATGCGGTGAGGTGGGTGTACCACTCTCTTCCATATGTCGATGATGATCATGGCGACGATCTTGGTGATGAGCTTGATGAGGCGGGGTTGATGACGAAGCTTGCGGCGCTCCCGCACTTCATGTGTAGGATGACTCCGCAAGTCATTCGGATGCCTTGGCTTCTTGGCCTTCTCGCTTGATGGAGCCTCGATGATGTCCTTCTTGTGCCGTCGTCTTGATGTTGAAGGAGACCATCTTGACGTTGCCAACTTGTCGGATTTCTTGTCGTGGCGCCATCTTGAGGTTGAAGGTCGTTGTCGTGTCTTGGCCTTGGCAATCTCCGAGGAGTTCCTTGGTGGCGAGCATGAACCATCGGAGTTTCTTGACAGTCGAAGCTTGGCGAGGAAGCGCTTGTAGGTGAGCTCGTCCATGTCGGAGTCATTGTCGGTGTAGAACTCCGCCATGCTAGAGGATGCGTTGTCGGTGTAGTAGGGCTCCATCTCGTCATCCAAGCTTGCGGCGTCATTGTTGTAGTAGTGGTTCATGTCGGTGGAGCTCATGGAGTCGAAGTCGGCGTGGTGGTTGTGGTACTCCTCCATGTCGATGATGCTTGGGGAGGAGTAGTCGGTGTAGAGCTCGACGTCGTGGTCGTAGTAGTGGTGGTGATCCACCATGTCATGCTCGTAGTAGTGGTCATCCACGATGTCGTGCTCGTAGTAGTGGTCGTCCACCACGTCGTTCTCATAGGAGTGGAGGTCCATGTCTAGCTCGTTGTAGTCGTAGTGGTCCATCATGGACTCATCATTGTCATCATGGCCTCCATATGATCCGGTCTCGCTATACATTGTTAGTCAACAAGCGCAAGTGTATATATAGAGTGTGAGGACCGAAGAGCTCAACCCTCACCTTTTAGCAAATGTTGGAAACTAGTGGACCAAGCCAAGAGAAACCGATAGCAAAAAGAATGAAGTGACTTGAGTTCGAACGATCCCAAAACACGCTCCAAAACACACACGGCTTATGGGTGGATGGCAATGGGTTAGAAATGTGGCGAGGAAAACGACAAATCCAAAGAAAAGTTTGTTGTAAAACGTGGAGAAGAATCAAAGAAAAGTTAGCACTAAAACCAAACCTAGTGGAGGAAAATGCTATGGTGGAAACAAAAAAAACACACACACACAAATGATAAATGGGGTTAGTGCGGCCAATGGACGAGCGGAGACGAAATGTACCTATCGAAGACTAAGCTCAATGCCACACCAACGCAAGGAGGACGCTAGCTCGAACCGCAATTAACAAGAGGCAACAAGATTCGCAATGTGGCAACCGGTCACTCTCTTCTCTCTTGCAACTCAAAGCTAAGCGTTCCTACAAATGATAGCAATTGGCATCGATCTTTGCTTCTTTTGGCTCTTTGTGCTTCTTTTGCTCTTTCTCCTTTCTCTTTTTTTTTTGATTTTTCGCTTTTTGATGATGATGATGCGGAGATGATTCCCAAATGCCAATGCCTACTCGTAGCTAGACTCTCACAAGCGCAAAACTCGCACTCTCGGTGCCACAATGCGATGCCAAGCGGTGTAAAAGAACTAGTCCAAGTAGGTAAGTAACACAATGGGGTGGGGTGGTTCAAGTGGAAGCAAGTTATACCTATGCGGTGGATGATCTCGGACTTGCGGCCGATGGATGTCGATGTCGTGGCGATCCGTTGATGTAGATGCGTAGGCGATGTCGATGGCGACGCGTAGGAACTTGCCTCACTCAAATCGGAGCAACGACGACAAAGAAAAACAAGATACAAAATCTGTCCAAGAATTGAAGAGCAGGAATTTTCTGAAATTTTTGCTCAAATTCGAAATTTCTCCCAAATCAAGAAAAAATTTGGACAAATTCAAGAATTGTGGCTGAATAGGAAGATTGGGAATGGTTTTTGGCAACAAATCTATGAAACAAAACCACGAAAAACTCAACGAATCAAGAGATCAGTCGAAATCCCTTTTGGCTATTTTTGGTCAAATTTTCGAATTTATGGTGGATAGAAGAAAAATTGGTGGTAGGGGAGGGGGTGGGGTGTCGGATTCGTGTCAATCTAGCTCTGGATACCAGATGATGAGGTGTTGACCTCTAAGTTGGCCCGATCTTCACGAATCGACAAGAACGAACGAAGAACGCACGAAGAACGTGATGAACACGATGAACACGAGAGGGGAATCGAGGGGAAATCGAGGGCAAACGCGCGGAAACACAAAAGGGGGAAGATAACTCGTGAAGCCTACGAGGGATCGCAAACCCAAGTCAACAACATGCTAATTGAAACCGATTTCTCTCACCGGTCGGTCCACCGATCCAACAGAAGCCCAAAGGGGAAGGTTGGCAAGCACTACTAGAATCACAAGGTGAAAGAGTAGCTCCTTGTAGAGATCTTGATACGGTCCTAGATACACATCTAAGGAGTAGCCTCGTAAGAGGAGTCACCTCACAAGAGGGATACAAGGGCAAAGCCCGAAGTTCTCAAATCATCCCTAAACCCTAGATCTAGCCACCGGGGTCCCTTATATAGCTCGGGGTCGAAACGGGGGTCAAAACAGTGCAAAAACGGGCCAATTCCGTGCATTTTGGGGCCACGCCGGCCTGGGAGCCGGCCTGGCCGGCCTGGGGGGCGCAGAGGCCGGCCTGGAGGGGTGGCCGGCCTGGGGCCGGGGTGGGATGGAGGCAGGCCGGCCTGCAGGCCGGCCCCTTCTGTGGGGTGCCCGGCCTGGGGCCGGGGTGGAGGGGGCCAGGCCGGCCTGGAGGCCGGGGTGCTCGGGCAGGGGGCCAGCCTGAGTATGGGGGGGAGGCCGGCCTGGCCGGGAGGAAGGCCGGGAGACCCCATTTTCCTCCGTTCTTCCACCTCGGGACTCCGATCTTGACGCCGTCTTCACCCACGTTCTTCCTAGCTTCATGCGCACCTTCTTGGATGTGTTCTTGAGCATCTTGGGCACCATCATGGGTCTCCATGTGGTGATCCCACCTATGCATGTAGAGGGGTATTTCATGAGGTAGAGCACCGTTCACCAAGTCACCGGAAACATACGGAGATAGGAGTGAGTTCACCTTGTTGCGTATCGATGTTGTGCTTGGTGGAATACGGTGGGCTACATCAGCTCAGCAAGACGAGGCGGAGAGGATGGGAACCACGGCGGCCGGCGGCGAGCTCGGAAACGGCCGATCGACGGCGAGCTAATAGCTAGGGTTTCGGTTTGAGATTCCTTTGAGCAGAGAGAGAGAGAGGAGAGCTCGAGGAGAGAGAGGGGGCAAGGAGCAGACACAAGCACATGGGGGGTTCTTATCCTCGAGATACCTTCCACTCGAAGCAATGGCGTAGGGGACTGCTGCTACAGAGGTGCTAGGAAGAAGAAGGGTGACTCGGATTACAACTAGGTCCCTGGCCAATTTACAAATAGGTCCTTTTCCTCTCTGAAAAATGTTGTTTTCACTAGGAAAACAAAGTCTAAAATTAAAATCCTTTTGCCCAAAATTCTTATTAGTTGAGATGCACAACATATGTGAAAATTGGCTCAATTGGAGAAACTTGATAGTTCAAGGTTGTTCAAAATTCAATTCTGACATAAATGGACATTGAATTTATTAAACTACTTAGGAGCTTCCAAAAATAATACTTTTTGGCACACATTCCTTATTTGGTGTGTTCCTTGTGTTGTAGAAAATTCAAGTCATTTTGAGTTACTTCACAAAACAAAGTTGTTCAAATTTCTAAAAGGTGCTGTCTAGAAAACAGGGGTTTTTGGCAACTTCAACAATTCAAAAACTTGTGCCCTTTTTGTTTTAATCCTTATTTATGTTATAGAGAATGTGTTATTTATTTCATGTCATTTTGAAAAATTTTGTAGAACAAACTTGTTCAAAATTTCAAATGTTGATGTGGAGAAAAATCATGTTTTCAGGACTTTAATTGATTCAATTGTTGGTCTCCTCTTGTGTGTGTTCCTTATTTGATATAAGGAAGCACTAGTATTAATTTCAGATCATTTGAAGAAAGTTTCCAATAGTAACTTGTTTGAGTTTTTTGTTTCTGGAAATATTGGAAATTCAATTTAATAAGGCACTTGGCTTTTCTTTAACAATGCTTTGCCAAAATATTTATGTGACTAGAGATAGCAAGTCAATGCTCTCCAATACTTTTGTTTTTAAGCTTGCAAGATTGGAAAAACATTTGATAAGATTTTGGTGAAGCATCTAAGAATGCCTCTTTTTCCTGATAATCTTTTAGGGAAATTTATTAAGTGTTTCCTCTTTCTTAATTTAGGCCTTGGAATAATATTCAACAAGTATGGGATTCATAAGATAGTTTTGTAAAACTCTTTGATCAATATTTACTTTAGAAAATATTGTCAAGGTCATTGGAACAATATGTTGAATATTTTTAGTTTACTGCTTTGCTATCTTTTTAAGTTTGCAAGTTTATAAATAGTTTGTTTAGTTGCACTCAAACAAACACAACCAAAGTTTATTTGTCAAGAAATTAGCAAAACAATTGTGTTATCGGGTATTCCAAAATTGGGATGTGACAGGTCTTCCCCCCTTAAAAAGAATCTCGTCCCCGAGATTCGCAAGCGAGGACTAAGAGAGGGACAAATAACACAATGTTTCTTGGGAGTGCAGGTGCTTCCCCCCTTTGACTTTTCTTGGGAGGCAGGGTACTTCCCTAAATTAGCAAATTCTTCAAAAAAAAATCTCTAGCTATCAATTTACTCAACCGCCAATTTTTAAAATTTCTGATAACGTCACTACAAAATTAAGGTTAGTGCAGAACTACCTGGAAACGTACCGTCAATTATTACATGAGTTCCTAGCTATATCCCACATCTTACATACCACATATGGAGTGGTGTACCACTCTCATAACAAGGTATATAATAAGCTAAAAATATAGCTTGTGGGTGCAAAGGTTAGGTTGCTAAGGTAAAACAAACAGACGGAACAAATACTCACGGCAGTGGGTGTTACTCCCCACAAGCAACTATCACTTAATACGTTCATGATTTTAGTTGGATGTTTTAGTTTCATAAGATACTCTTAAGCACAAACATAACACAAGTATAAACTCATGCTAAGGTAAAACATTTAAACAAAATCCAATAAGCAAGCAAACAACACCACAGATGAATAGACTATTTATTCACTAGGTTATTGTTTACTAGGGGTTTTGGAATCCATCAATCATGAAAAATTAGCAAACAACCAGTAGCTAAAAACCAATGAATCCAATCATAAAGATACTCTAAAACACCATCTTCACACAAGATAAAACTCCTATTACACAGGCATAAAAAAAAGGACTGCACAAATAACACACTAGTATGAAAAATCTACACCAGCATGCTATAAGAGATAATCATACCCTATAACCATAGAACATGCAACTAAATAATTCATGGCATGATAACAGAAGTAATAACTTCCTAAACATGCTATATCAACACATATACTCATAAAATAAAAAGAGGGTAATACTAGAGCAAAAATCACCATTTTCTAGTGGTGAAACTAGTTTCACCCTAGAGAAGCAAACAATGCTATCATGATGTTTAAACTTAAACAAGCAAGTCATGAATATAAGTGTACCTAATAACAGTACACCAATCCTACTCATGTTAGTAAGCACAAGCACCAGAGTAATTTTATGAATCAACCATTAAGCATGCAGAAATTCCTTCTAGCAATTTCTGTTTCCTTTAACCAATTACTAGCAAACAAGCAAGGTATAACTCACACAACCAGTAGCTATGAAATTAATGAAAAGTTATCTAAACCTTTTCAAAAATCCATACACTCAATTTAAAATTATTCACAAACAATCTACCAATCAAGAGGAATTTATTTTATTTGCGAACAATTTAATTTTAGCACACGATAGTGAAACATTTCTTAACATGATACCCCTAAGGAATATTATGCTAACAAAAGGATCACAACTAAACATACTAGTATTTACTAATAAGAAATAAAATTCTCACTTTCATAGGTGAAAACAAACAATTATATTTTCCATGGTGGAAAATAGAAATCAATCACATAGTGAAACATGCTATTTTCACACCTGTGTATGGTTGGGGATTTCCATCCTCAAGCCAAAATGCAATGGGACCAGTGGGCTATGGCCTACTAATACCAAGGAAAAATAGGTACTAAGCCTCTGGTTACTCATGAAAAACTTTGCATACAAGATAAAAATATAAGGCTATTTAATCTAGTGAAGCAATACTAGTGCATATTGATAGCAATGCTTACACATGCTTTACTATTAAGAGACATGCAAGCTAACATAGGTACAAGAATCAAAATAACAGTACCTAAATGGTACTGGACTCAAGGAAAACATAGCACAAAATCTACTAAGAAAGTATACACAGATCTAGCTCTCACAATACTTCCAAATAATAAACTAGAAGGTAACAAATGCTATTTCATTTTTATTCGAGTTTTCAATCATGCACACACTTTCTAGGGTAGATTTATTGTAAGAAAACAACATAATAACAAGTCCTAACAACTCCATATAATTTAGGAAGCAAGATTGAATAAAATACAAATTTATTTCAATCAAGAGCACACAAAGAAACAAAAACAGGAAAACTGTTGTTTTCTAGATCTAGCATAACCATTCCATCGTTCACTTAATTTCTAAACCCTGAATTTCATAGTACTTACAACGTCTACCAAGTTTTGATTTCCAAAGTAGATACACCCGATATCCTATTGACTAGTAACGAATAGGTCATCATTTTATTTTCTCGTGACTTCTCCTTTTTACCAACTAGATTAAAAGGTGTCCTAAGTCACTTAATTCCTTGGTTTAGAAAGAGTTGTCGGTAGTCCGCATGCTTTGGTTAGGTGTCAACCTAAGATTTGACCAAGCATGTTAGTCTTGTTAGCTTTCTATTTAATCATGTTTGTCCGACAAGATACGACTAGCGTCATCGTACGTCGAATATTGAATCATGCTCTTCGGATTGGCTTTTGAGGGGGTTGCGCATCATGGCATGTGAAGAGGGAGGTATATAACTTTTAAAATGCAACGTTTAGCCAACAGGGCAAAACGAGTCTTTTGCAAACAGACAAACATAGAGGTTTTGGTCAGTAGTGGTTGGTGTGTAGCGCTTGTAGCAACGCTATCAGCTCGTGTGGCTTGATGGTCCTCCATTAATAGGCCCAACGGTGCTTTCATTGATGGTGGGGGAGATGGTGGTGGTTCACGACGGTGGCATTTTGAAGCAAAAACAAGTATAAGTCTAAGCAACAAATTCTTGTTTTTGAATACTATACAAACATTTTTGCTTGCAAAAATCTTAACAAGAGGCGATTCAAAAACAAGAGCAGGGCAAGCACAAATCTGCAAATTTTGAGCACCCCACAAACATATAGAAACCTAGATGAACCAAATTCTACACCACACAATAGCACAAAGTCCTACGGACACACATAAGCAAGCCATAACACACAAGCAAGGCTCCATTGGAGCTACGTCGGGGGAGGAGACTCATGGGGTCATCGCTAAATTACTCCAAACTAGACTGATCCAAAAATCCTAGAAGTGGCTGAAGAACTATATCTACTTCTGACCATCATCACTGTAGAGCTAGGAAATTATTTTGGTCTTCTCGGGACATCGGCAAGTATACAAGCTTTTGGATGGAAACAAGATAATGGAAGTAAAGTTTTGATAAAAACTTTTAACTGAGAGAGGTAAGACTATGCAACAATCTGTTTTTGAAACCCCAACTATTTTCTGAACAGAAAACTTCAAAGACGAGAGATGTTTCAAAAACAGAGCGGAGCAGTTGCAAACAAGCAAGAAATAAACTCTTAACCGAGAGAGATATGCCTTTAGAATCTTTTGAAAAGATCAGAAGGAGGGAAAATATACTAAAATTCCCTTAGATAAAAAAAATTTAGATTGTAAATAGGTTTTTACTCAAAAATACTTTCTTTTCCTATCTGACGTCCATGCGAAATAAGGTCTCCTAAGGTCAGGATGGCTCTGATACCAACTCTGTAAGGACCCCAGACCGGCAGTCTGAAACCCTCCGTATGCATACATTCACGATCCCACAAAGATCAGTCGTGAACAACATACACAGTTGGCATACAGAAATACATCATCCATTACACGAATACATAAAGGTATTACATAAATGATCACACGATCAAGTTTAACACAACTGCCACATAGGGCAGGCAACTTATCAAACACAGCGGAAGACAATTAAAACACAACGTAGATGAGCCCAAGTCACGCCTTAACCTACAGGCTGCTGACCCGGAGACGATCCTAGTTCGCAAAGCCGTCAGCTCCATACTTCTCTTCATAGATCTCCTTCGGAGGCGCCTTCTCAAAGTCTGGCAAGTAGATACCAGGGGCGAAACCATAATGAGTACATTTGAATGTACTCAGCAAGACATCCATCATATCACTTACCAACATGCAAGTATGCTTATATGGTGGAATAGGTAGGCTATAAATAGGGTTCACTATCAATGGTGTTCATATATGATGACACCACAGTTGCAGTCAGGTTAATCTGTATCTTCGTTTAAGAAGATACTTCAGAAGAAAATAATATAATTTTCTTTCTCTTGTAGATATCACATGTACAAGAGGTTTTGTAAAGCTTTGTTAAAGAATATTTTCTCTTTGCAAAACTTCTTGGAATCAGTTTCCAGAATTCTTGCTTAGAGTAGAAAAGGTTTTCTTTGCAAAACATTTTGTTTCGTATAACGACATCTGGCTTTTCATCATCGACGATACCACCACGGTATAAGTTTCCATTTCCTTTCCGAACTTCACAAGTTCAACACTTCCTTTCAAAAACTCCTTTTTGAAAACTTCCTCTTTTGAAAACATTGACACAATGCTAGCTACATGGCCATTCAACTGTCCATATCCGAGGACGCGGCTTCTTCAAAAAAGTTGTACTCTGCAGAGGTGTACTAATCCACCAGATCCAGTACACCTACCGTGAACAACCACGGACTGTAACAACAGTATGTAAACATCAGGTATCTGATCATAACCATTCACTATGTTCAAGCTAGTATATGTCTATCTCTCAGTCGAGTGTACGCATCCCCGGCACCGAGCTAATCCCCGCCAAGCCAGGAGCCCCAACTGCTGCATCCGGAGGGAAAATTAATCCCACACTTTATATGTCTCCACTGACGACATTCGGTTCGAGGGTACGACGCCCCTTATAGCAAGTGAGATAGCACACACTAATAAGAACAAACTTCAAGTTAAGCCTCGTGCCCATGTTGGGGTAGGGTGGCAGTACGGTAAAAGTTGTCCGGCGAAGACTAGGTTATGTGTCATTTTTTAAAACACCAATTTCTCAAAAATGACCACTTCCACATTCCTCCGGAGAATAAGGATCCGCCTTTTCTCCGGGTTTTTCCGTAAAGCCTTTGTTTTGTAGAATCACAATTTTAGGGTGTCCACTTAGGGACTAGTATATTTGATGGTAATCAATACGATATGGTGGCTTATGGGCTTGGTATTACCAAGTTTAACTACTGGCATAATAGTAACCTATATACTAGTATAGTAGTAATAGCCACATCAAAAATAGTTTTGATAATCAAGTTTTTTTGTAAAACTTCAGAGGGAAAACATGCATGATAGATAATGATAAGTATTGTATTAGCAAGCATCAGGATGGCTTGCCTGGTAACTTCTTGTGTCCCTGGTTTTGGAGTGACTGGAACTTGAAACAGAGCTTCCCGACACTTCCTTCCTTTTCGTTTTCTAGCGTCGTAAAAAGAATAAAGGACACACATTCAGAACCAATCGAGGCAAGCAACAATGCATAACAATACATACAGCAAGGAAACTAATAATAACCAATCACACAATTATTAATGGCGGCAAACAATCAAACAAACACACTTGGCAGAAATGCCATTTAATAAGACAGCTCAAGGTTGGACGAACATATCTCACCACCTCAATATCATGGATTCAGTGGGTGTGCCACTCTCATACCAAGATATTTAGAAACCCAAAATACACTTAGTTTCACATAGGTGAGGCTACTAAGAGTATACAAAACATGCACAATAATAATCATGGCAATGGGTCTAACAACCACACCACAAAAAGAACAAGGTAGCTATTCTACTAAGCCTAAATTCATATCAAGAATAAATAAAACACATGATTTGCAAAAGTGACTTTTACAAATAAGTGAGCCTACACAAGTTCCACAAGGTAATAGACTCATCACAAAACACACAATTCTCATGGTGAGAACAATAGAAACAATGACTAAAAAGGAGGAATCCTAGTGACATGTTTCTACTAAGGGTTTGCTATGCAAGCAAGCATAATAAGTAAAGTACTAAAATGCAAACAAGGAACCATGTTATCATAATGGTAAATGAAAACATGTCCTCATGCAAGGATACACAAATATCTACCAAACACAAGTTGGCAGGAAAAATAATTCAATACAAAAAAATGCTAGGGAAACTAGTACTACTCAAACATGAAGAATCAATGGATGCATTTCAATCAAGTAATTGAAATACAACCAGAGGGTCCATGTCATAAAAACAGGAGTGAAAAACATCTATACTTGCTATAACAAAACTATCCCATTTAACAAAACAATGCACCAATTTGCAGGGCAACTCCTACATACTAGTAGTAATAAAAAGGGCATTACTAGAGGAATCAAACAACACTACAAAGATGGATTTTTCCTAGCAAGACACACATGATTGCAACCACTTACAAACATAAGCATACACATTTTCATTTAGCACTCAAAAACCCAAGCAAAAATACTAGGCACTCATTAGTTAGAGAGCTATATAAAAGAAACACATCTAGTGTGGGGGAAATAATGTTTCCACCAAAAATGCAATGAAACCAGTGGGTGTTCCACTAGCATATCAAGGAATTAAGAGGTCACATGGCCTCTGGTCATACTTGCTAAAAATTAACAAAAGACTAAACTAGCATCTAGTGCAATAACCATACTAGTAGAAAATAATAGGATGCTAAAATAAGCAGGGCAATGCTACTCATGCTATTATTTCCACACAAGGGAAAACTCTAGGGTTCAAGTACTCATAAAAACATCATCAAAATGCTACTGGTCCTATGAACACAACACAAAAATATGTGGCTATACAACCACAAATTTTTATGCCAAAAATTCTACACATGAGAGAATTTTTCCATAACATTTTCATAGTGATGACAAAACTACTCGTGCTTCTCTACCAACTCAAATGCAAGCTAGCAGAGGTGATACTAACAAAATATAAGTACCAACATGGTACTGGACCTAATATTTCAACACCACAATCCAAGTACTTGCACATAATTTATCACTCAAAAATTCTTATGCAAGTATTAACTAGAGATAAAACATATGCTATTAACAACAATCCTATTTCTTCTCAACTCAAGTCCACACAATCTAACATACTAAAATAGCTAAGTAAACCTTAGAAAACAAGTTCACACAACTTGTACAAGCTAGAAAACAATATTGCAACACAAAAATATATTCACACAATTTAATTACCTAAAATGCCAAAATGGCAGAATCATGCAAAATAAAGATCTGTCCACCAAAATTTCTATGATGCTCTAAAAATTAAACCCAGCTAGGTTTGGATAGCCCTAAACATATACAAGACCATCCAGTTGAGTTTGCATCAAAAATCATTTTTAATGATTTTATAAAAATCACCAAAGTGCTCTCTGGTGTTTTGCCAAAATGCATTCCATTTCAAAAATACTATGAATTTGGAAGCAAGGTTAATTGCTCCTGTTATTAAATTTCAAGGGCTTTCCAATGCAATTGGATACACCTCATTCTGAGTTGTGAAATTAAAATGGTTCTCATTTTGGTGTTTCTGGTACCTGTTGCCAAAACATTTTTCATTACTAAAATACTCATCCAAATGTAGATCTACAAATTGTATATGGTTTAGATTTTGTTGGTTTACATCTGTGGTCAAATTCATCTTTTAGGTAGGTTTTTAAGCCCTAAAGTAAACATGCTAGTTTTCTGGAAAAATTAAAAGGAAAAACAAACATCACATGGGCCAGATCCAAAACTGGGCCGGCCAGATCTAACTGCACCGCGAGCAGACCTAGCCAATAGTCGCTGACCCACGGGCCAGCGGACACGGTGGCAGCCACGCGGGCAACGCGAGGCCCCACGGGCAGGTTTGACTCTCCTGCGCGGGGTCAAGGGCTGCTGGTGTCAGCGTGACGCCAGGACGACGTCACTCGCCGGCGGGACAAACTCCGGCGAGGTCGAATCCGTGGATTTCGGCCACTGTTTTGCGAATCGAAAACTTCTACGCGTTGCTCTCGTAGCGTGGAACCAAATGGAGGCTGTCTCGTTTCCTGGGAACCACCGGAGGGCGGCGGCGACGGCGGCGCACGGTGGCCGGAAAACGAGCACGGCGCGGCGAGGTTCTAGGGGGTTAAGGAGAGGGGAAAAGCTGCGGCGAGGAGCGCCTGCTCACCCTAGACGCACGGGGATGCTCGACGAGGACGGAGGAGGCTCGAGGCGGCGGCGATAGCTCGCCGGAGTTCGCCGGGCCCGAAGACGAAATCGGACGGCGCGGCCTCCTCGAGTCGTTTCTCCACGATTCCTCCAGCAGGGGTGCTCAGCAAGACGAGGCGGAGAGGATGGGAACCACGGCGGCCGGCGGCGATCTCGGAAACGGCCGATCGACGGCGAGCTAATAGCTAGGGTTTCGGTTTGAGATTCTTTTCAGTAGAGAGAGAGAGAGAGGAGAGCTCGAGGAGAGAGAGGGGGCAAGGAGCAGACACAAGCACATGGGGGGGTTCTTATCCTCGAGATACCTTCCACTCGAAGCAATGGCGTAGGGGACTGCTGCTACAGAGGTGCTAGGAAGAAGAAGGGTGACTCGGATTACAACTAGGTCCCTGACCAATTTACAAATAGGTCCTTTTCCTCTCTGAAAAATGTTGTTTTCACTAGGAAAACAAAGTCTAAAATTAAAATCCTTTTGCCCAAAATTCTTATTAGTTGAGATGCACAACATATGTGAAAATTGGCTCAATTGGAGAAACTTGATAGTTCAAGGTTGTTCAAAATTCAATTCTGACATAAATGGACATTGAATTTATTAACCTACTAAGGAGCTTCCAAAAATGATAATTTTTGGCACACATTCCTTATTTGGTGTGTTCCTTGTGTGGTAGAAAACTCAAGTCATTTTGAGTTACTTCATAGAACAAACTTGTTCAAATTTCTAAAAGGTGCTGTCTAGAAAACAGGGGTTTTTGGCAACTTCAACAATTCAAAAACTTGTGCCCTTTTGTTTTTCATCCTTATTTATGTTGTAAAGAATGTGGTATTTATTTCATGGAATTTTGAAAAAGTTTGTAGAACAAACTTGTTCAAAATTCCAAATGTTGCTGTGGAGAAAAATCATGTTTTCAGGACTTTAATTGATTCAATTTTTGGTCTCCTCTTGTGTGTGTTCCTTATTTGATATAAGGAAGCACTGGTATTAATTTCAGATCATTTGAAGAAAGTTTCCAATAGTAACTTGTTTGAGTTTCTTGTTTCTGGAAATATTGGAAATTCAATTTAATAAGGCACTTGGCTTTTCTTTAACAATGCTTTGCCAAAATATTTATGTGACTAGAGATAGCAAGTCAATGCTCTCCAATACTTTTGTTTTTAAGCTTGCAAGATTGGAAAAACATTTGATAAGATTTTGGTGAAGCATCTAAGAATGCCTCTTTTTCCTGATAATCTTTTAGGGAAATTTATTAAGTGTTTCCTCTTTCTTAATTTAGGCCTTGGAATAATATTCAACAAGTATGGGATTCATAAGATAGTTTTGTAAAACTCTTTGATCAATATTTACTTTAGAAAATATTGTCAAGGTCATTGGAACAATATGTTGAATATTTTTAGTTTACTGCTTTGCTATCTTTGTAAGTTTGCAAGTTTATAAATAGTTTGTTTAGTTGCACTCAAGCAAACACAACCAAAGTTTATTTGTCAAGCAATTAGCAAAACAATTGTGTTATCAGGTATTCCAAAATTGGGATGTGACATTACTTCTCATGATGCAAGGTGATTGCTATGCTTTATTGTTAAATTTTTATTTATCATGCTTGTGTTGAAGTTCTATGATCTCATATTACATATGCTTTTACATTATTGATGATCAAGTTTATGTTGGTAGCATGTCACCTCAGAAATTATGTGTTTTTATCATTTACCTACTCGAGGACGAGTAGGAACTAAGCTTGGGGATGATGATACGTCATAAACGTATCCTAAATTTCTGATGTTCCATGTTGTTTCCTACATGTTTTCTATACACTTTATGTCATTTTTATCGATTTTCTGGACTAACCTATTGACAAGATGTCCCAAAGCTAGTTCCCTGTTTTCTGCTGTTTTTTAGTTTCAGAAAAGTTGTTCCTGGAAATATTCTCAGAAATGGAAAATTCGAAGCCGGAAATCTTAGAATTCCCGAAGGTTCCACGGAGTCCCGAAGAGGCCCGGAGGGGGACACACCATAGGGTGGCGCGCCCCCTGGCCGTGCCTGGGGGTGGTGTGGGCCCCTCGGGCGTCCATCGCCATCGCCCTTTCGCCTCTATAATCCCCCCGATACGTGAACCCTAAAGATATACCACTTTTTCCCGAGAAACACCAGAGGCCGCCGTCATCATCATCCCGAGATCAGGTGGGTTCTGGAGCTCTCCCTCGCACCTTGTCGGGAGGGGAATTCATCACCGGAGGGATCTACACTACCATGCCCTCCTCCGAAGTGATGTGTGAGTAGTTCATCCCTGGACTACGGGTCCATAGAAGTAGTTAGATGGTTGTCTCCTCCACTTTATGCCTCATGTTTAGATCTCGTGAGCTGCCCTACATGATCGAGATCATCTTTATGCAATGCTACATGTTGTGTTTGTTGGGATCCGATGAATGTTGAATGCTATGTCTTCTGATTATCAATCTATCATGTTATCTTCATGCATATGTTATTTATGATCTTGCATGCTCTCCGTTATTAGTAGATGCTCTGGCCAAGTAGATGCTAGTAACTCCAAGAGGGAGTATTTATGCTCGATAGTGGGGTCATGCCTCATTTGCATCTGTGGTCGAGTGACAGAAACATGACGGATGGAGGATGTGTTGTTGCCATTAGGGAGAAAACAACGATGTTTACTTCGTTTACATTGTTTACATTACACACTTTGCTTACTGCGATTATCCATTGATTGCAACTTAATACCTAATGTTTGTTCAGACGATATTCGGATGGTGGATTATTAGTCATAGATGCAGTTGGATGACGGTCTATGTATTTTGTTGTAATGCCCGCATGAATCACATAGTAATATTTATGTCTTGAATATGCACTACGGTGCAGACTTCCTTTCTGTCAATTGCCCAGCTGTAATTTCTTCACCACACATGTTATTTATCTTTCACGGAGAGACACCACTAGTGAACTGTGGACCCCGGTCCATTTTCTCATTCTGATAATACACACACTGCTTCCACTACTTTCACACTGCTTCCACTACTTTCACACTGTTGCTCCTGTTTTCATATTGTTTTCCACACCATACATTTAACCTCTTTGTTATCAGCAAAACCTGTGAGATTGACAACCTCACTGCTTCGTTGGGGCAAAGTGGATTGTTTGTGTTGTGTAGGTTCCACGTTGCTGCTGAACCGGTAGTGCGCCCTGCCACCTCGGCTGCATCAACCTTCTGAAGTTACTCCTTCCTCCTACTGGTCGTTTAAACCTTGGTTTCTTTCTGAGGGAAAACTGTTGTTGTGCTCATCATACCTTCCTCTTGGGGTTTCCCAACGAGTGCAAGATTTGCACCATCAGCGCGCGAGTGCCCTTTTCCTCTCGAGAGCATCCCACGAGCGGGGGCTGGAACAGTGTATGTGTACGGGTCGCTACCGCACACAACACCTCGCGTGGCATGGTTCTCCTTGCAAGATTCTCACGAAGGAACAGCGAAACACGCACCTCTCCAGGAACACAAACTACAGGTAGCCTCATTCCCGGGGAGAAAGCGCCTAGCCCTCCACGCGGAGTCTGGAGAGTCCTCCACAGGGAGCAGCAGGAGACCCACCACAAAGAATACAAGCGAGGTGTCTCAAAGGACACCATCACGCAAAAGGTAAGTATCATCACAGTAAAACATCTGTAGATTAAGGAACAACAAAACAAGGGCCGCACAGCGACTCGCGCATAAGGTTAACAAAATGGTTCACCTATTGTCTGCTGTGTGCATCAGGAACACGGGAATGATCAAACAGAAGCATAAGAGTGGTGGCCCTCAGAGTCCTCCGCGTCGCTGAAAGATCTGCCGCTTCATCAGCACCAAGAGGCTCGGGCACGCCCTTCAACACATCAAATTTCTTAGTAAAGGCATTCACCACCTCGCGCACCTGACTTCGGAGGGCCTCCTAGAGACCATCCGGAATTGGCTCTGACAGGGTGCTGAACTCGAAGAGGGGATCGATGAACAAAAGTTGGGAGAAGGCATGGTTCACGGCCACCGATAAAAGCTGACGGTTCTCCTCATTCAATACCTCATACAGGTCATGAACCTCCTCCTCGAGCGTGGCGATGAACCGCGAGAAGTAGTGGACATAGCCAGCGCTGGTGATTTCACAGGGAAGTTACGACGTCTCGATACCCAGGCGATCAGCGACGGCGCGAGCGCTATGCACCGCCTGGAGGAACAACGCCTCGAATTGACGTTGCAGTTCATGCGCCTGCCGGGCAGAGGCCTGGCGCTCCTCCTCTCCCTCCACGAGCGGGGCAATCTGTTCCTATAGGGCGAGCAGGTCTGCCTAGTACCTAGGGGCCTCCTTAGTGGCGAGCTCCTTCGCCTCCCTCTCCTCGTCGCTCCTTCGACGGACCCGGAGCATGTCTTTCTCGATGTCGTTGAGCTTCTTCCTTCGCTGGACGAACTTGGCTTCCAGGTCCTTGTTCTTCTGGCCAAACTCCCTCAGAAGCTCCTTGCGGATAGCCGCACGACCATCTTCAACTTCTTTCTAGATACTGGCCTCATGATCGGCCCTCATCTCGGCGAGCCTGATGTTGCAATTGTCTATCTTTCGCTGGGTACGGGTCTCCGTCTCCCGGACCTCAGCCTCCATGGTCTCGAGACGCTCTCGCTCGAGGTTGAGCTCAACCTCAGAAAGATCTAGCTTCTCTTCTCGCTCGGAGAGTTCCTTCTCAGCCTCGTCAACCGTCTCCTCTCTAAAGGCGGGCCTCTCCTCCCTGTCTCGGTGGGAGAAGGTCCACTCCTACACCTCCAGAGAATGTTGATTCCTCTCCAGACGCAGCTCCTCTCGGCCATCTTGCACGCTCACTAGCGTCTGCTTGGCCTCCTCCATCACTAGGGAGGAGTTATGGCGCACACGCTCCGCCTCCTCTAGCATCACGCTCCTTGTCGCCACAGCCGCCTCTTCCTACGCGAAGCTACCCGCGATTGCCTCCCGAACCTGGCCACCCAGAACTTCAAGGCTCTTGTGCTCGACGGACAGAGAGGACACCTGGGAGGTTGCCCGGGCAATGACGATGTCGTTAATCTGTTTCACCATATCATCAATAAGAACACCCAAGCTAGGACATGAGCTGGGGTGGCTGCGAGCCAGCAGCAACCAGTGGTCCACGACGGGCCCACGACAAGAGCCTCGCCCGCTTCCACCTCTGCCCCTGCATCGGCCATGGCATCACGAGGCTCGGGCGAGACGATGGTGTTTTCCCTCACACCGGGGGCTGGAGAGGTCATCAGGGCCTGCTCCTCCGGTATTCTCGGTTGGCCGGAAGACGATGGCCCGAGGCCTGCAGAGACCTCGACCACCACCTCTTCAATGATCCGCTACGCTGCCGGGGGCTCGACGACAGGGTCAGGGGCCTGCTCCGGTGGCCCCGTTGGCTCATCGACAACCTGGCCACTTGATGCGCGTGTAACACACGTTCGTTGGGAGACCCCAAGAGGAAGGTATGAAGAGCACAGTCGAAAGTTTCCCTAAAAAAGAAACCAAGGTTGAATCGACCAGTAGGAGAAAGAAATGACTTCCGAAGGTTGATGCAGCTGAGGTGGCAGGGCACACTACCGGTTCAGAAGCAACGTGGAACCTACACAACACAATCAACTCACTTTTCCCCAACGAAGCAGTGAGTTTGTCAATCTCACCGGTTTTTCTGAACACAAAGAGGTTAAATGTACCGTGTGGAAAATAATATTTATTTGCGGTAGATGAAAGAGAACAGTGATGGCAGTAGTCAAACAGTAGCAGCAGTCTGAAACGGAGATTGCAGTCATTGTATTATCAATATGAGGGAAATGAACCAGGGTCCACAGTTCACTAGAGGTGTCTCTCCCAAGACAGATGGATAGCATGTGCGGTAAACAAATTGCAGCTGGGCAATTGACATATATAAAGGTTGCACCGTAGTGCATATGCATGACATGATGATTACTATGTGATTCATGTGGGCATTACAACAAAATACATAGACTGTCATCCAACTGCATCTATGACTAATAATCCACCCTCAGAATGTCATCCGAGCAAACATTGGCTATTAAGTTGCAAGCAACAGATAATCGTAGTAAGCAAAGTGTGTAATGTAAACAATGTAAACATCGTTGTTTTCTCCCTAATGGCAACAACACATCTTCCATACCACATTTCTATCACTCGAGCACAGATGGAAAGGAGGCATGAACCCACTATCGAGCATAAATACTCCCTCTTGGAGTTACTAGCATCTACTTGGCCAGAGCATCTACTAAGAACGGAGAGCATGCAAGATCATAAATAACATACACATGAAAAGAACATGATAGTTTGATAATGATGAGACATAGCATTCAATATTCATCTGATCCCAGCAAACACAACATGAGGCATTACAATAAGATGATCTTGATCATGTAGGGCAGCTCACAAGATCTAAACACGAGGCATAACGAGGAGAGAACAACCATCTAGCTACTTCTATGCACCCGTAGTCCAAGGATGAACTACTCACGCATCATTTTGGAGGCGGGCATGGTGGTGTAGAGCTCTAGAACCCTCCCGAACTAGGCTTCACGATGACGGCGGCCGCGGATTTTTTTGGTGGAAAAGGCTCAGGTGTTTATGGTTAACCCTTCAAGGAGAATAAATAGGCGAGAGGGCAACGTCGAGGGGGGGGCGAGTAGGGGGGCCACACCACCCCTGGGCGCGGCCGGGGGGGCCGCGCCCACCCATGGTGTGGGCACCACTCTGCCCCTCTCCTGTTCTCTTTTGGACTCCGTGGATCCTCCAAAAACTCTATGACTTCTGGGCTTCGAATTGTCCAATTTCGAGAATATTTACAGAACAACTTTTCTCAAACTAAAAACAGCAGAAAACAGGAACTTGCTCTATGGCATCTTGTCAATAGGTTAGTCCCAGGAAATCGATAAAAACGGCATAAAGTGTAAAGGAAACATGTAGCATATGGCATGAGAACAACATGGAACATCAGAAATTATGGATACGATTGTGACGTCTCAACATCCCCAAGCTTAGTTCCTACTCGTCCTCGAGTAGGTAAATGATAAAAACAAATAATTTCCAAGGTGACATGCTACCAACATAAACTTGATCATCTAAATTGTAAAAACATAAGTATAGCTGAGATCATAGTAATTTAAACACAAGCATGATAGATATAATTTTAACAATGAAACTTAGGAATCACCTTGCATCATGAAAAGTAACACAAATAAAAGACCATGAATAATAATGCACTTGAAAGTTATACGTTTGTTTCGAGCATAGAGAAAACATAGCAAAGTGATATTTCAATTTTCCTCAAGAGTGGGGCAAAACATAAATTCTAGGACACCTTCAAAGTTCAAGTGGATGACTAGAACAAATAATTTGAGAGCAAATAATAACACATCATGAATCAATTAATGATGTTTCTAGGACAAGTGCACATTAAACTCAGAAGTGCAACTATGCTCTCTCAACTGTGCATAAAGTTAGAAGATGGAGACTCAACATAAAAGTAAAAGAAAGGCCCTTCGCAGAGGGAGGCAGGGCATAACTTATGTGCTAGATCTTTTTATTTAATTAAACATAGGTATTGAGAACATTTTTTTAGAGAGGTGTATGCTTATGTCAATGAATGGTAAACAGAAACTACAGTATGCCACAACCCAACTAGACTTCACAAGAGAGGCTCCCATTGAAGGACGCAACTGGGGTCAGAAGGTCATCCCTCTTTCTCTTTTGTTTACACAATTATGCTTTGACTGATAAATAAGGGGCAAAAATAGTGAAGTGAATTTAATAGTAACCAATTTTGGGGCTGGGCACCCCGCTGCTAGCTCTTCTATCATTTGGATAAGAGGACGAAGCCACTAGTACAGGTGTGTAAAGTCCAATCAACAAGTGAGATAAAGATTCTCTACTTATGTCCTCATGAGTTAAAACAGGGGCACAAAACAGGAATAATTTTGAAAGTTTTAAAGGTAGCACATGAGAAATTTACTTGGAGTGGCGGTTAAATACCACATGTAGGTAGGTATGGTGGACACATTTGGCAAACTTTGGTTTTTGGGAGTTGGATGCACGAGTAGAGCTCATACTCAGTACAGGTGGAGGCTAGCAAAAGACTAGGAGTGACAAATCAAGAGAGCAATAATGGCCATAATCATGCATAGCGGCAAAAACATTATTAATCAAAACATAAAGGGTATTACAAGTTTAAAAACTAAATGATCATAGAGGCTATAAGTTACTGGTTTGTAGTCATAAACATGGTGTAAGCATGCGCCAAGTCAACCAAGTAAAGCATTCAAAGGAGAACACCACAAATTCATGCTTCAATATGACAACAACAACCCATGATTCTTTCAATGGAACATTAAACACTCTCAGCTATTTTAGACAAGTCATGCTACAATAACAACTAATAAGCATAGAATTAAAATAACATCTAGCATGACATGAAGAAGTCTAGCCACATTCTATACAAGCTTCTATTTGCAACGTTATAAGCACGAAAATTGTACTACTACTTTCCAACACCAATCATTTTATACTAAACAAAAACTCTCCAAGATATATAGCAATGAAACAAGAGAGTACTAGCACAACTCTATTAAAACTAACAGCTCTGAAGATGCATGAAAGACAGGAGCTAAAAGAGAATTTTGCAGGAACTAGAAGAAGAATTAAGAATACGAGCATAACAAGTATTCATATGAAAAATAGGAGCGTGTCTCTCTACCACACAAAGAATTATAGGTTACAACAATATTATTCCAGCAAGAAAAACAAACAAACGCTCCAAGCAAAATTCATATGATGTGACCAAATAAAAATATAGTTCCACTAGAAGTGACCTGATAAATTATTGATGAAGTAGGGGATGCCTTGGGCATCCCCAAGCTTAGACGCTTGAGTCTCTTTATATTTTGTTGGGGTGAACCACCGAGGCATCCCAAGCTTTGACCTTGCACTCTTCTTGATCACATTATATCACCCTCTTCTCTTGACCCTTGAAAACTTCCTTCACACCACACTCAATGTAATTCACATTAGAGGGTTAGTGCACAATTTAAAATTCAGATGTTATGCAAGGACACAAGCATTATTTATACTTTTAAACATTAGCTACAACCACTGATGTTTTGTGGAGCAAAGAAATCCACTCGACATAGTAAAAGAGAGAATGCAAGTAAAAAAGGCAAAATCTATCAAAACTAGAACCGTCTATAAAGGCGATTTTTTTCGGAGCACTTACATTGCTCGGATCAAAAAACGTAAAGAACAAAAAAGTTTTGGAATCAGCTAAGGAATAAGGTCAAACATTTTCAGGTCATATACGATTTTTTAAAGTGGACATCAGAAATCTTTTTCCTGCGTAGAAATCCAAAACCATCTCCAACTTTTGCTAGAAACTTTACTTGGCGCAACTAATACATGAAAATAAAGATACAAAGGAATTGCTACATAAGTATACAACCCCTTGACTAAAAGATAGAGAAAAACAAAGAAAAAATAAAACCATGGGTTATCTCCCACGAAGTGCTTTTCTTTAACGCCTTTTAGCTAGGCCCAGAAAAATGGAATCATGTCTTTTCAAATGAAGAGGCATTCAAATCAAGATAAGGCAATTCCTCAATAATGCATTGTTTATTATCTAAATGAGTTTACCTCTCTTAGAACTTTTAGGTTTACTACTCTTATCAAATAAATTTCAGGAAAAATCCAATCAAAATTCTTTTCTTGGGCTTCATGCAGTGTTACTAATTTAAAGGGGATTGGTATTTTCTTCTCCTTTTCATTTTTAGGTCCAGCTTTTTCAAGAGAACCAACAGCATCTACACATGAGCCTAGCATATTAAAACAATCAAACACTTTTCTAGATTCTATAGCAACATATCCAAATTCTTTAAGCATGGTTTCTAAGAAAAAAATTATTTTTTCAATATCTTCAATATTATTCAAGTTGAGGAACATTTGTCGCAGTATGGGGTGAAGGTTAACAAACCTAGCTTCTAACATGTGAATTAAAGAAGTTGTAGTAGTTTCATAATTTGGAGCAAGTTCTACTATGGATTTTTCCTCAAAATTTTCATGTTTACTAACATGATTAAAAAATTATTTAATGGTATCCTTTCCAAGTATAGAACCACTACCCACGGGTAGGTCTTTCAGGGTGAACTTAGGTAGCAACATGATGAAGAATAACAACGGGGAAACAATTAGAATAAGAACTATTTTTTTTGTTTTTGATAAAAAGGAGCAAACAAGACAAAATAAAATAAACTAAGAAAAACTAAAACAAAGTCAAGAGATTGGACGTGAGAGACTCCCCTTGCAAAAATCCTATTCCTCCCCAGCAACGGCGCCAGAAATTTGCTTGATGCGCGTGTAACACACGTTCGTTGGGAGACCCCAAGAGGAAGGTATGAAGAGCACAATAGCTAGTTTCCCTCAGAAAGAAACCAAGGTTGAATCGACCAGTAGGAGAAAGTAATCACTTCCGAAGGTTGATGCAGCTGAGGTGGAAGGGAGCACTACCGGTTCAGAAGCAACATGGAACCTACACAACACAATCAAATCACTTCTCCCCAACGAAGCAGTGAGGTTGTCAATCTCACCGGTTTTGCTAAACACAAGGAAGTTAAATGTACCGTGTAGAAAATAATATTTATTTGCGGTAGATGAAAGAGAAAAGTGATGGAAGTACTAAAACAGTAGCAGTAGTGTGAAAACAGAGATTGCAGTGGTTGTATTATCAGTATGAGGAAAATGGACCGGGGCCCACAGTTCACTAGAGGTGTCTCTCCCAAGACAGATAGATAGCATGTGTGGTAAACAAATTACAGTTAGGCAATTGACAGATATAAAGGCTGCACCGTAGTGCATATGCATGACATGATGATTACTATGTGATTCATGCGGGCATTATGACAAGATATATAGACCGTCATCCAACTGCATCTATAACTAATAATCCACCCTCAGAATGTCATCCGAGCAAACCTTGGGTATTAAGTTGCAAGCAACAGATAATCGCATTAAGCAAAGTGTGTAATGTAAACATCGTTGTTTTCTCCCTAATGGAAACATCACATCCTCCATCCCACGTTTCTGTCACTGAAGCACAAATGGAAAGGAGGCATGAACCCACTATCAAGCATAAATACTCCCTCTCGGAGTTACTAGCATCTACTTGGCCAGAGCATGTACTAACAACGGTGAGCATGCAAGATCATAAATAACATACACATGAAAAGAACATGATAGATTGATAATCATGAGACATAGCATTCAATATTCATCGGATCCCAGCAAACACAACATGAGGCATTACAATAAGATGATCTTGATCATGTAGGGAAACTCACAAGATCTAAACATGAGGCATAAAGAGGAGAGAACAACCATCTAGCTACTGCTATGGACCCGTAGTCCAAGGATGAACTACCCACGCATCATTCCGGAGGCGGGCATGGTGGTGTAGAGCCCTCCGGTGATGATTCCCCCTCCCGGCGGGTTGCCGTGGAGAGCTTCAGAACCCTCCTGAACTAGGGTTGACGATGACGGCGGCTGCACATGTTTTTGGTGGAAAAGGCTCGGGTGTTTAGGTTAACTTTTCGAGGAGACTAAATAGGCGAGAGGGCAATGTCGCTGGGCGAGCATGGGGCCACACCACCCCTGGGCACGGCCAGGGGGACCAGCGCCCACCCATGGTGTGGGCACCCTCTGCCCCTCTCCGGTTCTCTTTTGGACTCCGTGGATCCTCCGAGAATTCTAAGACTTCTGGGTTTCGAATCGTCCAATTCCGAGAATATTTCTGGAACAACTTTTCTGAAACTAAAAACACTAGAAAAGAGGAACTGGCTCTGTGGCATCTTGTCAATAGGTTAGTCCCAGGAAATCGATAAAAATGGCATAAAATATAAAGGAAACATGTAGCATATGGCATGAAAACGACATGGAACATCAGAAATTATGGATACGTTTATGAAGAAGAAAGCTCATCAAGGTACGAAAGGGGAGAACGAAGAAGAAAGCTCGCGACAGAGTCCTTACCCCCCGGTGAAGCACCATACTCTGGGGAGGCGCCGGCGGACAGAGGACCCCGTGGCAAAAGCTTCTTCAGCGGCAGCGCAACCTGAGGTAGACGGGCCTTCGTCGTTCCTCGGCCTCTTCCCCAAGCGACGCTCGTCCAATGCTTCGCCCGGATCTTCATAGCCTCCTGACCTTGGTCGGCCAGGGGGCACAACATGGAGAGCACCATCGTCCTCGTCCCTCTTTTCATCAGAGGACAACACCACCATGCGGCGCCCCCTCGGCGAGGAGGCCCTCGACCCGACGGCTCAAGGAGAAGGGGGATCTCGATGCTCTCCTCGACAGAGTCCAGCGCATGACTCCGTCCCCTCAGCCAGGGGGCCCATCTATCGAAGATAGGCATCAGAGCCATGATCGCGTCCCTCTCCCCTACTGGAAGACCGTAAAGAGGAGACAAGCCTAGGGGAAGCCTTACCGTCATGTCATAGTTTAGCAGCAGTTGAAGCGCGGTCTCGAAGGTGGGAGGAGGAGGAGGCGTCCGTCGAGCCGCTTTGGGTCCTCGACTCCTGAGAATGTCCACATGCACCTCTCGTGGCGCTGCAAGGGGGCGAGGCGCCGTCCAACGATTTCGATAATGAGCATGTCGAGAGTAAGGCCTGTGTCGTATAGAGCGTGCACGCGCTCTGTTAGAGGCCCACAAGCCGGCCCCGGAGAGCTCCTCCTGCCTCCACCCCGAGTGTCGCGTAGGCGGAGACGAAGGAAACTCTAGAAGACCGCAGACCTCGCCGGTGTCGACATACAACCACCTCGCGCAGAAGCCTGGGGCCTCGTCCAAGATGTCTATATGGGGGAACACGGCCCCTAGACCAGTCCCGACGCAAAAGGAAAGGTCGCCAACGCCATGGTTCACACGGCCCTCCCGCAGCTCGAAGAAGCAGCGGAAGAGGGCCACCAAAGGCCTCACTTCGAAGAACGCCTCACAGTAGAAGGCGAAGGCGGAAAGAATAAGGGTGGAGTTGGGGTGCCGGTGGAGCATGTGGATTTGATAATGGTCAAGAACGACATTAAAGAAGGAGGAGAAGAGGGAACCATCCCGGACAAGACCGAACGATAGAAGATCGGGTACGATGTCTGGGAAAGGTCGTCGAGCTCAGTCGTACCCGCGTGAAGGATGGTCGGGCCGTGCTCATTCGAGGAATGGGTGGCCATGCGGCACACCTTCTTCATCTTGCTAGTATCAATGGAGGAGGGCTCGTTCATGGGCTCCATGGCGCTGTTGCGAAGGTGGCGGCGAATGGCGGAGGAAGGGAGGCGTATCGAACCTGTTCGGGAGAGATGGAAAGATCAAGAAGAAGCGGAAGTGACACGCGGAAGATGAGGAGCAGAGCCCCGTCTCGGTCTTTTAGGATCTCCTCGACTGTCGGGCGGCGGCGCAGGGAACCGTTGTCCCCCACGTCCAATCAGTCGTGGGGTGTCACGCGCGCATCCTTCGTCCACGTGTCGCCATGGGCCTGGGGGCTATTGTTGGGCCTCTGGATACCAAGGTATCCAGGCCCATCTACTGCGGCCCGGTCCGGCTGGCATCGCCGAGATCAAGTAAGTATGTTTCCTAACGTGAATGGCTCCGAACCACGGTGTTGCCCCTTGCCAAGCTCCTGGAGAGGGCGCTCGTCGGCTCTCCCATCGGGAGGAACTCTACGCCACCATTGTTCCCTCCCGAGGGAGCTCAACCGCTCAGCGGGGGACAAGGCATGTGCCGCTGACGACCGCGCCTCCGTGCGCTGACGGGGCTGCATAGGGACACATGTCTACTTTGGCCGCAGTTGCCATACTGGTGTATAAAGCCCGGGGAACAGCTGCCTCGGCCAAAGCATCTTCCTAGGATCGCCTTTTTGGTGCAAGGAGACCAAGACCACGCTACAAGACGGAGGCAACGTCATCCAACGCCCCCACCCTTCTGCCATGGACGGTGCAGTTGTCCTCGACGACCAAAGACCGCGCATGCGGCGCAGAGTACGGGATGTTCTCCGTTTTGGCACATTGTGGGAACCCTTTCCCGCCAAATGAGCGGGAAGAAGATCCAAAAGCCGGTATAAAAAGGGCCTCTCTGGCCCTCGTAGAAGGTAGAAGGAGAGCTCAAATCAACCAAGAGCCCAAGTAGTCTGACCCGAGCACAAGCTCGCATTTGTATTGTAGTCAGCGTAGTGCAATCCATTAGACAACCAGGAGTAGGGTTTTACACCACACTGGTGGCCTGAATCTGGATAAACTCTCCGTGTCGCCATTGCTGTCGTTCTCAAGTTTCTCTCGCGAAGCCTCCTCGGGAGGTGAAGGAAGTGTGTTTAGCCCCCAGTGTTCGAACCTTGACAGACCACTCTCTGACAGCCGGGTGTGGCCTGATGGTACACGCACTGCCTATCGACTCCACATTCGACTCAGATTCCAGCGATGAATCGTACTCTAGCACGAAATCAGACTCGATCCAAGACGGCGAGGAGCTCGCTAGGATCGTCGATGACGACGAGCTACTGGTCAAAATTGAAATGGTAAGTAGCGTGGCTTATAAAACAGAATAAAATAGTAGGATATATAATTCAAGGAGACTTAATGCTTTTATTATTATATAAAAATATAGATTATACATATAGTATAATAAATAAAAAGAGTCAGATAGGTAGCTTGGATGCCTATTTTTAGAACTGGATGTATAAGTACTATCCTAAACAGCGTGCAATCTCTTTTTTCTCAGATTTTTGGTGGTCATGACCGTATTTTAGAGCGTGACGCGTGTATGTTTTTCTCCTTCACTCCTCCGTCATGCGCTCTCGGCTCTCGGCATTGTGATTGTGTTTGCGCCACGTTGAGTAGTGGGCCAGCCGCACCGCCTTGATCCTTTGACCAGATTTTATTTTTGTCTGGGCCTTCTCGATATCTCTTCTTCTTCCTCCCGCACACTTCTAAATCCACCATGTTCTCCTCCTCCACCTCCGCCGATGGTTTTCTTGCCGCTGCGTTACACCCCGGTTCCCTACCAGCTCATCCTCTATCTATCCCCTTTCTCCACATCTCGCGCCGCCGGAGCAGAGGGAATCTGTAGCACTGGAGGAGAGCAGTGGGGGAGGAGCCGCACCGGCGGGCGGAAGCGGGTGGGTCGTCCTCGATGTGCCCTTGCGCCGGCCTTCTCTCTGCCCAAATCTCCCGTGTCCGAGATCCGGCGGGCAGAAGCGGGTAGGTCGTCGTCGATGTGCCCTTGCGCCGGCCTTCTCTCTGCCCAAATCTCCCATGTCCGAGCTTCCTGTATCCGTTGGCTCTTGGGGGCCATCAACGTCATATTCGATGCCGTCGCGGCAGGTGGGCGGACCTGTTCCGGTGCGAGAGATGTCGGACAAGTCTTTGATGTCAATAGGTGACGCGTCGATGTGAGACACGGTGGTGCTGCTGCCGAGCTAATTCTGCACAGGAAAAAGGACTATGGGTGTGTCACCCGCTGCACGGCTAGGGTGAGCGGTCATGTTCTTGCGTTCGCCTACTGCCGTGCATCAGCTCTTGACGTTGCTGCTGCCCGCACCTCATGCCGGCGATGTGTGTGTTGTGCCGCCCGGTCACGCGACCGCCGCGCGCTTGCTGTACTGACTACAGAGCGGGCTGAGCCGCTGTTGCGCCCTGCGCACCGTTCCACCGGCCGGGCACAGGCAGGCCGCACCATGCTGTTGTAGACCACCAGCATCGTGCCCTTGACGGCCGGTTGATGAGCTGCGTTGTCGCCTCCCTATGGTCTGGCTTGCAAGGTCCGCTTCTGCGCGTCGAGTTCGGCTGCCAATCTACAATGGCAGGTGGTCGTCAACGATGGCCTGGTGAATGATCTGCTACCTGATATGGATCACCGCATGAGAAGGTGAGCTGAAATACATGTGCACCTGCCAAACTTCTTACTGAAACTTCCCGTACCAAGTTGTATTCAATTTGCTTGAGTTATGGTTCTCATGTATGGTATTATAGCCTAACTGTGTGCTAATTGACTTTATTTGTATTGTAGGATGATGGACACCTTCAGTGAAAATTAGAGGGTGAATTCGGCCTGCTCTTTTATATTCCCTCACTATGATAGGATTTTATTTTTTCTCATCAGTTGATTATTCAAATATTTGTTCTCCTCTTCCTTATGGATATGTTTCTCTTCCTTTCAAATGGTCAAGAATGGCTTCACAAAAAGCATGCAGACTTCTGTACCTCTGCTCTCTTCTTTCTTGATGTGTTGGGCTGTTAGTTCAGATTTGAAGAGTTATACTATGTGTGCTTGAATAAGACTTCGTGTGTCCCTGGTAAGTTCATATCCAAGTATCTCTTTGGTATTTCAGTTCAGTCATAACGGTTAAAATGAGTTAATATAGTTAGTGGTGGCTCTTCTTTTTTAGGATCAGTTCGAGGTTACTATTCTGATACTATACTACTTGAACTCTGACTTCTTCATCATAACTGTGGAATTCTTCTCATGGTGATCAAAGATGATATTAAGCTGGAAGTCATGTTCAAAAAGATTGTGTGCCGGTTTGGGCTTAAATTCGTTTTATATCATGACTATTCTTTTAGCAAATACTATCATTCATTAGTTAACAGTTACGATTGGAATTCTACATTAAACTTAAGAGACTCCTGCAGAGGTCATAATTTTCATTGATTACTTTCAAAATAAGTACCACAAATGTTGATTCCAAGCGGTATAGTATTATGGTTGGAGTAGGACAAGAGTGCGCTTCAAGTCTGTACAGTGAACGATACAACTAGGCAATGAAACATGGTATCTTTTTTGTTTAATGTCAGATCATTCACACACCATATGCTTAGTAATTCTACTAATACAGGTGGTTTGACCTCTTATATCAGGTCTCAGATATGGAGTCATCTCAATGCTTACTTTTAACTTCTCTTCCCTTCCAAGTTTGCTGCTTATTTCATTTCGTTCTATAAACATGGAGGATCTATTATCTAAAAATTCCTGCATCTGTGAGTATATGGTATATTGATATTCAAAAAGCCCTAGAAGGATCTGCTCTGAGAGTTTAATCAATTTCACTTCGAACCGAGGTAGATAGGCCCATCTCGAATATCAATTTAATAGTATAACTACAATATTGTTTCAGTTTACAGTTGGGTGTAGTGAGCAAGAGGTGAAAACTAGAATTTTGCGTTACATATTTGTGGTATGACATTGTATAACATGCAATAAAAACAATCAGAATAAGGAAGATGCACTTGATATTATTCCCATAATCATCTGTAAATAGTAAGAATGGAACAAGGCATTTTGCCTTCACCCGGGAGTGGTAAGCTTGAGCACCCTAAAACAGATGTCACAAAGGGCCCGGTTGTCGAGAACCATGCACTCATATGCATTTTAAACCAACTGATTGACAAAGAGTGGCATGGTAAGACTTGACCACAGTATCACATACTTATGGTGAGGGAAAAACCAATATCGTTAGCATTATGTGTGTAGTCTGGGTAGTCCTCGATCTCCGATATCAGAAGTCGTCCAACACCAATAGAGTAGTATACTTGGTACCCTGAAAACACATGATATGACAGGTTATGCGTACTCTCCTAATCCTATGTTTATACCGAAGTTTAGTGCATATAAACAGAATAATATTAGACTTCACACGTTCTGATTGTGTCTTTCTCGACATGTATCTAATTTCGTCCATCTTCTGTAGTCTTACATTTACATACAATAGCACAATAATCTGAGTTGTATCTTTAGAATCTGTGTGGCCTGCCACTACTGTAAATGTGATTTAGTTTACAATCTAGAGTTTTTTCTCTTATTATTGCCATTGATATATAGTTGTTGCGACCTACCTTAAGAGGCACACATTTTTTGCAGAGATCTTACCATATGCACTACTTGTGAGAAAATGTTATTTATCGTTTCAGCCAAATGCAGTCACAGAGTTACAATTTATTTATCTTAGCTTCAGCTAAATAATTTTTCAAAACAAATTGTTGCCTGCTACTGTTGTTCCTGTTACATACATGTTGTCTCATTGGTGAAGGAAAAGATAATTCATCACTATAAAGGGTAGAAGATATAAACATCAGATCTGGATAAACCTTTGCAAATGTTGTCCTGGTGGTACAGCTCACTATCTTTGCTCGATGAAAGGAATTGAAATTTATATTTTCTGCAATATGTTTTGTTTCTTCAATTTGTTTTTTCTCAAACATTTTAGGTTATGTCTATCTTCATGGGAAGAACATGGCGAGAGGACCGGTGGATTCTCTGCTTTCCTTGCAGTGTCCAGTATGCTCAGCACATGGAACTATTCTTGTGGCCATGTACAAGCTTCTAAGCATGAGTCCAGTAGGTTTGTCTTGCAATATTTAGGTAAACCTCGCTATATTGTCTTCATTGTTGGATTTTTAGGTCGTTGGACATTGCAGCAACACAAACTCTTTATAGTCCTGTTTACGAGTTCAGGTGAACCATCTAAATCAGAAAAAAAAAATCTAGATGGATATATTTTCATGCAAGCACGGAGATTTCAGTACGAATCAAAATGCTGAGGTTTGTGGATATCTTATACTTTTAATATTATGACCATGCTCCTTTCGACATTCCTGCTATGTCACTAGCTTTATTAGAAACATTTTATGCACCGTTTGCCATTAAGTTTTTCTAAACATCTATTACAGTAGAGTAGAGGTTGATTTCAAAGAAGGTTGATGCTAGGTATTTTTTTGTTTCCTTCTGAATAACTTAGAGGTCAGAAATTAAGGTGACTGCACCATTTGCTTACTGTGATTAAAAATGAATTGCATACGATAAAATAAAATAAAATAAAACACCATGTGTTTCCGGTGTTGATAGTTATAACATTCCATGATGGATGTATTATATTTCGTCACAAAGAAACATGTTATTCACAAGAAACTCAAATGTTAAAATTCAGATCAATCGATGGGTTGCACAGTCAGCAACAAATGCTAGATTGGCAGCTGTCTGAATTTGACGAATACATATCAGTGTTGTTCTTTGCAATTGCTTGATGGTCTTCCAGCTACTACCCATGCATACAAAATCATTACATCTGATGCACCATTTCCAACCTAGACTATCTGGCGTTGGCAGTGTCACTTTTTTCCCCCGCAATCCCTGCTTAGATTGCGCTGGCTAGGAACAAATGCAGAAAACAAATCAAGTAACATTAAAGAAAATTCTGGATCCTAAGGTACAATTTTGAAGCTGAACTATTGAGCCCTCTGATGCCTCTTCATTCGCTTCGTGTTCTGAATATGATCTCTTAATTATCAGATCTTCTAAAGTTTGTGACTGTTTGTACATGGCCTTGGTCTGTCAGTACGGCGACCAATTGACCACATGTTGAGATATTAGTTCTACCATTCAGGTTACTATTAAGATTGATTAACTAATTCTTGTCTTTGGATCTTATTTACACCAATAAAGAATGACCGATGTAGATTCTATATTGTTTATGTGTCTACTAATTGACGTTCGAGATAGAAATTGTCCACGTGTAAAGATATAATTATCCCTTCAAAGACAACATTAAATTAAGATGCATCGGCCTACATAAATATCAGTTTTTAATGTTGATTTATTTTAATAATGGACAACAGTCTTCTTTTCAGTTTAATAATCCACGGGCATTTACTTACAATATGTTGTGTATATTATCTTATGTTGTTTGTTGTTGAAAAAACTTGATTTATGTGATGGATATATCAGGCAATTTCTGAACCAGGTGCCATTCAGGTTAGTATTTCGAAGTGTAGTTTATTATAAATTGTATTGAAGTTTGTTTAATATCTTGCGAGTTCTCCTGACATGTGATGTGAAGAGAGTTTGTGCCTACTTCGCTTCTAAGGAGGTCACCAGTCTTATTTATATGCATGTTTTCATGTGTGATGTCTTGGTTCAGGCTCTCAGCCTTCAGACTTATATATAGCACATGTGTCGTATTGTAGTCCCATGTCCTAAAATGCATGAGGACTATCTGAGCCCTCTCTCAGCATGTGCACATGTGTAGGAGTTCATGGAAGAACTCGAGGTCATAAGTAACTATAAGAGGAGACCTGGGGTATGATCAGCTACAAGTGCGCTTCAAGGATGGTCTCCGTTACCTCAGACGAGCGAGTGTAGATGCAGCAGTTGGGAAGAATCGGCTCTCGCACTTCGATTCAGGAATAAATATGTGTAATGTATTTGTATATTTTCTCAAAATTTGCTTACCTATGTAAAAGAAATTTTAATCCATATATTATAGATTAACAATATTACTACAACATTATGTAGAAGTTAGAATTACTCCCGACCATGCGTGACACAACCAACACAACCAACACTCCAAAACCAATACTGTGCTGCAATTATAATCAGCGACCTACTGTGCTGCAATTATAATCAGCGACCGCCCACACAGCGCGGCGTGCGCCGCGCACTACTTTGGCTAGTATATTAAATAAAGGGAACGGTGTGTTATAGTCCTTCGCTTTGGCCTATCGCTAAATTTTATGAACCTATTAGAAGTACTTTCACTCTTTCACGCGTCCATCTATGGATGGCCAAACGGGCCGCGAGAAATTTAGTCTGGCACGTAAACAAGCCGGCACGATCTGAACAGGACACGACACATGCCCGTTAGCACTCGTGCCCGATTTCAATTTGAAGATGGGTGACCTGGCCCCACACGAAAGCGATGATATTTTTTTTGAATTTCTAGGTATTTTTAAAAAATTAGGCCCTAATCAAACCAAAACAGGCTAATCGTGCCGGGCCTAATCCGTCCCGCCCGGCACGGCACCCTAGCGGGCCGCGCTGGAAACGTGGGCGGGCCGTGCCGTTCCCGGCGGCACGATTGGCCAGAGGTCCACCCAACAGGTCTCCTCTCACAACCTTTCCACTCTTGCTCCATCTTCACACAGGTTTACCCCGCCGGTCTCCTCCCCAGATCCAGCCATCGCCATGGCGATCTCACCGCACCACCTCCTTCCGCTCCTCCTCCTCCTCGCCGCGGCCGCCGCGACCGCCGGCTCCAATGACCTGGTTGGAGAGCTCGAGTCCCTGCGCTCCCGCTCCCCCTCCGGCGTGATCCACCTCACTGATACCTCCGTCACCCGCTTCCTCTCATCGTCGACGCGCCCCTACTCCATCTTGCTATTCTTCGACGCCACATCGCTCCACTCCAAGTCCGACCTGCACCTCCCCCAGCTCCGTCGCGAGTTCGCGCTCCTATCCGCCTCCTTCCGGGCCAACAACCCTGCCTCCTCCGACCTCTTTTTCGCCGACATCGAGTTCTCCGAGTCGCAGCACTCCTTCTCCCAGTTCGGCGTCAACTCCCTTCCTCATGTCCGCCTCATCCGCCCCGAGCACTCACGCCTCACCGACTCCGAGCAGATGGACCAGTCCCACTTCTCCCGCCTCGCCGATTCCATGGTCGAGTTCGTGGAAGCCCGCACCGGCCTCGAAGTCGGCCCCATCGTCCGCCCACCCCTCGTCTCCCGCAACCAGATAATCATACTTGTCATCTTGTTCCTCATCTCCATCCCGTTCGGAATCAAGAGGATCTTAGAAGGGGATACCCTGCTCCATGACCGCCGCCTTTGGATGGCCGGGGCGGTGTTCGTTTACTTCTTCAGCGTGTCAGGGGGAATGTACGGGATCATCAGGCATACACCCATGTTCATCACAGACCGGGCAGATCCAAACAAGCTCGTGTTCTTTTACCAGGGTTCAGGGATGCAGCTCGGCGCAGAGGGGTTTGCAGTCGGGTTCTTGTACACCCTCGTGGGGCTGATGATAGCTGTGGTGACACACTTGCTGGTGAAGGTGGAGAACCTGCAGACACAGCGATTTGCGATGCTCGCAGTCATGATAATCGGATGGTGGGCAGTCAGGAAAGTGATCTATTTGGACAACTGGAAGACAGGGTATAGCATTCATACCTTCTGGCCTAGTAGCTGGAGGTAAAGTGCTGGCTCAACCAGCGATTGGCGATTCTTTCCTTTGGTTTCAGAGGTATGTAAGAATATCTCTTGTTTCCTTTTGTACCTGGCATTATGGTTGAAGCTACTGGACTTTGAACAATGGACATGCGCAGTTACATTTTAGAAATTCATGTACGGTTATGATTCTTGAAAGATCAGTCATATAATCTGGCAGTTCAGAAATAGTTATTCGGACCAAAACAAATGTGGACTCACTTATCATTGCATATGTCAATGCTGATTGAACTCAAAACACTAAAACAGGAGAACATCAAATATGTTAAGGAAAACATGCTCTTTTTCTGAGAGTTACTTTGGGGCGCATCCTACAAATTTATTTCATAAATCTGAAGATTGAAGTATGTTGTATTGGACTAGTGGTCTGTATTTAGTCTATTCTAGAGATTGTTATCTGAATACTTGAGAGCAGAAAATATTGGATGACACCTCAATGTTTTTGCAGCAGAGTTTTCTCTTATAATTCACAGAGGTAGTGAGCCCAAATGGCAGATAGCTACTCTTAGGCTTCTTTTCTCCTCTTTCGCTTTCCCTTTGCAAATGCTCATATGCTCCCTCAGCTTCATGTTGCATGTTATTTTAGAATATGCTCCAGTTGAACATTTTAAGGTGTGGCCATTAATGTAGAAAAATCTATCAAGTATAAATACACCTCCCCTCAGAAAATTGATAATTCTAGGTTCATCATGAAATATACTCCCTCCATATCGAAATGTAAGATGTTTTACCATTTCCTATACAGAATGTATCTAGACATGTTTTAGTGCAAGATACAAATGAATCCACACACTAAAACATGTCTAGATACGTGTTGTCTAGTAAACACTAAAACATCTTATATTTTGATAAGGAGGGAGTACTTTCATAGTGTACACTTACTTTTATTTGATTCTCATAGCGAAAGTCCATGTAAATCGTCAATGTCCAAAATGGACGTATGTTGTGACATGGAGGAAGTATTTTATTTCTCCTTTTATTACCTCCCTAGGTATTATGTTTTGGTACCAGTGTCGAAAAAATCGTTTTGATAATTGGTATGTACTGGAATTATTATTTACATTACATTGTGAACAGATTATTCCTTGCCACAAGGTGTTGTTTTGCCTTTACTCCTGATATTTGATGCTTTGCTTTTAGAACCATTGTTCATCTTGAATAAGTTAGCTTGCAGTATAATCATTATGTTGGTTCTTTGCAGAAGGCCATGATGTTTCCTTGTACTTTGAATGGTGTAATCTGCTATTGGCCCCCTTAGTTGAATCATGATTCACGCGCTTTCTAAAAAAAAACTTTACGATTTAGACACTTTGATGACGGCTAATTCAAATTTTATATACGATTTAGACACTTTGATGACGGTGGTCATGATGTAATCTGCTATTTTAGACACTGATCTGAACCACATCACAACAGTGTGCGATAATCTTGGATAGTATCTGTTGCAACAGTTAAGTTTTGTTAGTACTCCAGCGTTAGTATATCTTCCTTTGTCCAGATTCATCTCATGTACAATTAGCCCTTTGCCCTGCAATGTGAATGCACCACGTGTCCTCCCTTGTTTAAAAGATCTATGTTTTCTCTAAATATCTTGTAAGAGGAGGAAGAATTCGTTAACTTCAGGCATTGGAATTCATGATATTATTTAAACAGAGATATTACCGACATGGATACAGGATACGTCATTAGTGGACTGATCTTGAAAAATATTGTAATTTATTAGTGTTTACCAATAGACGACAAAAGTTTATTATCGTGAAAATGTGTTTCGGCAGTGCAAAAGTCTGAAAGACGTTTGCTGTTGTGCTGCACGGAGTAATCTCTGTGTTCTCACTGTTGAGTAGTTTGCACTGTTACTACTTATCTTTGTAATGCTGTTTAGCATACTATTTGCATCTGGGACCTGGAAGCACAACATTTTCTTGTTTGGTGCTGTATATTGGGTATATTTGGGAATATACTGTCTGACACATTTCCAAATACCCTCGATACATGATTGATGCACATGATCGTATTCCCATGTCTAGTCGAGTTAAGGAAAGCCCTGTAGGAGTGGCTGCTGTTTTCTTATTCCTGTACTCCCTCCGTTTCACAAAGATTATAGGCTCCAGTGTCCAGTCCCCACCGTGCGCACAGAACAAGGATGCTAGATAGTTATATGGCATGATCACACATAATGCAGTTAAATTGTATACTGTATTTATAAACATTCAACCCATTTTAAATCATTATAATAGGGGTAAATGTTGAGGATATTGCAATAAGTCACTTCATCAGCGCTTTCCTCAATTTGGCTTGCATGTCTTCAAAAGAAAATGGACATATTTTGTGAAATGGAGTTTCCGTAATCACCATGAAGACATTAAATTCATTTGACTAGTCGAGATGTTTTCTCTACATTTGGTGTGATCATTTCACAAAGATCGATATATTTTATAAGTATAAGATTACATTGCGGGTGGATTCTGTACCTGTGAAAAATGACATGTTGAGCCAAATTAGTAAAAGAAATCACCACATTGCACCAAATATTACAGAAGCAAATCCTCATTCGAATCTGCTTTAAATTGTCATTGTTAGTTTCGCTGCTAAATGTGGTGCACCATGGTGATACTTTAGAATCTTGTTTAACCTGTCCTTTAAAAGAAAAGAAAAAGCTGACTTCACTCTAGAAGTAATACAAAGGGATGACTGCTAAGTTTATTTTTCAGTGGTTTGTGCCCATGTTGGCACTATAGTATTTTTTATCAGAATCTTCTGATGGCATGTCCTACATTTTGTGTTCATTATGGTCAGCAACATTGTGGTTTACCTAGCAAAAGCTTGAAATAAAAAGAGTAGCTAAGTATCCTGGTGGTGCATGAAGCACACGGGGCTTGTACAAAAACCGGGTTTCAGCCAATTTTCAGCATTAATCCAAAGCTTTGTACATGCATGTTTGGACAAATGGAAGTCATCTATTTTGGAACGGAGGGAGTAGTAAGGGCATGAGCAGCGGTGGCAGCGGTATGCTACCGCCCCATGCCTGCCACATAGGCTTGGAAAACTGAAACCACCACATGCGTATCAACCTGCAAGCCAAAGCGATTCCTTGTACGTCATTCTTTCCTCTTCTTTTCTTCCCTCTCTCCTCACAATTCTGCCGAAGCGGCTGCCTCCTCTGCAAGCCACACTGACACATATAGGGCAGTAGCTTTTTGTGTGTCCTTTCATCCGAGCCTACATGGACCTGCGGGACAGCATGCTGGGGCTATGCGTTGGGCATGCTCTAATTAATAGTATGTCTTAAAGCTGCCCGTACATGCATGTTTGGAGAAATGGAAGTCATCTATTTTGGAACGGAGGGAGTAGTAATTAATAGTATGTCTTAAAGCTGCCTGTTATGCAGTGTAGAGTGCTCTGGTCCGCTTTTATGTTACTTTAGTTCATACTGGATACAGTTAACTATGTCATGTTGAGAATTCGAGTTATACTTGAGATGTATTGTGTGCTTTTGAGAAAGCTAGCTAGGACTAGAGTTTCATCAGAACAATCTAGTTATTCTGTTTCTTGTCTAGCAGTTTCTTTGTGAATATAATACTGTTGTAGGAAAATATTTAATTATCTGCTTGTTTTCATTTCAGGATGGGGAGTCGCCCAGATGAGCATCATTTTAATTGTGACACCGTACCAGGCTTAAGATTTGAAATCCCTGACGATGTATTGTGGGATATAGAGAACCAGGACGTTTTATTATAGTTAAGAAGGGAACTTCACTTGCTGTTTTGCTTCAACAATGGTAAATCTTAGTTGATATCTCTTGTCAGGCAGTAACACTGATTGAATAATACAATCGTGGATATTAGCCATGTGTTTCCCTGGATTTATATAATATTATAGTCGCGTGTCATCTGGGTCGCGGGCTCGCGGCAGTCATGTCTTGTGACCGTATCAAGGTAAAAAATGTGCAGTCGGTTGAAGATGATATCATATCTGCAAGGCTCGTGGAGTACATGATGAGGGCTGTTTCTCTGTTGGCCGGAAAAATGGAAACCGTTGTCCGACGGCTTTGTTCGTCAATGGACGCGCTGAAAATCGCCCATGAGGACGGGTGACCGCAACAGGGGGGAGGCTAGCTTGCGGTCACCTTCTAACAATCAACGCCACGATGCCAGGCGCTACTTTCCTTGCGTGGGCCTCTCTCTCTCCCTTATCTCCCCTCACCGCAGCAACACACGACAGCGAGTGGTCGGAAAATCGCCCGTGAGGACGTGTGACCGCAAGCTAGCCTCCCCCCACAGCTATCCACTTTCATTTCCCAGAGAGTCGTAATCTAGAAAGATACTAACCATAAATCAGTTGCCATCCACAACAAGTCATACTTCCATGTCATGCCACCATACGACATTCTACCGGCCGTGGAGTACTTGAGTGCTAAGAGCATCTCCACTGAAGCCCCCCCCCCCCCCCCACACACACCCCTACACACACCCAAAAAGTTGCAGAGCCCATGCGGCGGCCACGCCGTATCCCAGCGCATGCAACCGGCGTAAATGCGCCGCCCTCTTACCTGCTCGCCGTCGTATATAATGTGCCCTCCTCCACCACACCGTCGCTCCCCGTCTTCTCCCTCACCGTCCATTGCTTCCACTCATGCGCCGCCATGGACCCTCTCAACGCAAACAATTTCTTCCGCCGCTCCTCAAGCACCAGGCGAGGGCGCTCTTCCACGCCTGGTATCCATGCTCCCACCCCCCTACCCGATGTGTACTGCCGGTGTATTTTTGATATGTTGGACCAACTTTGGCGAAGCCAGAATGCAGAGTTATCCTTCGGATCCTGTCAGTGAAACACTTAGGCCCGAAGTATAAGTCATCTCTTTCCGCTCTATCCATGTGTGCGGAGTATCTCCCGGCTGAATGGATTGAAGGGGATATACTCCTTTCTTTTCCATTGTTGTGCGAACGCGCTCTTCCAAGGTTATCTCTATTTCCTCCGTTATCATGTCCTTTGGGATAAGGTGGAGTTCTGCTCCTATGTCTTTCCTTATTCCTGGGAGGTGTACGGGATCTCTCACGCCTGTGAGGAATGTCGTATCTTCCGGCTTTTTCAGCGGGGCGTCTCGGAGGCGGCATAGCTTTGCCGTCTTTCCGGTTTTGCTCTTCCCGAACTCGGGGATTAATTCCATCTTTCGACATATGGGATCCGGTTCTGGACACTGCATCCTTGTTATCGGGATTTTTCCTATCCTTTCTCGGATCTTCTTTCTTCTCTTTCAAATTGTTTGAGTCTCCAGGTTCTTCAGGTCCAGATTCTCCAGCGGCGCATGTAGCTGTTTTGCATAGGGCTGAGTCATCATGCAACTTCCCTGATCTTTCTTGCCCTCGCTGTTGCTGTTGCAGTGCTTTTCCTAAGAAAGCATACACCCCTTGAAGTTTTTCGCCATTGGAGTACAGATCGTTGTTGAGGATGGCGAAAGCGGCCTCCGCATCTTCTGCTGCGGTTTTGTGTATAGGTTCGCCCCTAGCATCTTTGTCGTTTACTTGCTTTTGCCAGGCCGGGTTTTGAAACCGTTCCTTTGGCGGCAGTACTTCCGGTCTTGCGATTCCAGGTAACCTTGTAGGTTTAATGCCATATCTATTCCTTCTCTCGTATTCCTCAATTTCTTCCTGCTTTAACTTAATGTCAGCCTAGGTTTTTTGGAGGTGTTCCCGAGTTCGGAATAGATGTTGTTGTTGCCTTTGGAGAGCTTGTCTCCTGGCTTCCAGCACTTCAGGGGGTTCGTGTGGTCCCACTGGTGTTTGAAGTAGATCTTGTTCGTCTTGCTCTGACATTGGCGGAACACATATTTACTTTGTTTTCTTCTCCACAGGCTTAACTCCACTTCCTCCACCTGCTTCCAGGTTGTCCTTGGCTGGGTCAGCCGATTTTTTCTTCCGAAGCTTGTATTGGAGTTTCTTGGAAGCTTTGTGTTTTTTCTTGGAAGAGGGAGGTTTTTACCAGGTTCCTCCTCTGTCAATTCCTTGACATCCGGGTATGTTGGGCTGGCTTCCCCATCCTCTCTTTCCTCATCTGGCGGAGGTGTTCTAGGGCTTTCCTGACGTTCGGCATCCGTGTTTTCAGCCGGTTTTGCCATTAGTACTTCGTGGAATCCCTCTTGAAAGGATTTGACCTTTCTTTCTAAAGCGTCTACATCTTCGTCTTCGGTATCGAACTGATCCGATCCGGGTTCCGACTCCAATCTCGCCTCGATGGTGGCTAGCACAGAGTCAGCTTCCGAGTTCGTTGTTATATTGACGGATGTCGGATCTTCCACCTCTGTTGTGGGATTGTTGTTTTCTACCTCTTCCACAGGATTATTTTTGTCCGTGTTTTCGGCGATCTCGGATTGCACCATACCGATAAAGTGCGAATCAGCTATATATCGGCGATCTGAGCAAAATCCAGCGTCATAGTCTTCTTCGACTGGGTATAGGGCGGGTGGGATAAATTTGCCTCCACCACAGAATCCCATTGCTTATGCAGTTAATCCGATAAAGATGTTTGCAGATCCAATCGGTAAAACGCAGGCACTTACCAAATGATTCCGTGCTGGCATGTACGATCCATTGTCGAGGAAGTGCCCGACGTCTTTGTCGAACTCCAAGCTTCCGACAGTTATGGTACTGCCGATTCCGCCGAGTATCCCCGATCGAAACATAACTCCTGACGTCGCTGGCCCCACGGTGGGCGTCAACTGTCGAGACATCGTAGTAGAATTCATAGACGGGGGTGCCATGAGACTACCGATAGAGAAGTGGGGGGGGGGACATGATCGTATGATGAACAATGACACAGGGTTTTACCCAGGTTCGGTACGTCGCGCAACTAGGCGGCGTTCCTACTCCTGCAATCTCACTATTCAGGACTAAAGCCTGAGGTATACATAATACGATGTGAGGTTAGGTTTAGCTACTCGACAAGGATCAACCTCTCGGCGAGTTAGTCTTTATCTTCTTGTCTATCTTTCCTATCTCCCGTCCGACTTTATATAATAGCCGGGTTAGGGCTTACAGAAAAGGAAACCTAGAAGATTACGGTATGTGCTAACTTGGAAAGCAAGGAATCCGCCTTCTAGTCAAAGCCGTACCACGTGGGCCATGGTCCGGGTTCTTCTAGAATCCGGCTTCCGCGCGTCAGCTTACTGGGCCGTCCAATGGACCCAAATCCAATACCATTTAGGCCACCCCGGTGATCCGGCACTTTAGAGTACCATCTGATATACCCCTAATTGGTATATATCCGACACATAACACTACTAAAATGCAAAATGAAATATGCAAACATGAGCATGGATGACAAATTAACGTTCTTTTCATTTTTCTCATAAAAATAGACATAAAGTTTACTTTATTTGAAATGATAAAACAGAAGATATAAAATTTACAAGATTGACAAATAGACGAAAGAGGGAAAAAGAGGTTATTTGAAATTATAAAACAGGAGATATGAAATTTAGGACAAATAGACGAAAGAGGAAAAAAGAGGCAGAAAAAGGTAAAATATGGGTCGGGTATAGGATTCGAACTTAGTTCTGTGAGCGAGCGGACAAAGGCACAGATCGGCTGCAACGCTGCTGGCTCCTTGCGCGATCTGAAGGCCGAGGGGGCAGGAAAGCAGCTGTGTGCAGATGTTTGGGTGGAGTGTATGTGTTGGAATTTATGGGCTGCACCATGTGGCCCAACTAAGCCCAATAAATCCTGAAATTGTCATGGCCCATTCATGAATAATACAAGTGGGGAGTGGGACTAAAGTTTAGTCCCATACTGCTAGTTTGGAGAGAGTGGAACCACCTTATAAGGTGAGCCATTTTAGCTCATGTATGAGTTGGCAAGGCAAGAGGAGAGGTGTGCCACACGCGCGCTCCTCCTCCGCCGCCCGCCTCGCCGCGCCGCGGGTTGCGGGAATGAGCCAAGCCAAGAGCGTTTATTTTGTTGCTTGGGAAAATTTAACGAGTCATTAATTTCCTTTCTGGATCGTGGAACCGAACCGACTCAGACGTGGCCACGTCTCCAGGCCACATATAAATACGCGCATACGGTAAACCCTAGCAACCACTTAAACATATGGTTTCGCACCGTTCCAAAGCACTGTGCCGCCAATCAAGTCTTCTCCATCCCTTCTTTCAGCGTGCACCGCGAGGAGGGACAGCAGGCCTCCGGAACCCCGCCTCTTGTGATCCTGTACGGGAGAGGGGCGATCAGGTTTTTGGGGAGCGCACTCGCGCGACTGCTGACGGCGACTACTTCCCCAACGACGACTTCTTCCCCGACATCGGCAACCTCTTCATCGACGACATGGGCGACAACATGGACAACAACACAGGCGGTGCCGCTAGCGCTGCATCGTACGTATCTTTATTCCATCTGTGTGAGATATTACTAGAATTCCTACGTCTAGTTCTTGCTGTAGATCGGATCTGTTCTTCCATTGTGCAAGATATTTGCATGCTTAGTATAATTGCTACTGTCATGATTTACTTAATGCTATTTCGGATTAAATCATATGCTAAATTGCTTATATATTCAACAATCTAAAAACCTGATTATAGACAATTTACTGCACCTGCACCGTCTATCATTGCGGCGACAAGGCCAAACCCTTTCAAGGGTGTGGACTATAAGAGGTGGCGCACGAGAGTAGTGCTATGGTTTCAAACCTTGCACTGCTATGCGGCCACCAAGGGCAACCCTGAGGGCGATCTCAATCCAGCACAGCTGGAGGCTTTTGAGAATATGGACACTATGTTTAAAAGTGCCCTCCTCGGTATAATTGATGATTCCATTGTGGATCCTTATATGCCGTTTGACAACGGCAAGGATATGTGGGCTGCGCTCGAGGCCAAATTTGGGGCCTCAGATGCTGGCAGCGAGCTGTATGTCATGGAGCAATTCTATGACTATAGGATGACTGATGATCGCTCTGTTGTTCAACAGGCTCATGAGATAGAGTCACTCGCTAAAGAACTCGAACACTTTAAGTGCATGTTACCGGACAAGTTTGTGGCCGAAGGCATTATTGCCAAGCTTTCATCTTCATGGAGCACCTTTGCTACTTCTCTGAAACACAAGAGACATGAGTTTTCCGTTACGGACCTCATCGGATCTCTTGATGTGGAAGAGAAGGCGAGAGCAAAGGATACACGTGCTCGGGTTGCTGAGGTAGGTTCTTCTGCCATGTGGTACAGAAGAAACACTACCCGCCCAACAAGCCTAAATCTAACAAGAAGAAATCCGAGGGTAAAGGCAAACCCAATGGCAGGTTTAAGCCATCGCACTCTACCAACTTCAAGAAGAGGAAGGGGCCATGTCACGTTTGCGGTGAACTGACCCATTGGGCTCCAAAATGCCCTAAGCGATATGAGTTGCAGCAGCAGGAAAACAGCGGCAAGACCGCTAATGTTGTCATGGCCGACACTGAGATGAAGGATTCTGGGTATGGTATAGTTCCCACTATTCTTTCAGTGTGTCATTCACCTGAATGGTTAATTGACACACGTGCCAATGTACATGTTTGTGCTGATGCTTCCATGTTCTCTTCTTATCAGATCACATGGACTTCCCCCGTGCTGATGGGGAACGGGTCACATGCTACTGTTCGTGGTGTTGTTACGGTCGATCTGAAGTTTACTTCAGGGAAGGTCGTGCGACTGAAGAACGTTCATCATGTGCCCTCCATCAATAAAATCTCGTCAGCGGTTCATGTTTATGTCGAGATGGTTTTAAGTTGGTCTTTGAGTCCAATAAAGTTGTAATTTCCAAGTATGAACAATTTATTGGTAAAGGCTATGAGTGCGGAGGCTTGTTCCGCTTATCCTTGTCAGATATATGCACCAGAATTATTAATAATTGTTGTCACGATAATGATTGTGATGTTTGGCATTCACGACTTTGTCACATTAATTTTGGCTGCATGACGCGGTTAGCAAATATGAGTTTAATTCAGAAATTCAGTACTATTAAAGGTTCCAAATGTCAAGTGTGTGTTCAAGCTAAACAACCTCGCAAATCTCATAAGACTACGGAGGCGAGAGACTTGGCACCACTAGAACTTATACATTCTGATCTCTGTGAGATGAATGGCGTATTGACAAAAGGTGGAAATAAATATTTCATGACACTTATTGATGACTCCACTAGATATTGTTATGTGTATCTTCTGAAATCAAAAGATGAAGCTTTAACTTATTTCAAGAACTATAAGGCCGAAGCTGAGAACCAACTTGATCATAAAATTAAACGGCTTAGGTCTGATCGTGGTGGAGAGTATTTTTCCAACGAGTTCAATTATTTTTGTGCTGAACACGGTATTATTCACGAGAGGACGCCTCCCTACTCACCTCAGTCAAATGGGGTGGCTGAAAGAAAGAACCGAACGTTGTCTGATTTGGTTAACGCCATGTTAGACACTTCGGGTCTCTCCAAGGCATGGTGGGGGGAGGCGCTAATGACTGCATGTCATGTCCTAAACCGAGTTCCTACAAAAAATAAAACCATTACTCCATTTGAGGAATGGGAAAGGAAAAGGTTAAAACTCTCCTACTTACGTACTTGGGGTTGTTTGGCGAAAGTCAATATACCAATTCCCAAGAAGCGCAAGCTTGGACCTAAAACCGTAGATTGTGTTCTTCTCGGCTATGCTTTTAATAGCCTTGGTTATAGATTCTTGATAGTAAAATCTGAGGTATCCGACATGCATGTTGGTACGATTATGGAGTCGAATGATGCGACTTTCTTTGAGAACATATTTCATATGAAGGATATGTCTAGCTCATCAAATCAGGAGAAACCTGTTTCATCTAGTCAGGAATTAGCTGAGATTCCTGAATCCACCATTCCGATAGAACACGTTGAGAATCCCGAGGAGGAGGACAATGAAGTTCCTGTAAGGAGCAAGAGATAGAGGACTGCAAAGTCCTTTGGTAATGATTTCATTGTGTATCTCGTGGATGACACACCTAGGACTATTTTAGAAGCTTATGCATCTTTTGATGCTGACTACTGGAAGGAGGTTGTCCGTTGCGAGATGGATTCCATCTTGGCTAACGGAACCTGGGAAATCACTGATCGTCCCTATGGGTGTAAACCTGTAGGATGTAAGTGGGTGTTCAAGAAAAAGCTTAGGCCTGATGGTACAATTGAAAAGTACAAGGCGAGGCTTGTGGCCAAGGGTTATACCCAGAAAGAAGGTGAAGACTTCTTTGATACTTACTCACCTGTGGCTAGACCGACCCCTATTCGTGTGCTACTTTCACTGGCTGCCTCGCACGGTCTTCTCGTTCATCAAATGGACGTTAAGACGGCTTTCCTTAATGGAGAGTTGGACGAGGAAATTTACATGGAGCAGCCAGATGGTTTTGTAGTACCCGGTCAGGAAGGCAAGGTGTGCAAGTTATTGAAGTCATTATACGGCCTCAAGCAAGCACCTAAGCAATGGCATGAGAAGTTCGAAAGGACTTTGACTGCTGAAGGCTTTGTTTTAAACGAAGCTGACAAGTGTGTATACTATCGCCATGGTGGGGGCGAGGGAGTTATTCTATGTCTATATGTTGATGACATATTGATCTTTGGGATCAATCTTGATTTAATCAAGGAAGTTAAGGATTTCTTATCTCGCTGTTTTGAGATGAAGGATCTAGGAGTAGCTGATGTTATCTTGAACATCAATCTGTTGAGAGATGATAATGGTGGGATCACACTGCTTCAGTCTCACTATGTGGAAAAGGTGTTGAGTCGCTTCGGGTATAGTGACTCCAAACCTTCTTCAACTCCATATGATTCTAGTGTGTTGCTTCGAAAGAATCAACAGATTGCTAGAGATCAACTGAGATATTCTCAGATTATAGGCAGGCTTATGTATTTGGCGAGTGCCACGAGGCCTGGCATCTCTTTTGTTGTGAGCAAATTGAGCCGGTTTGTTTCCAATTCGGGAGATGATCATTGGCGTGCGCTTGAGAGAGTTATGCGCTATTTAAAAGGCACTGCGAGCTATGGAATTCACTATACCGAAAACCCGAGGGTTATGGAAGGATATAGTGATTCTAATTGGATATCTGATGCTGATGAGCTTAAGGCCACTAGTGGTTATGTTTTTACACTTGGTGGTGGCGCTGTTTCCTAGAAGTCTTGCAAGCACACCATCTTAACGAGGTCAACTATGGAAGCAGAACTCGCAGCATTAGACATAGCCACTGTTGAAGCAGAGTGGCTTCGTGAGCTCTTGATGGACTTGCCTATGGTTGAAAAACCAATACCCGCAGTCCTAATGAACTGTGATAATCAAACTGTGATCATCAAAGTGAACAGTTCTAAGGATAATGCGAAGTCATCAAGACATGTGAAGAGGAGATTGAAATCTGTCAGAAAATTGAAGAACTCCGGAGTTATTGCGTTGGATTATATCCAAACATCTATGAACTTGGCAGATCCCTTCACAAAGGGTTTATCACGGAATGTGATAGATAATGCATCGAGGGAGATGGGTTTGAGACCCACGTTATGAGTTTCCCACAGTGGTAACCCACTCTATGTGATCGGAGATCGCGTGAATTAGAAGTGGGAGACAAGCTGTTGGTCGGCTGAGAGGAGAGTATTCTTATACTTTATTCCACTCCATAAAAGATGCAACACTCTCCTGATCTATATGGTAGGTTGACATTTGTCTTAATGTGTTCCAAGTGGTTTATTTATATAAGCAGAGATGTGTCCTGCAGAACATCTCCTGAGGAACTCACCTATATGAGTCTGACTGTTAAACGTCGCAGTCTATGAGAATCGGGTGCTCTCTAATAAACTCATGAAAGGCCTTCGGAGTATGACGCATACGCTCCAAACCGCGGGGAAGCCTTGCGGCAACCTAGTATCGGTTCAGACGTTGTGTGAAACTGGTATCACAACAAACTTGTAGTTCAAGGCGTAGTCCACTATTCAAGTTGTGAACTAGTGTAGCATGATGTTCTAAGTGGAAGTTCAACTTAACAGTCTCCACTAAACACCGGTATATAAACATTGTTTTGGAACTGAGATTATGAGATGTGCCAATGACACTTTGTGGGGGATTGTTGGAATTTATGGGCTGCACCATGTGGCCCAACTAAGCCCAATAAATCCTGAAATTGTCATGGCCCATTCATGAATAATACAAGTGGGGAGTGGGACTAAGTTTAGTCCCATACTGCTAGTTTAGAGAGAGTGGAACCACCTTATAAGGTGAGCCATTTTATGTCATGTATGAGTTGGCAAGGCAAGAGGATAGGTGTGCCACACGCGCGCTCCTCCTCCGCCGCCCGCCTCGCCACGCCTCGCCTCGCCTCGTCACGACACGTCACGACGCGCCATGGGTTGCGGGAATGAGACGAGCCGAGAGCGTTTATTTTGTTGCTTGGGAAAACTTAATGAGTCATTAACTTGGTAATTAACAGACGCGTTAATTCCTAAACCGTTTCCGTTTCCTTTCTGGATCGTGGAACCGAACCGACTCAGACGTGACCACGTCTCTCCCAGGCCACATATAAATACGCGCATACGGTAAACCCTAGCAACCACTTCAACATATGGTTTCGCACCGTTACAAAGCAATGCGCCGCCAATCAAGTCTTCTCCACTTCTTTCGGCATGCACCGCGAGGAGGGACAGCAGGCCTCTGGAACCCCGCCTCTTGTGATCCTGTACGGGAGAGGGGCGATCAGGTTTTTGGAGAGTGCACTCGCCCGACTGCTGACGGTGACTACTTCCCCAACGACGACTTCTTCCCCGACATCGGCAACCTCTTCATCGAAGACATGGGCGACAACATGGACAACAACACAGGAGGTGCCGCTACCGCTGCATCGTACGTATCTCTATTCCATCTGTATGAGATATTACTAAAATTCCTATGTCTAGTTCTTGCCGTAGATCGGATCTGTTCTTCCATTGTGCTAGATATTTGCATGCTTAGTATAATTGCTACTGTCATGATTTACTTAATGCTATTTCGGATTAAATCATACGCTAAATTGCTTATATATTCAACAATATGTGTGCAGGTTCACTAGTGTGAGGTTCGTACAAGCTACAGTACAAGAGTCAGAGCGGCCATGGCTGCCGAGGTCATTCGAGGACGAGCCCACACAAAGCACGAGAAGGAAGGGAAAGTTCTCCTGGAGGTGCACTCACCATGGGGAAGTAGAGGACCTGGTCGGCGTCGAGAGCGATGCAGCTACGGTGACGACCTTGACGATGACGTACGCGCTGCCGGCTCTACACGGCGACGAGGACGACGATCTTGGCGGCACTCCAAGGCAGCTCCAGCGCTAGGTTCGAGCCACGAAGACGACGGTGTCGGGGCGCAACCCCAGTACATGGTCTTGGAGCTTGGAGAGCCTCGAGACGACAGCGTCATGCATGGGCGGAACCAGGATTGAAGTTTGAGGGGACCCGGCTTGGTAATCTTCAATTAGGGGGGCCATATATGGAGTTTTTCACTAAATATTGAATCTAAATCATGTTTATACACTAAAAATAAATTGTTTTGTCAAACCATAGGGGGGTCAAGGTCCCTGCTGGTCCCCCTGGTTCCGCCAGTGGCGTCATGGGAGGCCAAAGCTCCAGCCATGGCGGAATAGAACTTGGTCAGAAAATGAGGCGACGAGACAGAGCTATGAAGGGTCGGATTTCTACGGGAATTGGAAGAGTGGCTCACCGGGATGGTGCTAATGTGGCTGTGCGTGCTCGAGGTCGACCACGGCGGCTGGAAGTTGAGGAAGTTCGCCGGTGGCCGAACTGAAGAATCGGAAGTTGCGGGCGTCTTGGTGCTCCCCCGGCTTGTGTTTGATGTCTTGGAGGAAGAGGGAGGTGGGGTGGTTCTGTTCCACCGATCATATTTGTGTGGTAGAGGTCATGGCGTCGGGGCGGCGGCGAGGTGCTCCGGCTCTCCCTCGGTTTCAGAAAAAAAATCATAGAAAGCAGGTACAGAGGAGGAAGAGGAGAGGGTGGCGGCGCGAGGTGGAGAGGAGGGGAGAAAACTAGGGTTCGTGGTTAGGAGGGGGCGGTTTTATGGAGGAGGGGACCGGTGTGGTGGTGCCTTGGTGGTCAGGCACACTTCCTCCGTGACTCTACTGTGCGGAAAAGAGGAAGGAGGGCTTCGGTGGGCAGGTGAGGTGGGCTAGGCCGGTTGGCTGTCCCCGCACCATTTTTTTCTCTGATTTTTTTTATTATTTTCCAGGATTTATAAGAAAAGATTTCGGGACAGGTTTTTTAAATAGGAAAAAAATGTGTGTACAAAAATTTAGATAAAAAAGTGACTTACTTATAAGTCATCTGAACAAAATCATTCCAAAATATTTTGAGTTGACATTAAAAATAGGTTTGAGAGAAACAATTTTAAGGGTTCAACAAAATGCAATGCAATGCAACGCGCGATGTCACGACGATGAAAAAAAACAAGCAAAAAATTCTAATTAGGGCAAAACCCCTCGGATGTTACAGATATGCTCTAACTAATGTGAGCACTAGACTGTTACAAAATAGCGCAACAAAAAGTAGATCAACGAAGAACAAGAACACACATTTTTTACGTGGAAAACCCTTGCGGGGAAAAACCACGAAACGCACGGCGGCGTATCACTATAATTGGGAGGATTATTATAATACACGAGAGGACAATCCCTCTACGTGTTAATCTGGTAGATTTCTCTTGATCTCACAATCTATTCTATAACTACCTCGTACTATATATTAGGACAAACAACTCTCTTTCTTGAAGGACACGAAATAGAGTTGTATACATGCTATGTTTAGCACGGTTGTCTTGCCGTAGTCTGTTAGGACTCCATCTATAGTACAACACGTGTATGGGATTCAGAACACAATAAAATAACACTCCACCTTGAGACGAGATCCCATACAATAATCATCATAATCATAGATAGTATCAACTCCTCAATTAAAATCACCACAATTAAACCTTGTGCCTTGAAACGTCCATAGGACTAATAAAAATTTCATGACGTCATACTGAGCAAATCAATCGGTAGGTCGTCCATAAAACAATAAAGTTGTCAACAAAGCAGACATACGAAACTTGGGGTCTCACAATAAAAGTCTGAGTCTGTGCCACTGACCTTAAAAACTGAAACTGCTCAATCATCAAACGACATAAGTCATCATATCTCATGTGGTACCTGAACGAGCGCATAGCTCATAATGCAACATTTGATGCACATAGCATTGCGAAGAACTCACCTCATGGAATCTGAACGTGCTACAAAACATAGAGCACAAATCTCGGCAAACAATACTCATGAAAGAGCATCTTGTACGGAGTGTATCACGTACACCAAAAAAACTGCCGTCTGAAAAATCCATGACATGGTCAAAAGCTGTCTATGTAGAATAAGTGTTGGATGAAGGAACTTCCCGAACATGCAGTGGAGGTTAAACTCTGCAATAGACTCATCTTGAAAGAGCAAAGACAACTAAATTTCACTGAAACTCAACAGTACTAAATGTTGTAGTATCTAGTAGAAAACAAATCTACTCTTGCACCTCAGCTGATCATCCTCATCACTAACATGAATAACAGAACAAAACCTTCACACATATAATAGCAAATATCTCTGGAGAGTATATGCTGGCTACTAACAGGCTTAAAATTACCTCCTCCATAAACTTATCTTTTTCTTTTTTGATAACTGAATTGTGTTCCTCAACAAACTACAACAATATATTTGCATCCATTATATCCCGAAGGGCTATAATCCAAAATTTCACCTTGAACAAAACAACTATCCAGTGCATCCTCATATTCGGCTTGCGCCAACAACGCTCGTATCTTGACTTGTCATATAGGATAAACCTTGTGTCACACTCCAACAGTGAACGTTGGTACTTCATGATAATCATGAGCAGATAATTTGTGCACAAAGCAGTACAAACCAAAGGAACAAAAATATACCGAAAGAAATTAATTTATGCGGAGCGATGAAATTATGGATAACACCTAATATGGATTGCCGTTTGGACGTAGAAGATTTGGTTCTCTTGTTGTGTGGACGTAGCAGGTTAAAGATCAATTGATCTAGTATTCCACGAAACTAGAGTTCACACCAATTATAGCAGTAGTGCAGCAGCGGCTTTTCTCGGGACTTGACGTGCTTACATCCTGGTGATGGTCCAAACATCCAAGGCTTCACGTATGTCTCCTATTCGAATCGATCTGCTGCTTTAGGCTGCTCATAGTGGGAGTAACTTGGGTGATAACATGCACCTACATGCAATGCCAACTAGGCATTTTGGTGACATGACATGTCATTAAATGAGGAAAAATAGTGTAGTGGTAACATATTATGTTATGGTAACATCACACACCCAAAGACAAAATGAGTCTATAATACAATTAATGATACTTTCTATGTTACCATGCATAAGTTACTACGTACTATGAATGTAGTGACATAGAGTGGTGTCATATGCATGTTATCAATCTATGTTACTCAACACTATGAGCAACCTTACGCACAGTAGATTGCTTTTGGTGCCTCGGAACCTACTTAATTTGGACCACGGCCGACGAGCAGCTATAGAAAATTGATCCTCAAATCTCAAAGGCATAGCAGCAAATTGGAAATCAACCTCCAAACACGGGACACATACGTAAACAACAAGGACGGCGCTGGCGATCTCGCCGAGTCGACGAACGTCGATGAATCCAACAGAATGATAGATCTCCAAAGGCGACAAACGGGACGCTGATGAAAAAACTCTGAAGATCTCGGGTCTAACCTCAGAGGATGCTTGGATTTGGTTCTGACGTATGATGCTACAAAATTGCGGCGGTTGATTCAATCGACGTTGCACGATGCTGCCCGTGAGCGCAAGGGAAAGTCTCCCGGGCAGCGACTCGATCTTGAAACCTGAAGCTCTGATACCACTTGTTACAAAATAGCGCAACAAAAAGTAGATCACCGAAGAAAAAGAGGAGTTATACATACGGTAACATATTAAAATTATCTTGCTTAGATGGCTCTCCTCTCCTCTCCCACCCCCACCCCAACCTCCCCCAATGCCGTTGAGATCTGATCCGCCATGGAAGCCCTCCTCCATTGGGATTTCTCTCCCGGCCTTGCCGTGGAGAGGCAGGTGCGTAATCGCTTTGGCTCCTCGGTTCACTACTCTCCCTCTTCTGGTCTTCGCGAGTTCTTCTTGGTTGTCTCCTTTTCCTCAGCTTCTTTCCCCCTAACTGAGGAATCGGTGGGCATTGCTCTTCAATCATGTATTGGAGGCATTGGTGATGGTTTTAGAGTCTACAGACTCTCTGATCGATGTTTTCGTTTCTCGGTGGCTTCCAATCCTGTGGGTCATTTTATTTATGGCCTTAAGGATCGCATTTGGCCGGATTTTATTTGCCATTTCAGTCTGTTAAGAGGGGGTCATCCCTCCATTTCTGGTTTCACCTATCCTGATCCGTTTTGGGCCACCTCGGATGAACTACTTGAGATTTCACAGAGAGCTCCCAAAGCTATCAAAGCTAACCTGGATGTTCTTAAAGCTAGTGCTGCGCGTGACTTTTCAGCTAGGACAGTGTAATCCAAATTTGATTTGCAGAACATCCCTCCTCATGTGCCCTCGGATGTTGATCATCCTCTAGCTCACTCCCATGGTGATGATCTGATTTTTGGAAGTTTTCGCGTCCCGTACTCGCCGGAATTAATTTCATTTCCTAAAGAGCCGTTTGTCTCCACTAATTATCTGGAAATTTTGGGCTGGGATCCCAAATATCACACTCGAGCATATCGGTGATTTGCTGTAGGCAAAATATTCGGACGAGGTCATCAAGGACGTGCTCCACCTTCCTTTTTTTCCTACGCGGGAGAAATGTTTTGAACTATTGGGCCGTTGTGCAATCTGTTCGCTTTCCAGCCATCTTGAGCCTAATTGCCCTGATGTTTGGCCCCACTGTCAAGTTTTGGATTTCTCCTGTGTGGATTGTGACGTGGAGGAAAATTCTGGTCCTCCCCCTACTCATACTATCACATGCTTGGGCCGCATTGGGCCTATTCATGATGCTTCCCTTACTGGGCCACTTCGTGGTTGCTACAAATGTCTGGAACTCGGACATGTTCGAAGGAATTGCACGAATAATTTTAAATGCCTCGCGTGTTTTGGGTGGGGCCACATTGCGCGTGATTGCTCCCTCAAGAATTGGTGCAAATTTTGTCGCCAATCAGATCACTCTTTCCGGGAATGCCCAAAGATTATGTGCCATTCATGTAATTCCTCTGGCCATTCTGCCTTTGATTGTTCGAAGCAAAAAATCTGGGTCAAAAAAGGTAATGCGATTTGCTCTAATATTGTGCGCCCTAAATTCTGGAGGAAAAAAATGGTTACTGCTCCGGTCAAGGATTTTATTACGACCCAGGTTGCCTCGCGGTCCATCCTAGCCCATTGTTTGGTGGACCCCACGGAACTCCACGGTAGAAACTACTTGGACCCTCCTACTATGGTACTGATTCCCTTCCCTGTTTGGATCGTGGCCAATTCGTCTCCTTCGTTGTTTAGATGGGCGGTGACACCTGCCAGTTTTAGGGGCCACCCTTCCTCGATTATCGTACCACTGCCACTTATTCCTTCGGCCACACCGCCCCTTTCCATCAACCCGCAATCCTCCCCTTTTGCTCCCCTCTTCCCTGTTCTCGTTCCCTCTGATAGCGCCATGGCGAACTTCGCCGCCAATCCTTTTGGATTCATGTCGGGGCCAATGGAGGTTGAGGACGGAACCGAGGAGCGTCTTCAGCACAACATGGTGGTCGTCGACGATCCACTGCTCTCCCACGAGAACTATGCCCTGGTAAATATTAATCCCCCTGCCCCGAGCATCGGAAGCAATTGATACTTGATGAGATAGTTCACATCCTTAGTGAGGACTTTGATTTACGGATTATGCATTCGGAAACATATCCTTGGGGTGTGGGTCTGCTGGCTTTTGACTCGCCTATTATCTGCGACCAACTAGTTCATGATAGTCCGCATGTGTTCAACGAGGATTCCACCTTCAGTCTTGTCCGCCACGACGAAGGAGTCAACATGCGTTTCACTGTATTTGAATTCAAATCCTGAGTCATGTTTTGGGATTCCCTCTCGATTACCAGACTGAAAATTACATTAATAAATCTGTGTCTTTCTTTGGGAAAATGATTTTGTGGCATCGTTCGGGTGTTCGTAGACCTCGTGTACTGGTGAAAGCTTGGATTAATGATCTTGCAGTGGTACCTTTCAGCTTGGTTATTAAACGCGTCGGTTCTATTGGTGGGATAGGCCGTTCATGGTCTGTACCTGTGTATGTGCTTAATGGTAGCCACTCTAACACTTCACTTTCCACCACGGAGGACCGCCTCTGCTTAATGCCACTCCCCATCCTCTCATTATGCCTAGCTTGTCTGTTGAAATGCAGAATGAAATTGCAGTGCAAAATTGGCTCCAACAGAATGCACACCATGCACCTGGTGGCAATGGCCCTATGGAAGATGTCACCCGTGTGATCAATCACCGGGAGCAACCTGCTCCGATCCCTGACACCATCCAAGCAAACGGATGGCGTGCTTGGCCAACCATCTCCTCGCCACCACCTGTGTCCCCTCAGTTTAGTGGGATCAGCTTTCGCATGATCACTGGCTATGATGGACCTTCTATGATGGATGGCGTTCCCCCTCATATGCCCTATGTCAGACCCCGGACCCAGAGATATACATACTGTTATGTGATCCTAGCCATGGACTCACAAGGGCTTCAGGGTTACCAGCCCCGGCCGCAACAAACATCGGCAGGCAGACCGGATTCATCGGCACGTAGTCCGGATCCCCGGTCTACTACTCCTTGTATCCATGCTAGTCATAACCAATTATGCATGCCCAAGCGTCTACGAGTCGGATGAAACTGAAGGAACGGGACCAAAGTTATACAGAGCTGCTATGTGTCCAGAAAGTGCAACAACAATCGAGGGTTACTGGGGTTACCTCGCCCCAAGCCGATCACATCGACAGGCGGGCTCGGACATGGATCATCGGATCCACAACCCCTCGACTGCGACAACTATGCAGGCATGGCCAAAACTGTATAACAATGAGCTTGAAACCAACAACCGATCAAAGCAGCACTCTAGACATGAAGCTTTATTAAACAGGTGTTACTAGAGTATAGCTTACAAACAGAGGTCACACGACCCTACATTACATCAGACAACGGAAGGCAAATTATGTTGCTAATCAACAAGAACCAAAAAGGCCTAAGGCAACATAAGGCGACGTCCCAACCCATAGATTCCAGGCTGCTACCTGGGAACCCCAAACTACTCGTCGATGTCCACGTCGAAACACCACCGAACTGGGAAACTCCACCCGAACCAAGTTGAAGCAAACATGAGTACGGGAGGTACTCAACAAGACTTAGTTAACCTATTATATATCTGCTTCTTTTAGAAAGAGTTATGAAGGTTATTTTGCGTAAAGCCATCTTTGTTTTCCAAGTTGAGGGAGGAATAGCCCGTCTCATGGAGTATTTTGAAAACAGATGAGGAAGCTACTGAACTACTGATATCATCATCTTTTTAATCCACCAACTCATATCAGCACCTCGTGCTTCAAAGATCACCACCTCAAGTTGTTCCGGTAACTCATGCTACAAGGTAACCCCTCTCGGCATCTCCGAGGAGGCATCCTTCATTCGTTATCAGCAAGTTTTAGTCATTCCGTTCACGTTATCTATGATCACAAAATCCGTCACCAAGTCGTCCTTAACCGCGGACACGGCTTTTCGAAAAGATTTAACCCTGGAGGGGTGTACAACTTTAACCACACGTACCAACCTACTCTTAATGCCAGTACATTAGCACTATTCCGGGAAGTACCGGCAGATGGAGGTTGACCACGACCTTTCCCTTGCTTCGCCTATTCCATGAGTCGCTCCGAGTAGAGATGGTCCGCCAATAGGGAGTGGCCATCTCCTGCCGGGTCTCTATCGTTGTGAGCGGTGATTCAACTACTGTCTCGCCACAGGCTGTTGCACCGCCACATCCTAGTTTTGCAAACATTTTTAACATCCCCGCAAATCGAAATGGAACTCCCAAACTAGGCAACTCATGGAACAAACTAGGCAAGTTGAGACCGAGGGGAATCTAAGCCCCGTGTGGATGCACGCTCAGTCTTGGCTCGAAGACGAGAACTCGCTCCTAGGGGCATGAATGAGACAACCACCACAGACCCTCTGTGGAATCGTCGTCCACACCTTTAAATCATATCAAACAAGTATCTCTTAACTTACCACTACTTCCTACCATACTAGATTATTTCGTAACTCTGATTCATGAACCAGATGGAGCAGAGGTAATAGGCATGTATAACTAAGCACAACATATTTCAGGCTTTGGCGATGAACACAATCAAACCTATGGCTGCTAGGAGTAGTGGATTAGGATAAGTAGGCTATGCATGGTATAGGAGAACTCTAACTACTGACACAAGATACATTGGAATCGAATGCGATGTACGAGAACCAAAAGTCTTTCGAAATCATATATGAGCAGATAAGAGGTTATGCTTGCCTTGCTTCAAGAAAACCAGAGAAAGTCTTCAGGAACAAGTGCTTGACTTGTCCGTTAGGATCAAGTATTCACCATGGAGTTGCTGGCCTTCACTTCGGAGTCGCGTTCTACCGAGGGGGAAACAACACCGAAAAGAAGAGTAACAATCAAACATGGCATCGATGCAATGCACAATATGTATGCATGAGCAAGTTAATGCACTTCGGTGAAACCCTAAACATGCTCGATGGGTTGCTAGGGTTTGTATGGCAGATATGCGATAAAGTTGAAATTAGCCCCGAAATGGACCCCGGAGGGGGTTTCGGGCAATTGTGAAAGTGAGTGCAAATTAAAGTGCTCAAATGAGTTTGAAAACATCATAAACATGTTGCATTTGTCATTTTGAGCAATTTGGTATATAACTTTTAATTTTCTGATTTTATTGAATAAAAACTTATTTTCCATTTTTAAATGAATTAAACAAATTCAAATAATGTTCAAAAATCAACTTTCTCAAACATGATTGAAAATGACATTTTTCGGTAGAGAATAACTTTCTGAACAAAACCATACTTTTACTTTATTTTTCTAATTAACAGAATAAAAGTTATTCATTATTCAATTTTATTTCATTTCTGTAATTATAGAAGAGGTGGGGCCCACGTGTCAGGTGTTATTTTCTTTTATTAACTCATTTTCGAAAAATAGGAGGGCTGGCCCACGATGACGTCAGCATGACGTCATCGTGACATCAGCGGCTGGCCGGATCTCTACTGTCGTGATCCAATTGGTCGATCCGCTGATCGATTCGCGAATCCGACTAGATGGGGACGTAGAGGAGGCCGAGGCGAGCCTGGGGGTGGTGGCGCCGCTAGCATTTGGTCACCGGAGGCTCGCCGGCTTCCATGCCCGCGGCGGCCGGCGGCGGCTCATGACGAACGACGAAATTAGGCAGCGGGGGAGAGGGAAAAACATCCCGGGAGGACGACAAGCTCACCAGGATCACGGGGAGCTGTTCGGGGAGGCCGTAGAGGGCTCGACGGCGCCGGAAACAAGGACGGAGGCGCTCGGCCGGAGGCGGGGAAGACGCAGTCGGCGGCGGGGATCTCGGCCTTACCGGATCGATTCCTTGCTCGAGGCGAGATATAAGGATGCAGCGGTCCTCCCTGTGGGGTCAGAACGGCGGGGGTGAGCTTCGGTGCTCCGATAATGGAGGATCGGTGGGGAGATAGGGTTTGGTCGCCTGCGGGCAGAGAACAAGAGAGAAGGACACGCGAGGAAGGGTTCTACGGGGTGTGCATGATCCGGACGTCTCCAAGGGGGTCGTCATCCCCTCTCGACTGGAAGCAGGAGGTGGCAGCGGCCACCTCACCATCGCCCTCGTCCTTCTGGCTGGAGCTGGAAGAAAGGAAAAAGAAAAGGAAAATGCGAAAACCCCCTGAAGTTTCTCAGATTTACAAAGAAGCCCTTGTGGGGTTAAAACTGAATAGAAACAGACGTTTTCAGGGCCTTTTTGCAAAAACAAAAATTTGCAAAAATAGTTTTTGGAACCGTTGTCAAAATTGCAAACTCACCATGTCTTTGCTTTCCAATTTTGAAATTCTTTTGAATTTTTTTTTGGGTGACCACTTTAAGTGGTTTTTGGTCAACTCATTTGTTATTTTCAAATGCAAAATTGTAACCAAAGTTTTCATGCATGTATGAGATGCCAAAAACACACCAACACCCTAATGTAGCAAAAACAGGGATGTTACAAATCTACCCCCCTTACAAGAATCTCGTCCCGAGATTTCCGAAGGAGAAGAAAGGAGGAACACCGGTTTTGTATGATCTTCTTGAATCTTACGTTTCTCTTCTCGAAGAGTTGATCCATAACACCTTAAAGTTTGTGACGCCCCGAGATCGAGCACTATGCAGATTTCAGCATTTCCGCCAAAATCCGCATAATAACCGATTCCAGGTTGCCACTTGTGATAACATTACAACAGTTCACGAATAATCCACAACAACAACAGAGGAGGTATATACAAGACGACTCAAACGAGTCAAGGATACAACTGATACAATACAAAGATCCAAATAACAGCAGAAGAAACAACATAGCGTTCGACTACGGACAAGATACAAATTGGACTAAGAGTCCTGAAGATAACCGATGGCGTCCAATCCCTGCCCAGGCCAAGCCGGAGGGATTCCCAAGCGAACGTCGTCAGACTTCAAACCTGTTGACTGCAATGTGGAATATGCAGCCACGAAAAGGACTCGTGGGTCAGTACGGTTAAGTACTGGCAAGTGGATAAATCATACTCACAAGATACCAGCGTAACCAATCATCACAAGATACGAATACTTTGGGTGCAACGGAAAGGAAGGGATTATTGCAAAGAAGCGGCAGCTGGCTGCACTAACTAACTACAGAGACGCTCTACAACATCCGGCTAAAAGAAAGGGATAAGATAGCGTATCAGAACCAACTACAACTACTCACCAAACAATACCCATCCAATGTTACCCCCTACTAAGGAAGCAACCCAAGGAAACTCACGCGGTTGATTACGGTGACATTCATTTTTATAGTGGAGGTAATCTATATTACTAGTCAAGTTATCATCGTTAAGTGTAAGTTGTATGAGTACTTGTTAGCCAGCACTTTCACCAAGTCATCCATAACCGCGGACAACACGGCTTCTCGAGAAGATTTAACCCTGCAGGGATGCACCAATTTGGCCGTACACGTAAGAATGACCCGCGAGATGGAAATGCACTTCCACCAAGCGAGGCACTCAACACAACCCAACTCTTCTTCGCATCAAGCCCAAAGAACCCCGTGCAATTGAGCGCACGGCTAATCAAGCCCCACGAAGAAAAGGGGACCCTCATAGCACTCTAAGAACGTGTCTCCCTAAATGCCGACTACAAAAGTTCCACCCTAGCGCCAAGGGTTCGCACCTGCATATGCATGCGGCAAATGGAAAACCCGAACTAAATGAGGCGATTTGGACGAGATGCGAATCGAATCAGAATTGCGGGGGGCGCCCATACTCGCTTCCCACATGCGGTTAGTGCGCTCATCATGGATCGGAGGACAAGACCCTTTTCCTAATTAAGGTCGACACTAGCAGGCCTCAAAACCACGCCGTGCCTCCTGCCGGTGCCTTATCATCAAATTAATATTACCCAAAACATTAACATGTTGTTGATTAAGTTGAAACCCAACTATCAAACTAAACAGGTGATAAGACGGACAACAAGACTTGAGCGCAAACAACACTAAGCATGCAACTACGACACAAGGGCCAGCAAGGTAAACAAACAACAGTTAATAGGAAGTGGAAGGAAGGCTATATCATGGCTGCAAGGTAAACATATGATAGGATCGAGACACAAACATCGAATCATAAGGCTAGCATAAAGATAACAGAAAGAATCGGTAACAAGTGATGAAAGGCAGCCATAGGCAGCAAGTGAGTATACTTGCCTGGAATCCAGCAAGTAGAGGTACATCCGAAGAACTTGTCGTTGCTCACATCATCTCAACGTCCTATCCGCGAAGAAGCAACGAACTAGAACAAACACCGGATGCAACAATTACTTCTACGGCAAAAGATCCAGCATGATCAAGATATGGATGCATGACAATTAATTGATGCATCAAAGTAAACCAGTTGACATGGTAAACATATTTAAATGGGCCCATATGCAATTTGGATTGCATATGGAAAAGCCCATGAATTAATGTTGAATTAAATGATCTACAAATAACCATCATGTGAAAGTTGATTAGAATGATGCATGGATGATGAAAACAATAAGAAAACAACAATAGCTTCAGTTTGATATGTTGTTTACCAAGTTTGGGATTTTATTTGTTAAGTTATGAACATTGGCATTTTAAATGATTTAAACAAACATTTGTTGTTTTCACCAATTTTAAATGTTCAAAACAGATAACAAAATTTATATTTGGAAAGAACACACAATTTTAGGTGGAATACATATTTCATTTGTTGAATTTGGATTTAAAATGAGCAAGTTATCAAATTAGCAATTTAAATGCATTAAATAAACAATTAGTTGTTTTCAGCAAATTAACTTATTTAAAACAGATAATAAAGTTTATATTTGCAAAGTTCATGAAAAATGGGATGGAAAACATATTTTACATGTTGGAATTGGATTTGAATTGCCCAAGTTATGAATTTTGCAATTTAAAAGGTGTAATTAAAGCATTGAATTATTACTCCAATTTTAATTAGGAAAAACAGTAAACAAATTGTATTGAAAAGGTTGAAAACATGTATAAAATGTTTCAATGAACAAATTGAGCTATTAAACATAATTTTTGGATCATTATTGAATTTAATATGCATTTTTCCATAAGCATTTTTATTCTGCCCCTTTTAGTAAACAGAGGGAAACATGTTCAAATTTAATTAAATTGTGACCAAATAAAATATCAATGTGTAGAGTTTGTTAAGACAAATTTTAGAGCCCAATTTTTCTCAAATTGGATGAACAGAATTCAAGTTATGAATTCCCAAAGTTTCAAATTTTAATAGCCATTTCTGTATTTAATTATTTGGTGCAAAAATTATTACAGAAACATGTTGCAACTTTATGACTAATAGAAAGAGCACAAGATTCTGAGTCCATAGAAACTTGAATCATTGCAATTGGAGCATTTTTCAATTTGTTATGGATTTTACAATTAAAGACTCAGTTCTGTTTTTCTGGATTTCGGGAAATAAAAAGAAAAGGCCGAAAAAAAGAGGTGGCTGTGCGCCTTGGGGGGATTCGAACTCGGGGCTTCCAGCGTGCGGGACAGGGCGCCCAGCCACTAGGCTGCTGTGCGGTTTGTGACAGAAGTGGGCACTGTATCTAGATCAAGCATGCACTCGAGTTAACTGACGAAAACTGAAACTAAAGCTTCAGATGTGCGCACGGGACGGTGATGGGGACGAACTACAGCGAGTCTGACGCGATTTTGGCGCTCGATGGCGCGCCCACAGAGCAAGGGGAGGGTAGCGGGAAGGGTCCCTAAGGACGGAGGCTCACCCAAGGTTCTGGAGGCTTGTCGTGGTGGCTCGGGGACGAAGACGTCGAGGCGGTGGCGATCTTGAAGCCATCCTGCTCATGGACTGCCCATGGACAGCGGAGGAAGATGGCATGGATGGCGTCGACCCGGGTGGCTCCAGGTCCCGATCTTCGGCGTGGACGACGTGGAGAGCACGGAGGTTCCATTCCCGCGGTCATCTCGGCTCGACGGACTCCATGGTGGCGGCTCGGTGATGGTTCTCGTTGTGGCTTTCGGTGGAGAGAAATAGGGAGCTGAGAGGGATGGAGGACGGGAGCGAGGAGAAGTGGTGGCGGCGGGAGGATGGAGCAGGGCTAGGGTTCGCGAGGAGGGCCGACCTCCTCCTTATAACCGGAGAGGGGGGAGACGTGGCTGCAGCTCCTCCACGGGAGCTCCACCCCTCCCATGTGCTGCCTCCGTACGGAGGATGACGATGGCAACGGGAGCGGGCTGGGCTGGGAGTTGGGCCAGGCCTGGCTCCCAAACGTTTTCTTTTCTTTTTATTAGTATTCCTTTCTTTCTTTTTTTTTGTAGAAAGAGAAAAGGAGAGGAGGGAAGGGAAAAAAGAAATAATGGTTGAAAAATCATGGACTCATTTTTTTAATGAATTTATACAATTCAAATGCCCAAGTGCATGATTCTTTGTTTTTGAAAATTTTAAAATGTGCCAAAGTTTTGACTTGGAATTTGAATTCACAATAAAAGGAATTTTTATTTAACGAAGCAACATTTATTTTTTTTCCACTTCAATTTCTTTGAAAACAATTTGAGTGTGATACAAGAGGGCATTGTTTGAATTTCTTAAATTGGTTTGAAAGTTTTGATTGGTTTGAAAACAAGTGCAATGAATATGATGCATGATGCTATGTCATGTAAAAAGAAAAGCAACCAAGAATTCTATTTGGGGGAAAATCCCCCGGGTGTTACAAAGTTTTGCTCGGCTACACGTTAGGTGGGAGGGAAAACTCTTAGGAATTGATCTTCATGAAGATCGAGTATCTCATGGTTAACTCATGATAGAAATGTTCATAAGGAACTTTTGGAGTTAACGTGCATGAAACACATCAAGGTAACAGAGGAAATAGAAGATGGTTTCCAGTTTAAGGACAATGGTTCTTGAAAGGATTTAGAATGTGAGCTTTGCACAAGACTTTAAATCCTTTTGGAAAAGAAAAGTTGGACAACTTATGACATCGAGGTTTCTTCGAAGTAGAATACCAAAGTGGACGGGATGGTCTTAGATACCACAACATAGTATCCGTAGACAGGAGAGAGCATGAGATCACACTCAAATCATGCATCCAAGATAAAGGTTTGATATGGAATGTTCACTCTTCGGAGTGGACACGGAAGATAATGGAACTTTTAACTATTCCGTAATAGTTTTTGGAAATCTTTGTCAAAGATCAGGATGTTACTTCACGACAAAGGATGAGTAACAAAGAGAAGTTGGAGCACCGTAATTAAGGAGGAACTCTTGGTCACGCCATAAAATGGTTAACCATTTAGGATTGGAACACCGGAAGGAAAATTGGGAATCTCTTTCCTATTGTGGTTTATCTGTAGCAATACGTTTACCACATGGTTAAGATCCCATGGCTTAAGTGACTGACAAATTCACACAATGTGTGAGATGAACAGAACTTCAAGTACAAACCACTTGAAAGGGAAGACTGATCAATGGCGGTTGCAAAACACCACGAGATGGTTCTCATGGGTGCACTACTTTCCACCGAAAGAAAGGTTTTGAGGGTTGACATAGGGACATTGGACAATACAACTTCCAAGTTCTCCTGATGTTCTAGATACCGACAGCAGGCTCATGACAAGCCTTCTATAGGTAATCAAGTGAATGTAGAACTCCGATTTGGAAGAACGGGGATGGAAAACTTGTTAGAAGGAACCACACAAGAATTCTCACGGGAGTGGTTGTTCTTACGGATTCAAAGAGATATAACATTAGGCCTACCGGCTAATTGTGGCAACCACAACATCAACCATGCCGTATTTTCAAATGGACCTAGTTCAATACCCTTGAGGAACACCAACCATCGTTGCTGCTTGAGATTGAGCTCTGGCTAATGGATTGATAACTTAGACTCGGTATGTTTAAGCGAAGAGGTTGCACCGGTTATCAACGAGATATATCTACTAGATTCTCAAGATATGGACTACGATTCCACGCTCAAGAAGATGAGCGAGATTGCAGAACTCATGTATTAGCAACTTGTGGAAGGTGGTTGCACCTACATGGATTACTTACAATCAAACACGTCGGAGTCCTTGTTGGGAAGATGATAACAAAGATCACCAAGATCTTGGACTTCTTCTCTCAAGGAAATTCAGTCAGTGGCTTAGCGTGGATGCAAACTTCTTTAAGTGAATGGATGTAAAAACCAACCATCTCAAGAATACTCCACACATGCATGACCGACTGGGAATTAAACCCGAAGGAACAAGAAAACTCTATTCGGATCCACGGCGACAACTTTCACCATAAGCACATGAACTGGAGTAGGTTACTTCGAACACCCAGAACACAAACTTCGTGATGACACAAAGATGTTTCTCAAAAGTTTCCAACATAAATGCCAGTTGTTCAACATGAACCTCATTAAGCATGGGGAAAACAAGGATGTCATCGTTGGGTTCCACAACACCCTTATCAAACACTCCAAGGAGAGGGGTTCATATGATCTAGGATCAAGGCATATTATTGGTTGGAATGAAGGACTTGGAGGTGTACTCGGGCAACATCATGAGTGAAACACCATCAAGATAGTCCTTGAATCGGGACTTGATCTGACGATAGCCCAAATCAAATCAAGGGTTTGTTAGGTAGCATATCCACGGGGAGATACTATCCTTCTTCAACACGAGGAAAACTAGACATCCCATTACGAAGGAACAAGTTACGAAGAGCTCGTGTCTTTCAACTCTCCAAGTTAGTGGTTAAGCTCAACCAACTAGTCCAGGATGTCCAGCAGGGTTCCTTGGAGAAAGGAGTGGTTCAAACTACCCCTTGTTTAGACATCACGGTCAGGTAACAACCTGGTGATACTTCTAGAAAGACAACCAAAATATCACAACCTACCGGTATGTATTGAAGTTCGAAAAGGAATCTTGCTTTTCAGAGCAACCTATATGATCTTGAGAGATTTGGCATTAACCTAACTCTTTGACCAAGAATGTGCACCGGAATGAACGAATTTGGTAACACAGTCAACTTTAAGTGGAGACCGGGTGACCAATAGTGCTAAGAAAGATATAAATGTTTCTTAGATTTTTCGAAGCAATACAAATTGCTAGGAATATCTGATACACATGTCGATGAGCAGACCCAACATTTTCAAGCATTCAAGCTTGGAGGGAGGGTGAGTGAAAACACCTAAGAGCATCACTTCATCAATGAGGCCATGAAACACAACACAACCTCTTGATATATAAAAGAGTGTGATACTCGAAGGTAGAACAAATTGGAAGTTGATGAAACTTCTTTAATCTACGGATTACAAAACTTTGATCTGGTCCTAGAGATGGACGAGGTGCTGGAGTTTGTTTCTCCTTACATCCCAATGTGGAATGTTCTGACGGAACACAGGAGCAATTGCATTGGAAGACTCGGACACACGTATGCAACTTATGTTCCAGAACAACGGATGGAAATTTGAGAGCAACTGGAAGATAGGAACATGCTCCTGAAAATCCAGAGGCCATGGGGAGTGCACAGGTGATACTCTTTTGTAAAACCCATGTTAGAATATCGATATAGCTGAATTAAGAACGAAGATGTGGATTTCATGATGACCACTCTTGTTGTGATCCCTTCTTGATTACAAGAGAAAACCTATGGCTATTGGAGTTGAAACTACCTAGCCATCCTGAGGTAGAAGATATTCCTCAGGATCCAAAGAAACAGAACTTGGGTTAAAGGTCAGCATCCTGTACTGGTAGCATGCACCTCACATGGTTAAGAAACCACATGATTCAACACACTTCAATCCAGCACACTCCGGGACCTTCGGTTCAAGTACAAGGGTTGAAAACATAGAGGAAGGAGTAATACTATATGAGTGCCACAAAGGACACTAGCATTAGAAATCACGAGGTATCTTCCAAAAGATAACGATAGCTCCGGAAGAACTTTAAGCAGAGGGTAACGAACATATTCGAGATGAAAAGGGAATCTCGAGGTTCAGAATTTTGAGACTTTAGAACAGGGGTATGTGTAATCCACCCAACTCTGAGAGACTAGGATGGAAAGGAAATCTCCCAGTTTGAATTGAGGGATAACGGAACATGGAACACACACGACTCTAGAAACTGAGCACTAGGTCAACTTGGGTAGAACACGTCCTTGCCAAAGAAGGCACCTGAGTTTTGAATGACTAGAAGGATAGCAAAACCTTTTCAAATCAAAACAGGTAAGATGACCCAGAGTTAGAGCGATACCAGATAAGGAGTAAAAAGAATCCTAAGAAGGTTTTTCACAATCCATTTTGGAGTTTCAAAGTAGTTTTCACAAACTCTAGACTCGACATCGACCAAGCAACAAGGTTTTCCTACAGGCAGTCCTGCTCTGATACCAACCTTTGTCAGACCCCAGGCCCAGAGATATACATACTGTTATGTGCTCCTAGCCATGGACTCACAAGGGCTTCAGGGTTACCAGCCCCGGCCGCAACAAACAACGGCAGGCAGACCGGATTCATCGGCACGTAGTCCGGATCGCCGATCTACTACTCCTTGTATCCATGCTAGTCATAACCAATTATGCATGCCCAAGCATCCACGAGTCGGATGAAACTGAAGGAACGGGACCAAAGTTATACAGAGCTGCTATGTGTCCAGAAAGTGCAACAACAATCGAGGGTTACTGGGGTTACCTCGCCCCAGGCTGATCACATCGACAGGCGGGCTCGGACATGGATCATCGGCTCCACAACCCCTCGACTGCGACAACTATGCAGGCATAGCCAAAACTGTATAACAATGAGCTCGAAACCAACAACCGATCAAAGCAGCACTCTAGACATGAAGCTTTATTAAACAGGTGTTACTAGAGTATAGCTTACAAACAGAGGTCACACGACCCAACATTACATCAGACAACGGAAGGCAAATTATGTTGCTAATCAACAAGAACCAAAAAGTCCTAAGAGGCTGCAACATAAGGCGACGTCCCAGCCCATAGATTCCAGGCTGCTACCTGGGAACCCCAAACTACTCGTCGATGTCCACGTCGAAACACCACTGAACTGGGAAACTCCACCTGAACCAAGTTGAAGCAAACATGAGTACGGGAGGTACTCAACAAGACTTAGTTAACCTATTATATATCTGCTTCTTTTAGAAAGAGTTATGAAGGTTATTTTGCGTAAAGCCATCTTTGTTTTCCAAGTTGAGGGAGGAATAGCACGTCTCATGGAGTATTTTGAAAACAGATGAGGAAGCTACTGAACTACTGATATCATCATCTTTTTAATCCACCAACTCATATCAGCACCTCGTGCTTCAAAGATCACCACCTCAAGTTGTTTCGGTAACTCATGCTACAAGGTAACCCCTCTCGGCATCTCCGAGGAGGCATCCTTCATTCGTTATCAGCAAGTTTTAGTCATTCCGTTCAAGTTATCTATGATCACAGAATCCGTCACCAAGTCGTCCTTAACCGCGGACATGGCTTTTCGAAAAGATTTAACCCTACAGGGGTGTACAACTTTAACCACACGTACCAACCAACTCTTAATGCCAGTACATTAGCACTATTCCGGGAAGTGCCGGCAGATGGAGGTTGACCACGACCTTTCCCTTGCTTCGCCTATTCCATGAGTCGCTCCGAGTAGAGATGGTCCGCCAATAGGGAGTGGCCATCTCCTGCCGGGTCTCTATCGTTGTGAGCGGTGCTTCAACTACTGTCTCGCCACAGGCTGTTGCACCGCCACGTCCTAGTTTTGCAAACATTTTTAACATCCCCGCAAATCCAAATGGAACTCCCGAACTAGGCAACTCATGGAACAAACTAGGCAAGTTGAGACCGAGGGGAATCTAAGCCCCGTGTGGATGCACGCTCAGTCTTGGCTCGAAGACGAGAACTCGCTCCTAGGGGTATGAATATGAGAACCACCACAGACCCTCTGTGGTCTCGTCATCCACACCTTTAAATCATATCAAACAAGTATCTCTTAACTTACCACTACTTCCTACCATACTAGATTATTTCGAAACTCTGATTCATCAACCGGATGGAGCAGAGGTAATAGGCATGTATGACTAAGCACATCATACTCAGGCTTTGGCGATGAACACAATCAAACCTATGGCTGCTAGGAGTAGTGGATTAGGATAAGTAGGCTATGCATGGTATAGGAGAACTCTAACTACTGACACAAGATACATTGGAATCGAATGCGATGTACGGGAACCAAAAGTCTTTCGAAATCATATATGAGCAGATAAGAGGTTATGCTTGCCTTGCTTCAAGAAAACCATAGAAAGTCTTCAGAAATAAGTGCTTTACTTGTCGGTTAGGATCAAGTATTCACCATGGAGTTGCTGGCCTTCACCTCGGAGTCGCGTTCTACCGAGGGGGAAACAACACCGAAAAGAAGAGTAACAATCAAACATGGCATTGATGCAATGCGCAATATGTATGCATGAGCAAGTTAATGCACTTCGGTGAAACCCTAAACAAGCTCGATGGTTTGCTAGGGTTTGTGGTTTCGGGTAATTATGAAAGTGAGTGCAAATTAAAGTGCTCAAATGAGTTTGAAAACATCATAAACATGTTGCACTTGTCATTTTGAGCAATTTGGTATATAACTTTTAATTTTCTGATTTTATCGAATAAAAACTTATTTTTCCATTTTTAAATGAATTAAACAAATTCAAATAATGTTCAAAAATCAACTTTCTCAAACATGATTGAAAATGAAATTTTTGGGTAGAGAATAACTTTCTGAACAAAACCATACTTTTACTTTATTTTTCTGATTAACAGAATAAAAGTTATTCATTATTCAATTTTATTTCATTTCTGTAATTATAGAAGAGGTGGGGCCCACGTGTCAGGTGTTATTTTCTTTTATTAACTCATTTTCGAAAAACAGGAGGGCTGGCTCACGATGACGTCAGCATGACGTCATTGTGACATCAGCGGCTAGCCGGATCTCTACTGTCGTGATCCAATTGGTCGATCCGCTGATCGATTCGCGAATCCGGCTAGATGGGGACGTAGAGGAGGCCGAGGCAAGCCTGGCGGTGGTGGCGCCGCTAGCATTTGGTCACCGGAGGCTCGCCGGCTTCCATGCCCACGGCGGCCGGCGGCGGCTCATGACGAACGACGAAATTAGGCAGCAGGGGAGAGGGAAAAACATCCCGGGAGGACGACAAGCTCACCAGGATCACGGGGAGCTGTTCGGGGAGGCCGTAGAGGGATCGACGACGCCGGAATCAACGGCGGAGGCGCTCGGCCGGAGGCGGAGAAGACGCAGTCGGCGGCGGGGATCTCGGCCTTGCCGGATCGATTCCTTGCTCGAGGCGAGATAGAAGGATGCAGCGGTCCTCCCAGTGGGGTCAGAACGGCGGGGGTGAGCTTCGGTGCTCCGATAATGGAGGATCGGTGGGGATCTAGGGTTTGGTCACCTGTGGGCAGAGAACAAGAGAGAAGGGCACGCGAGGAAGGGTTCTGCGGGGTGTGCACGATCCGGACGTCTCCAAGGGGGTCGTCATCCCCTCTCGACTGGAAGCAGGAGGTGGCAGCGGCCACCTCACCATCACCCTCGTGCTTCTGGCTGGAGCTGGAAGAAAGGAAAAAGAAAAGGAAAATGTGAAACCCCCCTGAAGTTTCTCAGATTTACAAAGAAGCCCTTCTGGGGTTAAAACTGAACATAAACAAACGTTTTCAGGGCCTTTTTGCAAAAACAAAAAATTGCAAAAATAGTTTTTGGAAACCTTGTCAAAATTGCAAACTCACCATGTCTTTGCTTTCCAATTTTGAAATTCTTTTGAAATAAAATTTTGGGTGACCACTTTAAGTGGTTTTTGGTCAACTCATTTGTTATTTTCAAATGCAAAATTGTAACCAAAGTTTTCATGCATGTATGAGATGCCAAAAAGACACAAACACCCTAATGTAGCAAAAATAGGGATGTTACACCCTACTTGAAGATGGTTTCGAGCTATGGAATGCTCATGTTGCTGATGCTGAGTGGGCCGCTGAGCGATTCCTTGCTGGCTCCATGGAGGCTGATGTATATGCTCTGTTTCTGCACGGCAGGGGTGCACGCATCGTTCTAGAAGTGCCACTATGGCCTACATTCCTTCACTTCCTAGGTTGGATGGTGTACAAGACCTATACCCGCTGCATTCTGGGTGGTGATCAGGTTCCCTAGATGTCTTCGATCCAGGACATGCTTCTGGGCTTGCATACTGCTATTGATTGGGCCATGGAGGATTCGCAGCTGCACTCACTGAAACTGGTTTTACCTGTGTCTGATCTTGTGATCCCCATCACGATTGGGATCTCGCTGGCTTCGGCTATTTCTGTTACCTCGGGTTCTGTCTCTGAAGTTGACACATTGAATTCTAGTAAGGATCTCACTATTCCTACTGATATTGGTATGCAACTGGCTTCACCTCCTATCTCTCAGACTGCTCTGTCCTCCCCGGCCACTGGACATGGTCGTCCACGCAGGGCTATGACGCCTCTCCAGGTCACGACTGAGTGCAGATCTACGAGGAGCAATAGTGAGGGCTACAAATTCGAGTCTCTTCCCCTTGGCCCTTCACGTCACAAAGGTACTCAGGTCCCAAAGGCCATTGCGCGACCCATCACCCAGCTAGCTGAGATGCAGCGCATTGGCGTCGAAGACTGCAACATTGACCCCGAGGAGCTGACTACCGAGCAGCTCTCCCAGGCCAAGGCTGTGTGAACGTCTCAACACTTAGGATTGGGGTGGGTTTGATCTCTTTTGCAGTATCTGGTTTGTTTATTTCTAGTTTACGTCATGTCGCGTTTATCTCGTAAGACTAAGTTGGCAAACCTTATGTGGAACATTTTATGTTGGAACGTGCGTGGTATTAATGGCTCTGATAAATGGCCACTTATCCGTGATAAGGTGGAAGAAAGTGATGCTTCAATCCTTTGCTTCCAAGAAACAAAACGTGATGAATTTTGATCTTGCGTTTATCAAGTCTTTTGCTCCAAAACGTTTCGATCGTTTTTCTTATATCCCATCGGAGGGTTCATCTGGGAGACTTATTGTGATTTGTCCTAGTCACAAATTCACTAGCCAAGTTTTACTCGAGGAGTCATTTGCGATCGCGATTAGCTTCACTTCTTCTGCGTCGCTAGATTCGTTTATTTTAGTTAACGTTTATGGGCCATGTGAGGGAACTGCTCAGGATAATTCTGTTGCCCGGCTATTCCACTTGGACATTGCTCCAGATGCTCATTGGATCATCGTTGGAGATTTTAATTTTTATCGATATTATGATGGTCGTAATCGTCCGGGAGCCAACATTGAGGACATGGCTACTTTTAATGAAATCATTGGCCAGTTAGGTCTCACTGATCTCCCTATTAAGGATCGTTGGTACACTTGAAGCAACATGCAAACAGACCCTCTGCTAGTACAACTTGACTGGTTCTTCACCTCGCATGCTTGGACTCTCAAATACCCCAATTCTTCTGTTAAAACGCCCTCACGCCCTACCTATGATCACTCACCTTGTGTGATCTCTATTGGTATTGATATTCCCAGAGGCGTGGTTTTCCGTTTTGAGAACCATTGGGTCAAGTTGCCGGGCTTTTTAGACGTTGTTCGTCGTATTTGGGATATTCACTGCCCGGGAGATAGCGCCCGTGCTATATCAGGAAAATTTAAATTGCTTCGCAAATCCCTTCGTAATTGGTCCACAAGTATATCAATGCTTTCAATCTATATTGAAAATTGCAAAAATATCATCCTTCGTTATGATGAAATTGAAGAGCTATGTGCCTTACATATCACTGAGTGGAATTTCCGTGCCATTGTTAAAAGAAAGCTCAAATTTCTCCTCCAATGTAAGCTAGAATATTAAAAAAAACGATGCACCACTCGGTGGGCTAAATTCGGGGGGGGGGGGGGACACTAAGTTTTTGCACTCTATGACATCAATTTCGATACAGACATAACATGATCGCATCTTTGGATAGGGGAGATGGATCTTTGGCCACAAACCATCAAGAAAAGGCTGGTATTCTTTGGACCACCTTCAAGAATAGACTTGGTGTTTCCACCCCAATTGACCCTTCTTTCGATTTCTCTGAATATGTACCTCATTTTGAGGGTTTAGAGGTTTTATCCTCCCCTTTTATGCATGAAGAAATCGATAATGTGATTAAGGACCTCCCAATTTATAAGGCTCCCGGACCAGATGGATTCTCAGGTCTCCTTTTCAAAATTTGCTGGCCCATTATTAGGTTTGATTTCTATAAGCTCTATGACGATTTCTGGTCCAATTCAATTAATATGCAGAGTATTAATGATGCTTTCATCGCTCTCATCCCAAAACCGTCTCACCCCACTGGCCCTAACGATTTTCGACGTATCTTGTTATTGAATTCCTATTTTAAATTGCTTACCAAGCTACTAGCTAATCGTTTGCTACAGAACATTCTGGATTTAGTACACGCCAAACAATATGGTTTACTTAATAACAGATCGATTCACGATTGTATTGGTTGGGCCTACGAATATATCCACCAATGCAAACAAGCTAGATCAGAAGTGGTTATTCTTAAGTTGGACGTCGCTAAAGCATTTGACACAATTGAGCATGCCTCCATTTTAGCTATACTCAAATGTTGGGGTTTTGACGATAGATGGCTATCATGGGTACATGCAATCTTCGCTACTGGTTCCTCCTCGGTGTTACTCAATGGTGTACCGGGCATAAAATTCCCTTGTCGAAGGGGTGTTCGCCAAGGAGAATCTTTCTCCCCAATACTTTTCATAGCAGGTGCTGACCTCCTTCAATCAATGGTCAACTCTCTCATGATGGATGAATCTCTCACTCCTCCTCTACCGACCCCAGGGGCAGATTTTCCTATTGCGCAATATGCAGATGACACGCTTATCATCCTTCAAGCACGCCCAATCCAACTCACTGCTCTCAAGAATCTACTGCTTAGGTTTTCTGCTGCCACGGGCCTCACAGTTAACTATGCTAAATCTTGCCTTATGCCCGTTAATATTTCTTCAGAACGACTTCACGCGCTAGCGAACACATTTGAATGTGCTACTGGTACCCTACCATTTACGTATCTGGGGCTTCCAATGGGATCTTCACGTCCCACTATCCGCGATCTCTCACCTATTGTGGATCAGGCGGAAAGGTGACTGAATGCTAGCATTTGCTTCCTAGATTATGGATGCAAGCTCACCTTGGTCAACTCAGTTCTCTCCTCCCTCCCGGTGCATTTTTTGTGCTCCCTACGTATCCCTAAAACCACAATTGCGACATTGTCTCTGGAGCAAGGATGATATGACTCACTCTGTCAACTCACTTGCTGCCTGGCCTCTTGTGTGTCGACCTAAGATCCATAGTGGTCTAGGGATCAAGAGCTTGGATATCAACAACAAATCTCTCCTCACTAAGCAACTACACAAATTTTACAGCAAGCATGATACCCCTTGGGTCCATATGCTCTGGTCGCTCTATGACCCCTCGGGTCCCCCTCACGCCCAATCAGTGCGTGGCTCTTTCTGGTGGCGGGACATTTTCAAATTAATTGATATTTACAGAAGAATCACTACTTCCAATATTAACAATGGGCTATCAACCTTATTTTGGAAAGATTCTTGGTTGGACAAAACCCTTCTCTGCGATAAATTCCCTCGACTTTTCTCCTATGTGTTAGATGAAAACTCCTCCGTGGCCATGATGAAGTCCAACCTAGTGATCTCCAACACATTTGCCCTTCCTCTGTCCCCACAAGCGTTTGAGGAACTCAAACAGGTTTATGATATCCTCTCTAGCCTTAACCTTAATATTGACACTGCCGATACTAGATGTTTCCCTTGGGGCTCCTCGATGTTCACGGCTTCCAAATTTTACACATTCATGTTCTCTCAACTCCCCAAGAAGGATTCCCTCATTGTGATCTGGAAGTCAAAATGCCTTCCCAAATTGCGTGTGTTTGCGTGGCTACTGCATATGGATAGACTCAATACTGAAGATCTAATGCTCAGAAAACACTGGTCGTTTGAGGGAGCCCCATCTTGCATTCTATGTGACCAAGGAGCTCGGGAATATCGTGATCACCTATTTTTTATCTTCCCCTTTGCTGCCCAATGTTGGTCCGTGACAAGGATAAATTGGGATTGTTCCCTTCCCATCTCACAACGAATTCTTTGAGCCAAAAGGGTTTTTGCTGGACCATGCTTTGTGGAGACTTTTGTATGTGTTTGTTGGAATATTTGGAGAGGTAGAAACAATTTCATCTTCAAGCGTTTAACTCCATCTTTCAACAAATGGAAAGTCACTTTCCAAAGTGACCTGCTGATCCATCAACATAGGGTGTCCCCTTTGGTAGCCCAAGACATCATTGATTGGGTTTTAGAAACTTTCTCCTAATGTTTATTTACTTCCAACTCCATTATTTCCCTCCTTAATTGTAACTCCCTTTGTACCCCTCCCCCCTTCTCTTTTTTCTCTGTAATTTCCCTCTTGTAAGCCTCTGGCTTTCATTCAATCTCATATATAAAATCTACACCATAGGATTTTGCCCTACGGTAAAATGTTCAAAAAAAAAAGAACACAAATTTTTACGTGGAAAACCCTTGCGGGAAAAAACCATGGAACACATGACGGCGCATCACTATAATTGGGAGGATTATTACAATATATGAGAGGACAATCCCTATACGTGCTAATCTGGTGGATCTCTCTCTTGATCTTACAATCTATTTTATGACTACCTCATACTATATATTGGGGGAAAACAACTATCTTTTTTGGCGGACACGAAATAGAGTTGTATACATCCTATGGTTAGCACGGTTGTCTTGCCGTAGTCTGGTAGGACTCCATCTATAGTACAACACTTGTATGAGATTCGAAACACAATAAAATAACATAGACTAGATGGCGGCAGATGTTGGCGATGGAAGGAAGGCTTATTCAGTGACAGGCTTGCCTGGAACTTACAGTAGCAAATGATTCTTATAAAAAAAGAAGATAAGAACACATATTTATTTCCTTAAATCACGTCATCCTTGATTGAGAAATTATAACCCATTTTCCCTTTATATTGGTGATGCCCCTTCATTTATATGGTGCTTCTATGTTTAAGGGCTTATTTTTTGACCGTTTCTTTACTATTGTATTGGAGTTCGTACGTTGGTACGTCTCCGACCATCATCCTCTCCGCTCCATCTCCCCGCTCGCGCTAATAAGGCCACCCTCTTGGCTCGGCCCACTAAAAAAACCTACCCGCATACCAAGCTAACTTTTCCAGGTCTCATCTCCACTCCATGCTTCCATCGACCCGCCGCCAGTGCCAACACGCACGCACACACGAACAAGGGTCGTTTGGAGGAGGAGAGTGGCGGTGTTGGCGCGATTGCACAAGAAGGAGTGAGGAGGGGATCGTGGCCTCCAAGTCTCCTTCCCTCCAGCGTCTAGCTTGTTGAAGTGAGTAGGAGTGAGGAGGAAATCGGCCTGACCTTTTCTTGCCTCGCTCGCCCCGACTATTTCTCTCGTATGGAGAGAGGCTGAGCGCCTTCATATCCTCGCCGAAGGACGGCTTGCCCCTCCATATCCACCGTCCTCCACTGCGGCACACTACACACGACCTCCTCCATCGACGATCGAGCACGCTAACTGGCCCATGGAACGAAGTCCGGCGCTGCGGTGGTGTCGGAAAATGGAGCCGGAGAAGGAGGATACTTCCGTTCCCATGTATGAGTACGTGCTCACTCGCCACCACCCCCTTGCTTGCATATCTTCCTATCTCCCCCATCTTAATTTCTCTCTTCTTTCAAACATGTTTGGTCGTTATGCGGCACCGCTGGGTACCACATTCAGTCAGCAGGCAGATGGGCAGAAAGCAGAGCAATTTTATTACTCGTGACGAATGCTTTAGCCAACGCTTTCTTAAGGTTTCTTTTTTTTCACTTTGGCTTTTAGAAAATTTTACTTCACCCTAATGTAACCAAGATTCCTTATACATATATATATATACTTATCTGATATATAGGAATTAGTGTGATAAGGGGATGCCCGATCTTCTCGATGAACTTCTGATAACTTGTGGATGATAACTAGTGTCTTTCCACGAACTCTCCGGCTATTCCCTATCACCAATTGCAACAACTCGTAACCCCTTCGATATTCAAAACTCCACACTCTTGCACAAGTAGCCACCGACTACAAGTGGTCCCGTTTATCCTTATTCTCAATGGAACAACAAAATACACTCAGCTTTGCAAAGGTTGAATCAATTCAAGATGAATGCTTACACGAGCAATACAATCTGGAAATTCTAGGGTTTATGTTTTTTCATAGTCTGCCTTCTAATCCGCAGCAACTAGGTATATATGAGGGGGTAGGGGTGCGTCCACAAGTGCCTTGCGCAAGCACACCTAAACCCACTCTGTTTGGACTCAGGTTTGGACTCAACATGATACAAACCGAACCATACAAGGGTGCGGCCATAGGGACACGCAGGGACCACTCCTAATCATAATAGGACTCTCTATTAGGCGCAACAACAATGTGTTGGCTGCCCCCCTCTCTTGTGCTCTTCACTTATACACTTGTGGAAAACATCTCCGTCTTCTTCTTCTATATATATAGGCTTGTTTTCCACCAAGTAGCATTTGTTTTCCATCTTGCTATTTTTTTCCACCTTGTAGCACCTATTTTCCAGCTCCTCTTGATGTCCTCCTCCATCCATGCTTGTGTTATTAGCAACCTTTAGTATTCATAGGTGCATGGATTTAGGCAGTATAAAGTTCTCATGAAAACAAACATCATATTCTAATAAGAGAGAATTCACCTGTCCTTCTAGTAACTTAGTTCTTGATCTTGTCATTGGACCAAGTCCCACTTCATTGGGCTTGTCTTGAACAAAAACATCTGCAATAGGAAAAGGTATAGAAGAACTAGGGGTCTTCCCATCATCCTCCCCGCCTTAAAAAGGCATCGTCCTCGACGCATCAAGGTCCTCTTCATGGTATGGTGATAAATCAGCCATGTTGAAAGAATTACTCACACCAAACTCATCACTAGGAAGATCAATCTTGTAGGCATTATCATTTATCTTCTGAAGCACTTTATATGGACCAGCACCTCTTGGCATCAACTTTGACTTGCGTAATGTGGGAAATCTGTCCTTACGAAAATGCACCCACACCAAATCTCCTGGCCGAAATAGTACATCCTTTCTCTTCTTGTTTACTCTCTCAGCTACATGTCTTCCTTTCTTCTCAATTTCTTGCTTAGTCTTCTCATGGATCTTCCTCACAAAATCAACAAGTTTTGAAGCCTCCATATTGACTCTCTCTTGACTTGGAAGTGGCAACAAATCAAGTGGTGTTATTGGCTTAAAACCATACACCACCTCAAACGGGCATAACTGAGTAGTACAATGTACAACCCTGGTGTATGCAAACTCAACATGTGGCAAACACTCCTCCCACTCCTGAAAGTTCTTTTTTATCATGACTTGCAACTATGTGGATAATGTGCAATTCACCACCTTCATTTGTCCATCTGTTTGGGGTGACAAGTACTAGAAAACAACAACTTAGTCCCCAGCTTCCCCGAAAGTGTCTTCCAAAAGTAGCTCATAAACTTCACGTCACGGTCAGAAACAATAGTTCGTGGTACTCAAATTAATCTCACTATGTCCCTGAAAAATAGATTAGCAATATGCAACACATTGTCTCTCTTGTGGCATGCAATAAAATGTGACATTTCATAAAACCAATCCACTACCACAAATATAGTATCATGTCCTCTTTTAGTGTCGGGGGTTACCCCCGAGTAGGGGTAAGGCAAGTGGTAAAAGGAAAAGATAGATGTACTGTTGGCCGGGTTGGTGGCTACCCGGTACCCCTCTACCCGGTAGTCTCTATCTGGTCATAAGTATTGAAGACCAGGAGGAGGTATTGATAAAGTTTGAATTCGTCCGGATAGCGGTCAAGTGGTCCCAGTAGAGGGACTGCGTTCCTACTCGGGCAAGAAGTCAATGGAGCCGTTCTGACAAGGGATCCCGCATATCCTGCGTCCGTACCGGGGTGCGGTTCAACTTACGGAGCGCGTGATTATCCGCGCTACGGCGTGGCTACAGTGTGGTAGGCGCCTGTCGAGTCCTGTCACTGACAGAGGGGACAGGACAGGTCTAGGGGCCTACCCTATCTCACTGACAGGGTGGACAGGTCCCATCTCCCGAACGGGGCGACGACTTCCCGCACCCACGTCAGCGAGAAGCCGGAGGCGTTCTCTATTCTGCAATGGGCATGTCCCATCAAGTGTACCTTATAGTCTTTCTTTATTCGGTTGGGCACCACTATATAAGGTGCCCAGCCCCCTCCTACGCGAGGGACGTTGCTTCACTTCGCATTTATTACTAGAGACTACACTAGAGCTAGAGAGAACAGCCGAGTGGCTACTCGGCCAAGAGACATACTGTGTACTGTGGCTACTCAGAGAACACACATATAGAGAGAGAAAGGCAGGAGTAGGGGTGTTACCTCCACACGAGGGCCCTGAACCTGGGTAGATCTTGTTGTTTGCAGTGCTAGAGATACCTTACGCGCGGCTACTCGCCGTGCGATCCCTCCCCGGATACCTCCAGCGTCCATCGGCCCCAACACTTTAGCCATCCTATGGCATCTTCCGTGATACCACCACGACAGTTGGCGCCCACCGTGGGGCTACCAGCGGCGCTGGCTGGAGTTCACATTCGGACGGGACTCGTTTCTGCTACGGGGGAGCGGTCTGTGGCCTTGTCCACAGATTCGGCTCCTTCGACTTCGTCATCGACAACGCCGGAGATTTCGGCGGTAGGCCCATGCCAGCAGGCGGCTCGGTGCTCTCCTTGGGCACGCATCTGGTCTACGTCGCCACCACCGTCATCCGCGAGTTCCCGGAGGAGGTGCTCGTCGCGGAAGATCCTCCTGCTGTACTCGCTGCCCGCAGGAAGCCTTCTGGCTGCTCTGCGGACAGCGTGGAGGTGATGATGACAGGCCCGGCTATCGAAGCCAGGAAGGGCGCGGCTGCTACCGCTGGCGTCATCGAGGAACCTGCTGGTGCGAAGGGCCACAAGCTCTACGAGAAGCCCCAGAACATTCCAGGCTACGTGGAGCCTTCCACGTCCACGGCGATACCAGTTGCTCGCGGAGGCGCAACCATGCAGCTGGGCATGCCGCAACCCAACGAGGCGGAACTCGCCGCCATGAGGGCGCAAATCGAGCAGCTACGTCAAGCGCTACTCGCGGAGACCCAGGATCTGGAGAAGGTTAGGCTTGAGCTTAACCTGGCGCAAAACGAGTACAATGCAGCGCATGGCTTTACTCGTGTTTCTAGGCTGCCTAGCAAGATAGGCGTTACTCGTCGCAACTTAGGCGCTGAGCTGGCTAGAGATGGTAGGGCTGCTAGCCAATCTGCTAGTTTGGACACTGTTGGTAGGCCTAGATACAGCACCCCCGCCAAAACTCTTAGGGCTGCAGAGGCAGTGGCTGCTGAGTTGCCGCATCTCACTGGCGACGCACGCGCTAGGCAGCAGGAGAGACTCAACGAGCTAGTGCTAGAGGCTGGCTGGCAGAACGAGGAGTTCCGGAAAGCCAATCCGGGTGCTGGCGCTTCTCAGATTGGGCACTCGCGTGCGGTCAGATCTACGGATTAGGCCTCATCGCCGCTTCGGCAATGAGAGGGACCAGAGTGTGCACTCTGGGAAGAGTAGACAGATGCAGGTGTACGACCCAGCTGTCGCCGCAACAGCCCGGTCAGAAACACAATACTGCAGGAGCAGGCTATCAAGCCAATAAAGCTCACAGCAAGAGGCAAGAAGGAGACCATGCAGGACCTTCTCGGCGTCCTGCCGCCCAGCCTACTCGGCAGAGGACGCAGCAGCCACAGGCAGCACAGCTGCGTGCGGCTGCGCCAGCAGCCAACCCGGTGGTGCAGCCCACAGTTGTGCAGGAGAACTGCTACGATGATGGGTACTCGGCGATGGGGCTAGACGGATATGCTGACCCAAGAGATTTCACTGACCGTCTGGGTGACCGCATGCTGGAGCCTAGTGACGCAAGATACAAGTTGGACCGTATCAATCGGTCTGCGCAGCTCGAAAACATGGGACCACCTGGACCAGATTGCTTTGGTCGCCGCATCATGGAGGAGCCCTCCGTGAACCATTTCCAGCTGGCTAGGGGGACCAAGTGCTATGATGGCAACACCAAGCCAGAAGACTGGCTGAGTGACTATGTTACCGCTGTGCACATCGGAGGCGGCAACCGGAGATGGGCTGTGCGGTATGTTCCGCAGATGCTGGAGGGCCCTGCTCGGACTTGGCTCAACAACTTGCCCCGAGATAGCACCAACTGCTGGCTAGACTTCTCGGAAGCCTTCATCAGCAACTTCACCAGCACGTACAAGAGGCCGAATAGGCCACAGCAACTGTCCGCTTGCAAGCAGCGGGAAGAGGAGACTGACCGCGAGTACCTTACTCGGTGGAGCACTTTGAGGAACACCTGTGAGGGTGTGAATGAGGCCCAGGCCATTACTTGGTTTACTCAAGGCTGCAGACATGGCAGCATGTTGTGGCAGAAGCTGCAGAGAGAGATGACGAGTACGCTCGCCGAGACGATCAAGATTGCAGATATGTATGCGCTCGGTGACCCAACTCAGCCTCTGCTTGATTCTCCTGAGCCGAGAAGGAAGCACCAAGACAGCAGTAGGCGCAATGACTTCAGAAACAAGCACAGAGGTGACCGCATTGATACTCGGTATGATCCCGAGGAGGTGAATGCTGTGACTACGGCTGCTGGGGGTAGCCAAAGGCAAAAAACTGCTGGAGCCAAGTACGGGCAGAACCAGAATCAGGGCCAAGGCATCAAGAAGCCATACAATGCTCCCCAGCAGGGTAGCGGCAACCCGGATCCAGCTCCAAGCTTTATCTTTGATAACATGAAGGTTGGGCCATGCAGCTTCCACACTCGGCATCCGAGTAGGCCAGCCAACCACACTACCTGGCAGTGCAGCTGGTGGGACCAAATCAAGAATGAGGACGCTGTTCAGCTGCCTTCTCCTCCTCCTCTGCCACTCTCGGGAGCCAATGTGCAGCCTGTTCGGGCAGCTGCTCCCAGGACGGAAGTGTTTCCGAGAAGGGAAAACGTGAACCAAGTGGCTCAGGGAGCCAACCGCAACTACAACAACGGCAACCGCAACTTCAACAACAGCAACAACCGCAACAACAAATACAACAACAACAACAACAATAGGAACTACAACAACAACAAGAACGGCAACAATGGTGGGGGAGACCGCAACCAGTACCAGGAACACCATGAGAGATACATGATCTTCACCACCGAGCCAGCCGACAAGCAGTCACTGCACAGGCGCGCGATGGAGGTAAATGCTGTGATCCCGGCTGTGCCTCACTACCTGCACTGGTGCAACCAAGAAATCACGTGTTCCAGAGCTGATCATCCTAGGGTGATGCCCAACCTGGGTAGCTATGCTCTGGTGGTGGATCCCACTTTCTTGGGAACCCATAAGAATGTCAGGTTCAGCAAGGTGCTGATAGATAACGGCAGCAGCATCAACATCATGTACCGGGATACACTGGAGAAACTTGGCCTTGCCGAGAACATGCTGCTACCCAGCAGGACCACCTTTCATGGCATTGTGCCGGGAGTATCGTGTGCTCCAATCGGCTGCATCTGGGTGGATGTTCTATTCGGTACCAGGGAAAACTGCCGCACCGAGAGCCTGCAGTTTGAGCTAGTTGATCTTCAGAGCCCCTACCATGCTCTACTCGGTAGGCCTGCCCTCAGCAAGTTCATGGCCTCTACCCATGCGGCCTACCTGAAGATGAAGATACCTAGTCCCAATGGAGTCATCACCATCTCGGGTGACTACAAGCGTTCCTTGGAATGCGCGTCTGCTAGTTCTCAGCTGGCGGAGTCCATGGTCATAGCTGCCGAGAAGAAGAAGATACACGAGGTGGTGGCTTTGGCACAGACAGCGCAAGTTGGTGCGCCTGGCATGCCGATTTCCCAGTACGGAACTGCATTCCAAGCGTCCCAGGAGACAAAGAAGGTCCAGGTCGATCCTGAGTTCCCAGACTGTGTTGCCATCATTGGCGCCGGGTTGGGAGAGAAATAGGAAAGCAAGCTCATCCACTTCCTCCGTGAGAATCGGGAAGTCTTTGCATGGTCCAATGAGGATCTGCCGGGCGTCCCGAGGGAGTTGGTTGAGCACTCGCTGCATGTGCGGCAGGACACCAAGCCGGTTAAGCAGGCTATGCGCCGCTTTGGTGATGAGAGGAGGAAAGCTATCGGTGATCAGATCACCAAGTTGCTGATAAGCAACTTTATCATGGAGGTATTGCATCCGGACTGGCTAGCCAACCCGTTCATGGTAGAGAAGAAGAAGGAGGACCCCAAGGCCGATACCGCATGGCGCATGTGCGTGGACTACACCGACCTGAACAAGGCCTGCCCCAAGGATCCATTCCCGCTACCCCGCATAGATCAGGTGATCGATTCCACAGCTGGTTGTGAGCTTTTGTCTTTCATAGATGCCTACTCTGGTTTTCATCGGATAGGTCTCAACCCGGATGATCAAATAAAGACTGCCTTTATTACCCCCTACGGGGCTTATTGCTATCGTGTCATGTGCTTTGGGTTGCGGAATGCTGGGGCTACCTATTAGAGATGCATGCAGAAATGCTTGCATGATCAAATTGGCAAAAATGTGAAGGTGTACGTAGATGGCATTGTCATCAAAACGAATAAAACACATACTCTGCTTAGTGATATTGAGGAAACCTTTGCCAACTTGCACAAGTACAGGATGAAGTTGAATCCGACTAAATGCTCCTTTGGCGTCCCGGCTGGCAAGCTACTCGGTTTATTGGTATCCAGTCGGGGCATTGAAGCCAATCCTTCAAAGATAAAAGCTATAGAGAGCATGTCTTTGCCGAGATCACTGAAGGATGTGCAGAAATTCACTGGATGTCTGGCTTCTCTGAGCCGCTTCCTGGGCAGAATGGGTGAGAAGGCCTTGCCTCTTTATCAATTGATGAAGAAGAGCGACAAGTTTGTCTGGAGACCACAAGCTGATGTAGCATTCAAGGAACTGAAGGCCATGCTGGGTAGCGCTCCCATCCTGGCTAGTCCGCTAACCAAAGAGCCAATGTTGTTGTATATTCTAGCAACCAACCGAGTAGTCAGTGTGGTGATTGTGGTGGAAAGAGAAGATGAAGGCAAGACTGTGCAGCGGCCAATATACTATCTTAGTGAGGTGCTATCCAGCTCCAAGAAGAACGACCCGCATTACCAGAAGATGCCTTACGGTGTGTACCTGGGCGCCAAGAAGCTGAAGCATTATTTCCAAGAGCATCCCATCACAGTGGTGAGCTCTGCTCCCATCTCGGATATCATGGGTAACAAGGAAGCAAGTGGCAGAGTAGCCAAGTGGGTGATCGAGCTAGCCGCGTACACTCCTCTGTACGCGAGAAGAAAAGCCATCAAGTCACAAATTCTGGCAGATTTTCTAGTGGATTGGGCTGAGGTGCAATATGAGCCTCCCTTGCCGGAAACCAACTACTGGAAGATGCATTTTGATGGCTCCAAAGTGAAAGAAGGCATTGGTGCTGGCGTAGTGCTTACGTCACCCAAGTGAGATCAACTCAAGTATGTGCTGCAGATTCACTTCAAGGCATCTAACAATGTGGCCGAGTATGAGGCCGTGGTGCACGGCTTGAAGGTAGACAAGGAGGTTGGCGTGCAGCGCATCATCTGTTATGGCGACTCGGATTTGGTGGTGCAGCAGGTATCCGGCACCTGGGATGCTCTGGATGCCAACATGGCATCGTATCGGTTTCTAGTGCAAACCATGACTGGTTTCTTTGAAGGATGTGAGTTCCAACATATACATCAAGCAGAGAATGACGCAGCTGACGAGTTGTCCAAGTTGGGGTCTTCTCGGCAGTTCATCCCGGCTGGGATTGCCTTGGAGCATTTGAGGAAGCCATCCCCCAACTCGGAGTCTATCTTTGTTCCGTCTCTGCCAGGAGAGGAAGCTGTTCCAATGGATATTGACTAGGAGGCTGCAAAAGAGAACCCGGGGACTGCTCCATTCAACCCGGGAACTGTCGCATTCATCGAGGGGGTCCTTGCCGAGTGCTCGGGGACTCGTCTCCAACTCAGAAGAGGTTTTGGTGACTGATCCAATGGAAGTGGACGAACCAGTGTTTCCCACGCGGGAGACACCGAGTTGGGCTCTTCCCATATTATTCTTTCTAACGGATGGCACCTTGCCGAGTGATGAGGTTACAGCCAGGCAGATACAGAGAAGATCCAAAGGCTACACTATACTCAACAGTTTGCTGCATAGAAGGAGCCCTACTGGCGTGCTGCAACGCTGTGTTGAGCCAGAGGAAGGAGAAGAAATTCTGGTGGAGATTCACCAAGGAGAATGCGGACATCACACCTCTTCTCGGGCTCTGGTCAACAAGGCTTTCCGGCATGGTTTCTTTTGGCTCACTGCCTTGAAGCAAGCTGAAGATATAGTGAGAAAGTGCAACGACTGCCAGAGATTTGCAAGTAAGATTCATATGCCAGCTTCAGAGTTGAAGACTATTCCCATTACTTGGCCATTTGCAGTTTGGTGTTTGGATATGGTGGGTCCTTTCTAGCCGGCTAGAGGAAACATGACTCACATCTTGGTCATGGTTGACAAGTTCACCAAGTGGATTGAGGTTAAGCCTATTCGGAAGTGCGATGGAGCCACAGCTGTGAGTTTCCTGAAGGATGTGATCCTGAGATACGGCTACCAGCATAGCATCATTACTGATAATGGCACGAACTTTGCTGAGGGTCCTTTTGCGAGATTATGCAAGGAGAAGCGGATCCGGCTAGATGTTGCATCTTTTGCGCATCCGGCCTCCAATGGGAAAGTTGAGAGAGCAAATGGCATGGTGCTATCCGGCATAAAGCCAAGGCTGATTGAGCCATTGCTGAAAACACCTGGGTGTTGGCTGGACGAGTTGTCGGCGGTGTTGTGGAGTCTAAGGACTACCCCTAACCGATCAACCGGATACACACCATTCTTCCTGGTATATGGAGCTGAGGCCGTGTTGCCCACTGACCTAGAGCATGACTCGCCCCGAGTAACACTCTACACCGAGGCAGAGGCGAGAGAAGCTCGAGAAAATGATGTTGACCTGCTAGAAGAAGCAAGAGAGTTAACTCTGTCACGTTCAGCTGTGTATCAGCAAAACCTGAGGCGTTATCACAGCCGAAAAGTGAGCCCAAGGGTTTTCCGAGAAGGAGACATGGTCCTTAGGCTCGTGCAACGCACAGACGGGATGCACAAGCTATCCCCTCCGTGGGAAGGACCTTTCATTGTGAGTAAGGCTCTGCACAATGATGCCTACTATCTAGTTGACGCACAGGCACCCCAGAAGAACAGGCCGGATAGAGCTGGAGAGGAATCTAAGCGCCCCTGGAATGTAGCTCTACTCCGCCGTTTTCATTCATGAGCAGAAAGTTGTATGTATCTCCTCAACCGAGTTAAAATTCTAGTAGGCACTCCGAATTCAAACTCGGGGACTGCCCTTGTGTAACAGCCCAATTTTTGGAAGACAGGAAAAACTTGTTTTCAATAACCTAAAAATCAGGGCCAACAAGAACTTTTTAATATGTTTGACTTATGCTTGTGTCTTCATTTCTATTTGGTTGTTGTATGTGTTTGTGTTTGAGTTTGTTAACAACTAACATTAAAAAAAATGATCATAACTTTCTTAAAACACAACCCTGGTGATCAAGTCATGACAACAAAGCTTATCATCTTCATTCATCACACTGTTTTGGCAAAAACCTTTTTGAAAATGTTTTGATTTTAAAAGAAACCCAAAGACCAAGTTTTGAGTAAAAACAAAAGATAATTTCCAAAACTATATGAAGAGTATTTTGGAGCTAATCATCTCCAACCTGTTTTCAACCAATATGTCTTTTTGCAAGTATTTCAAAAACTCCCTCTCACTTCCTTCTTTTGCAAAAACAATAAGAGGGGATTATGTTACCCCTGTGTTTGACCTAAATTATATTCTTTTGGAAATAACAAGCTTTGAGATAAACATTTTTACAAAAACCCTCTTGTCATGGTATGCCTTGATCACTACCTAAAACTAACACTTGAGAAGAACACCTGGAAATTAAATTGAAGAACATAGTTGTCTGAGTGACCTTGTGTGTCTTGTTATTTTATCCGCTTGTGGTGTGATCCTATCTTGTGTGTGCTTTGAAGTATTTATTTATGTTTGTTGATCAATGTGTGCTGTTCTAATAAAATAAAACCTATTAATAACCAGATCATGCACATGTCCATTTTATCCTCTGCTTTCCTAAAAACTTCCAACTTTGGAGACATGCTCTTATGTCCTATTTTCTTCTATTCACAATGCATCATCATAAATCTCTTTGTATATATATCTATTATATCTATCCAAGTTGTTAACTTGGATATTGAAACCCTTTGTTATGATCTATCCAAGTCCTATTGAAGGCACCCCCAAATTAATGATCATATCTCCTTTATTATGAATCACTTTGTCCATGTTACCCCAAACCACTCCTCTTTGTTTTCAGGCCCAATGAACCTACCATTGTCATTTTCACGACCTATACATCACCTTCATATGGTCCATTTATTTTCCAAAGACCATTTGATTATTTATCTCTCATGGTTTTTAAACTATTAAATAAACTCCAGTTTTCACCATTTTTCCACTTGGTGTCTCAAATATTTTCAAAGGATTTGTTTATTAAAAATCACTTTTGAGACCTATATTATGTACTCTATCATCCCAACTCAAAAATATTTGTTTTAAAAGCATTTTACTATTTATTATTTTCCATTTTCCAAAAGGCCAGAAATAGACATTAAAATATTTTGTGAAGAAAAGTATTTCCTAAAATCTTGGAAAAATTACCCAACATGCCTATGGTCATGTGGGACTTATTTATAGAAAAACATTTGCAAGTTGTTTTGAAAATTTTGGAGAAAGCATTTAAAAACAGTTTCTGCCATTTTTTAATTTCCAAAATTTTGTGAAAGAAATGTTTTTAGAAAACTTTGAGACCACCATCCCTAGACTCAATTTTTCATCCTCTATCCAATGGACATGATAGTTTATACGTGTTCCATTCAAAATTTTCGTGAAAACAAGCAAAAACCACCTCTGGTTACTCTGGTCACTATTGAGTTCATCCATGTGTTGATCAATCATTGGCTCCTCTCCACCTCTCTCTTCATCCCTGGCATTGTAAACGTCCATATTGAACTCCTAGACATGGTCTACCAACCCCTAACTCTCTGCCTATCCCTCTCTCTCAACCATTAGCCAGAGGCCAAGGATAGTGATCACCACCCCATCTTCTCAGTCCACCTCCACAGTACAACACTGAAGGAATCCTCGCGCCAGCACACTCCTCTCACCCCCGTGAACTCTCTGGAACAAACCCTCACTCTCTCCTTGTCTTCTTCTTCCTATCCCGTGAGCTGGCCATGGCGTCCAGAACGCCCGCGCCACGTCGCCCGCGTTCCAACACCTGGGTCGCATGCCCTGGCTCCAAAACTTGTCAAGCAGCCCCGTGATCCTCTAAGGAGCACGCCCGTGCCCTACTCTCGTTCCATCCCACTCTCCTTCTCCCTCAAAACGTTGTCGAACACCTGCGTGTGTGACGAGAGAGCTCCCGAATCCAATCACCTCGGACCGTATCTCTCCACCAAATCCATCCCTGGAGGAACCCCGAACCTTTCCCTATTCCCTAGACTCATCTCGCTCTCGGGGATCCATGGAAACGCTCGCGCCCGAGCTCACGGGTCCGCCATGGCCGTGGGTCGCCATGGTCGTCGTCGGCTCGGCCTCGACCCCCTCATGACCTCCTAATCCCTAACTTAGCTCTACCCATCCTTTAATCGAGTTTTTCTTCGCTCAATTTCATCTCCCACCCCCTTGCAGGACCGCCGCCATCGTCGCCTTGAGCCACCGCCGCGGGTCCGTGTCGAACTCCGGCAGGGAGTCTTCCCCAGCTAGCGACGCTAAGGGCATCTGGTTCGCGGCTTCTCCCTGGTCCTTCTGGTGCTAGCCTCGCTTCCGGGGAGGGACCGTAGCCATCTACGGCGGAACTCCGGCGGCTGCTCCGCCGTTTCTTCGTCTTTCCGCCACCAGTTTCTGGTCGTCGCCGGCCAGGGTTGACGGGGGCATCCGAGGGCCCTCAGATCTACATCCTACGGTCCACTTTGAATCATGGCAGTTCTAATCTCACGCGTTGATCGCGGATCGTACGGTAGCTTACCGTTTCGCAACGCGCGCGCTCGCCACCGGGCCGTCATGCCTCTGTGCGGCCCATTTCCCTCGCAGATCGCGGATCGTACGGTAGCTTACCGACCAATTTTTCTGCAGGTTGTATTTCTTTTCTCTGCAAATATGTTTTCTGGTGTTTGCTTTAATTCAAAAAAAAATGCTAACAAGTGAATCTTGCCAAACTAAAAATCACAGTACTAGATCTACAAAATATTAACCACCTCCAAATTGTAGATCTGTATTTTGAGCAATAGTTTAGGCGAAATAAAATAAATGGCAGAGGTACTCTGTTTCACTATTTAGTCCATAACTTGAGTTTTATGTATCCAAAACTTGCAAACTCAACTGTTCTGAGTAGTCCTTGTTAATATCTATCTGAGGAACTTGACCTTGTGTTGACTTGAGTTGTTATGTGGAAATGGCAGGCATGTTAGTTTTTAGGCCAGAGAGCACTTCTGTGAATTGTTTGATTTTATTGGTGATGAATTTTGATGTGAATGCAATTGTGTTGGTTTGCTAGTGACTAGGAGCACCTCATACTAGATTTTCATGATGTTAGGAGTTACAGAATAGGATTGGTGCAATATTTAGTGTTTAGCTCTTTTCTGCATTTTATTGCTATGCCCTTATTTAAATTGTGTGTTATATTATCTTGTTATAAAATTGATTCCTAGCATGTGTAGGGTATCAATACATGTTTTATTTGTGCTTTGAGTGTGTCATTATCATGTTAGTAAAATGTGTGTGAAAAGCCATGGTTGTTATAGTTTTATTCTCTTAGGGTGTTTTCCCTAGTAAAAATAGGTTAAAATTATGTTATTCTTCATATTGGTTTGATGAATTAAATAAATGATTTAGTATTGTTTTCCATAGCATAGATACTTTTATTCTACCATATTCTACTTGCTTGCATTCTTGAGTGAGCTCTAGATAATTTTGGCATGCCATGCTAGTTTTAGGTGATTTCTGCCATAGTAGTTATTTGCATGCTTAGTTTTTGATAAATTGTTTAGGTTGTTATTTTGATATTACTAGCATGTCTAGGTGTTGTTTTCTCTGTTATTTGGATGTCATCTTACATATCCATCATGTTAGAATAAATCATGTTTAATAATCTCTTATGGTTATGCATGTCTGCTTGTCTAAATAGCCCTTTTTCATGTCTAGTTTTAATAGTTGTTTTGCTCCATGATTATGCTCATGCATTGAGTGATGCCATGGTATGTTTGTTATTGATTTGTCTCTGTTATTAGGTTGTTTAGGTACTGGTTTTATTAATTATCCATGATTAGAAAAGCATTAGTTACTATGGGCTTGTAGTATTGCTTGATAATATTTTCCTATGCATGTGTATGTGTTCCTAGGTTGTTTTGTTGTTATTTTGCTCATCCTCATGAATGACCAGAGAGTCATTTAACCTTATTTGAGCATGATATGAGAGTGGCACACCCACTGAACTCATGCCATTTTGGTTGAGGATCCATAGCACCTATTCTAGTGTTATTCATGTGTGTTGTCTATGCATGTTTTGCTTGTTGGTGTGCACCCTAGTAATTTTGTTTGTGAGTGTACCTGTTTGATGAAATGCTTGCTGTATGTTTACATTTTATAAAGTGCTTGCCTTTGTTTGGTTCTGATTGGGTGTTTTCCTTTTAGTGTTTACGACGTTAGATAACGAAGACGGTATTATTTCCCGGAGAGGTTTTTATTGCAACTCTTGTTTATTTCAAGAGCAAGACCAAGACCAGAGCCAAGGCAAGCCATTCTAAATGCTTGCTGTTGTTTTACTTATCATTATCTATCATGTATGTTTTACTTCTGAAGTTTTACAAAAGTTTGATTCAACAACTATTCTTTTAAGTGGACTATACCACTATTTATTTTATGTATCTAATAAGTTTTATCCACTATATAATCTTGGTGTTACCAAGCCCTTTAGATATTTTAATATCATCACTTAATCAATTTGAGTCCCCTAGTGGACATTTTAACTTGTTGTTTTTGGAAAGCAAAAGATTGGAAAAACCCCGAGGAAAGGTGGGACCTTGTCCGAGGGAGGTTTGTGAAGAAGGAAATGTTTTCGACTTGTTTTCCAAAAATGACACATAACCTAGTCTTCGCCGGACAACCAAGACGTACTGCCACATTACCTCAATATGGGTACGGGTTCTAGCTAATTGCTTGTCGGTGTTAGTCCGTGTCTACCTCAAAGTGCTATAGGGGTTAGAGTCCCCCGAACCGAATTGTCGCCAGGAGGGAGAATGAGACATTCACAGTGCGGGATTAAGTTCACCACCGGTTGCAGCAATTGGGTCTCCTGCCATGGCGGTGTGTTGTCAGGGGAAACCGGATCGATACGGCTGACTCACTCGGTGCCGGGGAGAGCAAACCCAATTGAAGAGGTAGTCATTTACTAACACTGACATAGTGGATGGTTAGGACCAGTTATCCGATGTTTGCATACTGTCTCGGACAGTCCGTGGTTGTTCACGGCGGATGTACTGGATCTTGTGGATTGTGTACACCTCTGCAGAGTAAAACTATTCAGAATAGCCGCGTCCTCGGATATGGACAGTTGAATGGCCATGTAGCTAGCATTGTGTCAATGTTTTCAAAAAGCTGGAAAAGTGTTTTGGAACTTGTACCTGGGAGGTACGTTGAAAGGGAATGATTGTACCTTTGAGGTACCGGACAAATGATGATCTTAAAGATGTGTTTTTCCAAGAAGTTTTGCAAAGAGAAATGTTTTCTTTATCTAGAAGGTTTTCATCAAAACCTTGTGGACATGCTATATCTACAAGAGAAATGAAATATCTTTTTGAAGTGTCTTCTTCAACAAAGAAAAATAAAACTTGTGCAACTATGATGGGTCTTAAATTCATCATGGTTAGTTGAGCCCTAATTAAAGCCTTCCTACCACCTTTATATATGCATACTTGCATGTTTAGCTTTCATTTGGGGTGTCTTGCAGAGTACATTCAAACGTACTCATATTGGTTTCGTCCCTGGCTATTGTCTTAGTCAGACTTTGAGCAGAAACCCGGAGAACCTGAAGAAGATGGTGTCGCTGACGGCTATGCGAACTAGGAACGTCTCCGAGTCAGTAGCCTGTAGGTAGTCAAGGCGTGACTTGGGTTTACCACGAGTGTGTTTTGCAGTCTTCCGCTGTTTTTAAGTGTGTGTTCCTGCCCTGCGTGGCAGTGGTTTTCAACTGAGTCAAGTGGCCAGTTGTGTAAGCCGTGTATTCGTGTAGTGGATGTTGTAATCTGCAATGCCAACTCGAGTATGTTGTTCACGACTAACTGATCATGGGATCGTGAATGTATGCATACTGGAGGTCTCGGACTGCTAGTCTGGGGTCCCCACAGAGTTGGTATCAGAGCCATCCTGACTTTAGGAGACCTTAGTTTAGCATGGATGTCAGATAGGAAAACAAAACTATTTTGGTAAAAACTATATTACTGCCAAAAATATTTTTTATCTCATAAACCCTAAGCATGGTTTCCATTTTTCTTATATTTTCAAAGACTATTGACTTGTTTATAAAACAAACTTTTGAAGAAAACCAGAGAAAATAGTAAACATACCTTGTTTGTCTTTTGTTTCCATGACTCCAAATATTTTCGGAATAAATAAACATGAGTTTATAAAATTTTGGTTTTCATTTAAAAGTATATCAAAAAGTTTTCTTCTGTTATTTCTCTATTAAAAATTACATACTTGGAGATGTCCCGAGGAGACCTTAGTAGTGGCAACCCGAAGAAAAAGAAGCTTCCTTCAGAAGACCTCAACATCAAGATGAGATAAAGAGAAGGCTTCAACAATCCTTTTTGTCGACCCAGCCGCATAGGAATCGATAGGTTTCGCTCAGTTGTTTTTGCTACCCGTTCTTCATCGATTCTAGACGTTTGCTTGTGCTTAAAATACCTGGTTTGCCTTTGACTGTGTGCTGTTTGTTAAATGAATTGTGTTTGTTGGATTGTCTTGCTTTGTTCTGATTGAGTAGTTTTTCACAACTCTGTTTATCAGCATGAAAAACTTTCCTTTTTACCTTTTTGGCACCAGTGTTTCAACATGTTAACAAGTTAGTGCACCCATATCCCTCTGTTTTTCCACAACACCCAGAAGCAGAAGAAGAATCATTTCAGAGCTACAATTTTCTCTGGAACTTCAAAGGGATACATGACTCGAGGGATAACATTGCACGAGACTAATGAAAGTTTCAGAAAGTAAGATACAAGTCTGTTTCCAAACACAGACCACTACACCTACTCTGGTGTAGACACTAACATTGCCTAGCCCTCGCTGGCTGGAACCCGGTCTGAAGGTGAGCCAGTCTCACCTGACGCTGAACACCGAGTCAGGCGACGGCGAAGCCCCTCTAGTCTTCCTGGCCTTGTGCCGCCAGCTTGGACCTCCACAACCGCAGCCACCGGCGCCACTGCTCGTCCTTCTTCCATCGCGGTATCACTCCTGGCGCCAGACCACCAGTCATGGATGTCCCAGGCTGCAAAGATCATGGCTAACAGGATCACCGTGACTGATCCCACTAGGCAAACACTGAAGAGTAGCACGATAAGTACGTGCTCCAAGAAATTTGCTCGCTCCAGCAGGGAGACATACTCCCTGAAGAAGTCATTGATTAACTGGGAAATGAAGCTCATCGTGTGGTGCGATTTAGAGAACCTCGGCTACCTTTTTATAGCAGCAAGAGCAGAGCCCTCTCCTTCATCAAGCACTACGCGGGAAAAGCCGAAGAATCCAGCTGCAGTACTCGCAAATGGCGCGAAATCACCAGCGCGCCCCTCCACCAAGTGGTCAAAGAATCGACATGTCTCACTCACAACAGTCTCATGGCGAGGTGTCAGCCCACCCTGAGCTCAAAGTGGGCGGGACGCCCTGATGCCAAGGGTGTGTGCACCAGGAGAGAAGGCCAGGCAAGAAGAAGAAGAGGAAGAGAGAAGTGTATCGACTGCCAGGTGGGCCTGGTCCCACACGTCAGTGTATGACTCCAGAGAACTCCGGGTGTACCAAGCCTCTAACTCTCTTTCTAATCGTGAGAAAAATCCTGGCAAAATCACTAGTTGTTTGTAGCCTCTACCCTACACAACTAGGTCTCTGTGACCCCTTTTGTGAGTATCCAGTCTTATCTTCAGGGTTGAAGCAAATTTTGGTTTTCTTAAAATCTGAAAAAAAATTAAAAATTTGGTTAAAAGAGTTTTGTTTTTGTTGCTGCTTGTTAAGAAAAACCTCTTCCTTGTTTTCCCTTACGAATCTCGAGGACGAGATTCATTTTAAGGGGGGAAGAGCTGTAACAGCCCAATTTTTGGAAGACAGGAAAAACTTGTTTTCAATAACCTAAAATTCAGGGCCAACAAAAACTTTTTTAATATGTTTGACTTATGCTTGTGTCTTCATTTCTATTTGGTTGTTGTATGTGTTTGTGTTTGAGTTTGTTAACAACTAACATTAAAAACAATGATCATAACTTTCTTAAAACACAAACCTTGTGATCAAGTCATGACAAGAAAACTTATCACCTTCTTCCATCACCCTGTTTTGGCAAAAACCTTTTTGAAAGTGTTTTGATTGTAAAGAAACCCAAAGACCAAGTTTTGAGAAAACAAAGGATAATTTCCAAAACTATATGAAAAGTATTTTGGAGCTAATCATCTCCAACCTGTTTTCAACCAAGATGTTTTTGCAAGTATTTCAAAAACTCCCTCTCACTTCCTTCTTTTGCAAAAACAATAAGAGGGGATTATGTTACCCCTGTGTTTGACCTAAATTATATTCTTTTGGAAATAACAAATTTTGAGCTGAACCTCTTTATAAAATCCTCTTGTCAGGGTATGTATTGATCACTACCTAAATTAACACTTGAGAGAAACACCTGGAAATTAAATTGAAGAACATAGTTGTTTGAGTGACCTTGTGTGTCTTGTTATTTTATCTGCTTGTGGTGTGATCCTATCTTGTGTGTGCTTTGAAGTATTTATTTATGTTTGTTGATCAATGTGTGCTGTTCTAATAAAATAAAACCTATTAATAACCAGATCATGCATCTATATCATATTCCATCACATGTCCATTTTATCCTCTGCTTTCCTAAAAACTTCCAACTTTGGAGACATGCTCTTATGTCCTATTTTCTTCTATTCACAATGCATCATCATAAATCTCTTTGTATATATATCTATTATATCTATCCAAGTTGTTAACTTGGATATTGAAACCCTTTGTTATCATCTATCCAAGTCCTATTGAAGGCACCCCCAAATTAATGATCATATCTCCTTTATTATGAATCACTTTGTCCATGTTACCCCAAACCACTCCTCTTTGTTTTCAGGCCCAATGAACCTACCATTGTCATTTTCATCACCTATACATCACCTTCATATGGTCCATTTATTTTCCAAAGACCATTTGATTATTTATCTCTCATGGTTTTTAAACTATTAAATAAACTCCAGTTTTCACCATTTTTCCACTTGGTGTCTCAAATATTTTCAAAGGAGTTGTTTATTAAAAATCACTTTTGAGACCTATATTATGTACTCTATCATCCCAACTCAAAAATATTTGTTTTAAAAGCATTTTACTATTTATTATTTTCCATTTTCCAAAAGGCCAGAAATGGACATTAAAATATTTTGTGAAGAAAAGTATTTCCTAAAATCTTGGAAAAATTACCCAACATGCCTATGGTCATGTGGGACTTATTTATAGAAAACATTTGCAAGTTGTTTTGAAAATTTTGGAGAAAACATTTAAAAACAGTTTCTGCCATTTTTGAATTTCCAAAATTTTGTGAAAGAAATGTTTTTAGAAAACTTTGAGACCACCATCCCTAGACTCAATTTTTCATCCTCTATCCAATGGACATGATAGTTTATATGTGTTCCATTCAAAATTTTGGTGAAAACAAGCAAAAACCACCTCTGGTTACTCTGGTCACTATTGAGTTCATCCATGTGTTGATCAATCATTGCCTCCTCTCCACCTCTCTCTTCATCCCTGGCATTGTAAACGTCCATATTGAACTCCTAGACATGGTCTACCAACCCCTAACTCTCTGCCTATCCCTCTCTCTCAACCATTAGCTAGAGGCCAAGGATAGTGATCACCACCCCATCTTCTCAGTCCACCTCCACAGTACAACACTGAAGGAATCCTCGCGCCAGCACACTCCTCTCACCCCCGTGAACTCTCTGGAACAAACCCTCGCTCTCTCCTTGTCTTCTTCTTCCTATCCCGTGAGCTGGCCATGGCGCCCAGAACGCCCGCGCCACGTCACCCGCGTTCCAACACCTGGGTCGCATGCCCTGGCTCTAAAACTTGTCAAGCAGCCCCGTGAGCCTCTAAGGAGCACGCCCGTGCCCTACTCTCGTTCCATCCCACTCTCCTTCTCCCTCAAAACGTTGTCGAACACCTGCGTGTGTGACGAGAGAGCCCCCGAATCCAATCACCTCGGACCGTATCTCTCCACCAAATCCATCCCTGGAGGAACCCCGAACCTTGCCCTATTCCCTAGACTCATCTCGCTCTCGGGGATCCATGGAAACGCTCGCGCTCGAGCTCACAGGTCCGCCATGGCCGCAGGTCGCCATGGTCGTCGTCGGCTCGGCCTCGACCCCCTCATGACCTCCTAATCCCTAACTTAGCTCTACCCATCCTTTAATCGAGTTTTTCTTCGCTCAATTTCATCTCCCACCCCCTTGCAGGACCGCCGCCGTCGTCGCCTTGAGCCACCACCGCGGGTCCGTGTCGAACTCCGGCAGGGAGTCTTCCGCAGCAAGCGACGCTAAGGGCATCTGGTTCGCGGCTTCTCCCTGGTCCTTCTGGTGCTAGCCTCGCTTCCGGGGAGGACCGTAGCCATCTACGGCGGAACTCCGGCGGCTGCTCCGCCGTTTCTTCGTGTTTCCGCCGCCAGTTTCTGGTCGTCGCCGGCCAGGGTTGACGGGGGCATCCGAGGGCCCTCAGATCTACATCCTACGGTCCACTTTGAATCATGGCAGTTCTAATCTCACGCGTTGATCGCGGATCGGACGGTAGCTTACCGTTTCGCCACGCGCGCGCTCGCCACCGGGCCGTCATGCCTCTGTGCGGCCCATTTCCCTCGCATATCTGGCCCGTTAACCAATTTTCCTGCAGGTTGTATTTCTTTTCTCTGCAGATCTGTTTTCTGGTGTTTGCTTTAGTTCAAAACAAAAATGCTAACAAGTGAATCTTGCCAAACTAAAAAGCACAGTACTAGATCTACAAAATATTAACCACCTCCAACTTGTAGATCTGTATTTTGAGCAATAGTTTAGGAGAAATAAAATAAATGGCAGAGGTACTCTGTTTCACTATTTAATCCATAACTTGAGTTTTATGTATCCAAAACTTGCAAACTCAACTGTTCTGAGTAGCTCTTGTTAATATCTATCTTAGGAACTTGACCTTGTGTTGACTTGAGTTGTTATGTGGAAAAGACATGCATGTTAGTTTTTAGGCCAGAGATCACTTCTGTGAATTGTTTGATTTTATTGGTGATGAATTTTGATGTGAATCCAATTGTGTTGGTTTGCTAGTGACTAGGAGCACCTCATACTAGATTTTCATGATGTTAGGAGTTACAGAATAGGATTGGTGCAATATTTAGTGTTTAGCTCTTTTCTGCATTTTATTGCTATGCCCTTATTTAAATTGTGTGTTATATTATCTTGTTACAAAATTGATTCCTAGCATGTGTAGGGTATCAATACATGTTTTATTTGTGTTTTGAGTGTGTCATTATCATGTTAGTAAAATGTGTGTGAAAAGCCATGGTTGTTATAGTTTTATTCTCTTAGGGTGTTTTCCCTAGTAAAAATAGGTTAAAATTATGTTATTCTTCATATTGGTTTGATGAATTAAATAAATGATTTAGTATTGTTTTCCATAGCATAGCTACTGTTATTCTACCATATTCTACTTGCTTGCATTCTTGAGTGAGCTCTAGATAATTTTGGCATGCCATGCTAGTTTTAGGTGATTTCTGCCATAGTAGTTATTTGCATGCTTAGTTCTTGATAAATTGCTTAGGTTGTTATTTTGATATTACTAGCATGTCTAGGTGTTGTTTTCTCTGTTATGTGGATGTCATCTTACAGATCCATCATGTTAGAATAAATCATGTTTAATAATCTCTTATGGTTATGCATGTCTGCTTGTCTAAATAGCCCTTTTTCATGTCTAGTTTTAATAGTTGTTTTGCTCCATGATTATGCTCATGCATTGAGTGATGCCATGGTATGTTTGTTATTGATTTGTCTCTGTTATTAGGTTGTTTAGGTACTGGTTTTATTAATTATCCATGATTAGAAAAGCATTAGTTACTATGGGCTTGTAGTATTGCTTGATAATATTTTCCTATGCATGTGTATGTGTTCCTAGGTTGTTTTGTTGTTATTTTGCTCATCCTCATGAATGACCAGAGAGTCATTTAACCTTATTTGAGCATGATATGAGAGTGGCACACCCACTTAACTCATTCCATTTTGGTTGAGGATCCATAGCACCTATTCTAGTGTTATTCATGTGTGTTGTCTATGCATGTTTTGCTTGTTGGTGTGCACCCTAGTAATTTTGTTTGTGAGTGTACCTGTTTGATGAAATGCTTGCTGTATGTTTACATTTTATAAAGTGCTTGCCTTTGTTTGGTTCTGATTGGGTGTTTTCCTTTTAGTGTTTACGACGTTAGATAACGAAGACGGTATTATTTCCCGGAGAGGTTTTTATTGCAACTCTTGTTTATTTCAAGAGCAAGACCAAGACCAGAGCCAAGGCAAGCCATTCTAAATGCTTGCTGTTGTTTTACTTATCATTATCTATCATGTATGTTTTACTTCTGAAGTTTTACAAAAGTTTGATTCAACAACTATTCTTTTAAGTGGACTATACCACTATTTATTTTATGTATCTAATATGCTTTATCCACTATATAATCTCTGATGTTACCAAGCCCTTTAGATATTTTAATATCATCACTTAATCAATTTGAGTCCCCTAGTGGACATTTTAACTTGTTGTTTTTGGAAAGCAAAAGATTGGAAAAACCCCGAGGAAAGGTGGGACCTTGTCTGAGGGAGGTTTGTGAAGAAGGAAATGTTTTCGACTTGTTTTCCAAAAATGACACATAACCTAGTCTTCGCCGGACAACCAAGCCGTACTGCCACATAACCTCAATATGGGTACGGGGTCTAGCTAATTGCTTGTCGGTGTTAGTCCGTGTCTACCTCAAAGTGCTATAGGGGTTAGAGTCCCCCGAACCGAATTGTCGCCAGGAGGGAGAATGGGACATTCACAGTGTGGGATTAAGTTCACTACCGGTTGCAGCAATTGGGTCTCCTCCCATGGCGGTGTGTTGTCAGGGGAAACCGGATCGATACGGCTGACTCACTCGGTGCCGGGGAGAACAAACCCAATTGAAGAGGTAGTCATTTACTAGCACTGACATAGTGGATGGTTAGGACTAGTTATCCGATGTTTGCATACTGTCTCGGACAGTCCGTGGTTGTTCACGGCGGATGTACTGGATCTTGTGGATTGTGTACACCTCTGCAGAGTAAAACTATTCAGAATAGCCGCGTCCTCGGATATGGACAGTTGAATGGCCATGTAGCTAGCATTGTGTCAATGTTTTCAAAAAGCTGGAAAAGTGTTTTGGAACTTGTACCTGAGAGGTACGTTGAAAGGGAATGATTGTACCTTTGAGGTACCGGATAAATGATGATCTTAAAGATGTGTTTTTCCAAGAAGTTTTGCAAAGAGAAATGTTTTCTTTATCTAGAAGGTTTTCATCAAAACCTTGTGGACATGCTATATCTACAAGAGAAATGAAATACCTTTTTGAAGTGTCTTCTTCAACAAAGAAAAATAAAACTTGTGCAACTATGATGGGTCTTAAATTCATCATGGTTAGTTGAGCCCTAATTAAAACCTTCCTACCACCTTTATATATGCATACTTGCATTTTTAGCTTTCATTTGGGGTGTCTTGCAGAGTACATTCAAACGTACTCATATTGGTTTCGTCCCTGGCTATTGTCTTAGTCAGACTTTGAGCAGAAACCCGGAGAACCTGAAGAAGATGGTGTCACTGACGGCTATGCGAACTAGGAACGTCTCCGAGTCAGCAGCCTGTAGGTAGTCAAGGCGTGACTTGGGTTTACCACGAGTGTGTTTTGCAGTCTTCCGCTGTTTTTAAGTGTGTGTTCCTGCCCTGCGTGGCAGTGGTTTTCAACTGAGTCAGGTGGCCAGTTGTGTAAGCCGTGTATTCGTGTAGTGGATGTTGTAATCTGCAATGCCAACTCGAGTATGTTGTTCACGAATAACTGATCATGGGATCGTGAATGTATGCATACTGGAGGTCTCGGACTGCTAGTCTGGGGTCCCCACACCTTGTCCAAATTTGTTCTCTGTTGTTCTACTCTGTTTTACCTTGTCTACTCGGTTGCTCCGCTTAGAATTTCATAAGCGTATTTAGTAATGTGTTTAAACCTAAAGGCCAACTCTTCGACTCTGCTGCTATCCGTAACGCGGCTTCATGGCAAGCAAGAGAACAAGCCAAAGGTCAATGAGCACACGAAAAATTGCTGAGGAGAAGAGAGGTGTAGCAACCGAGTAGGGTGTTCTTCTCTGTTCTTTCTTGCCTTTTTTCGGCTAAGTGGTGGGCAGCGTTACTATGAATTTTTCGAAGTAGCTAAGTATTTGAAACTCAAACTTTGAAATTTTGTGACTCGACTACCAAAAAAGCCACAAGTGGCAGGTAAGAGCTGAGACGAAAAGAGAGAGTGGATAAAAAATGCAACTCGGGGACTTGCATAATAACGCAACCCGGCATTGAGCCAGAGTTGCTAAAAACTTCAACTGAAATAAAAACTGAGTAGCAACGAACATAATTGTTTTGGTTACATATGCACCCGGCATCCTGGGGATCTGATAAGAGTTTGGAGATAAAAGTTTTGCAGGAATTACACGGCAGTGGAGCCCGTGTTGTCAGCATCGGTGTTGACGGAGGCAGTCTGATCGGAGGTTGCGGTGGCCGCGGAGATGGGGTCCGTTGCTGAGCTGGAGGCTGGAGTAGACTGGGAGCTGGCATCGGGTAGACACCAGTCACGCCCAACTCGGGAGCTGGCTGCTGGATCACCATCTCGATGTTGATAGTGGCCTCCTGAGTGGCGGGCTGCGCCTGCTCGGCACCCGTGCTGGCAGTCAACTCGGATTCCTCCGCGTTTCCCTACTGCTCGGGTTCCTCAGCCTCTTTGGTCTCCTCCTGCTCGGCTCCCTCATCTCCGGCACCCTCCTCGTCGTCATCGTCTTCATCACCGTCCTCATCATCATCATCTTCTGGCTCAGTATCCGGCTCTGGGAGGCCGTCGATGTAGACGCTGGTCTCGGCGTAGGAGGCGACCTCACAGGCCACCTCTTTTCAACGAGCAACGCAGTCCGAATCATCGGTCCACTTGGAGTCTTCTCGGTGCTCGCGGATCTTTTGGAGGTCCAGGTGCTCATACCAACTCAAGATGAAGTGCAGCAGCTCGTCAGCTCCTGCCCGAGCTGCGGAAGCCCGCCACTTCTTGAGCTCTACCTTGACCTCGTCCAGATGGTCAGCAATCTCACGGAAAGTTTCCGGGACCTCCTTCTCGGGCCAGAAGAGCTTGTGAAGCTTGATACCAGTGGACACCATGGAGGTGCCTAGGCCTTTGAGGGAGCGGATCTGCATCTTGATGCTGAGAAGGTAGTCGTTGATGGTGGAAATATTGTCAATGGGTAGGCCGGCGGCAGCCCTGGCCTGTCGCGCCTTCTCCATGGCGGGCACACCAGCGGAGCGGAGTTCTGGGAAGATATCTTCATAAGGAACTAGGTGGAGTCAGAAGCAGAACCGAGAAGAAGCAGGACCCAGAAGAAGTAAAACAAAGAAGAAGAAAGGAGGAGCGGCAACTCACATTCCATTTCAACCAGCAATTGCCCCAGCTTGATCTTCCAGTCATTCTCGTCCGAGGATGTGCCTATCCTGGATGCGGCGCGAATCTGCGATCTGGACAACGAGTTGCCGGTTGTGTTCCTTCAGCATCGAGATTTCCATCTCGAGCGTTTTCTCTCTGGCCTTGGCGGTCTTCTTAATCTCGTCCTTCTCGGTTGCTTGGTTGATGGCAGTCTCGAGGGCGGCCTTCAATTCGACCTGCATCTTCTCGAATTCCGCCCTCTCGGCGTTGTGCTCCTTCTCGATCTCTGCTTCGCGGGTTTGAAACTGCTGCTGCACCTCGGCGGGCATAAGGCAGTTCAGGTGTTGCTCCCGGAAGTTCTTATACTCTTCTGCGAGAAGAACAACATTGTCAGCAGAGTAGCCAGATAAGTAAAAAGATACAAATGCAGAGAAGAGGGAAAGAGGCTCACCTTCCAGAGTATGGATCTTGCTTTGGGCAGAGGCAGCAAAAACCTCGCAGTCCTGGTGTATGTCCATCAAGTCCTTGAGCTTGCCTGCAGAGTAAAACAAGATGAAGCAAAAAGCAAACACGGGCGTAAACACAAAAGGTACTAACCGAGATGCTGAAAGCTTACCTTCAACTTCTGAGATCTGGAGGGTGCGGTCCAGGGTCATCTTTTCCATCGCCTCGCTATCTTTCTTGTCGGCTTCAAGAGCCGCGATACGATCCTTAGCGATGCGGTGGTTCCAGAGCACCCGACGGAAAACCCTAGTCCTCTTCTGGACGCTATCCTGCAGAGAAGAAGAGAAAAAGTGTGAGTCTTTTGGAAGATTCGGCCCAAGTAGATGTCAACTCGGTTGAGTCTTCAGCTACTCGTCCCGAATCTCGGGGACTGGGGGAATGACTAAGAGGAAAAGAGGAACATAGAAAACGAGAAAAGAAAGAAGAAACTGGCAACTTGGAGAATGCAAGATGAAGAAGAAACTCTTACCGCGTAGCCCTGCTCAATGTCCTCAATGTTCTTGCGCATAACAAAGAGCTTCCCGGCAAGAGTGCAGGCAGGTCTGGCAACTGTCATGGCGACGGAACCAACATCGGCCTTGTTCCAGTCGAGGCGGTAGTGGTCGATCTCGCCCAGCTCCATACCATTCCATTTTGGGTTGCCGTGTAACTGGCTGTTCCAGGCCCGATCCACGAAGCCGACTCGGTCCAGGAGGGCAGTGAGGCCTTCTCCTTCAATTTCTTTGTCTTCTTCGCCGCACGAGAAGAGCTCAGGAGTAGCTGCCTTCTTCCCCTTGGACTTAGTGCTTCCCACAGCTTGTCCTTCTTTCAGAACGGCCAGTCGCTTCTCTCCCTTGGATAGCGGGATCTTATGCTGCTGCGACAGAGTCATCATGTACCCGAGGAAGGTAGTGCTCTGCTTCTCATCAGGAACAATGGTAACCCCGGAGGCAGCCGGGTTGGTGTTGGAGCCAGAGGGAACAAGTGTTAGTTGGGTGCTCTTCACCTGTTTCCCTGAAGGCTTGCTCTGTGGCTTGGGGGGCGGCATCTGCTGCCCAGACTACGAAGCATTGCGCTTCGGCTGTATCCGGGTGGCCTCGGTTCCAGACTTAATGATTTTCCTGGGTCTTGGAGTAGGGTCTGGCCGAGAAGCAGTTGGTGGCGCTCGGGGGCTGAGGAGGTGGCAGTACTGATTGAGTTGATGGAGGAGTTGGTGCACGAGGTGGAGTCACCTGTTGAGTTGGCGGCACTGGTGGTCGGCTACCCGGTGCAGCATCTGACTGCACTGGGTCTTGATGGGTGAGCTCCACCACGTCTTCTTCTACCCGCTGTTCTGCAGCGGGGTCTGGCCTTGTCTACGTTGTCTTCTACCCGCGGCCCGGCCGCGGGATCGTCTTGAGCTGCAGCGTTGTTATCTTGCTGCTGCTCGGGGTTGGCGTCTGGCCGCTCCAGGGCGGCATCGTCTCCTTGCTGCTCGGCAGCATGCTCAGTATTTTCCCCAGCTGATGCAGCTGGGGGAGACGACGACGTCTCATCGTTGGCAGCTTCCCGAGCAGTTGCCCGCACGTCAGGCGGCGACTGCTCGGTGGTGAGGTCTATTTCTACCCTGGCGCCGTCGTTCTCGGCGCCAGCATCTTCTTCTTCATCGACTGGGGAGGACGCACGCGCCCTTCCCAGTGGCCTTTGATCTTCGTCATCGTCCGAGAGATGAACAGTCTCTTCTCGGGGCGTAGTTGTATGTGTCTGAGGAGCGGACGAGGTAGCGGCATCAGCATCAAGAGCCGCGCTGGAAGTAAGAGTAGTACAAAGTCAGAAAGCAGAGAAGGGACTCAAGGGAATGATGCAACAAGAAGCAGCAACAAGTTAAGGTTACTCGGAGGAACACTTACCCTTTGCGGGTAGGGGCCTTCCTCTTCTTGGAAGCGCCGGTCTTGGGCACGACTGCTTTCTTCTTGGGTCTCTTGGAGGGGGGTTCCTGGGCGCCACTGCCCACCCTCTTCCGAGTATCGGGAGCGGCCATGGATAGAGGATTAACCTCCAGGGGCTCATCATCATCGTCCAGCTCAGGCTCCTCTGCAGAGTAGAAGGAGAAACGAATTCAGAAACAGAGAAGGGAATCAAAGTGCGCTACTAGTGAGCAGAGAGGTGAACTCAATCACCTTCGTCATCTTCGGACCAATCCCGAATAGACACATCAACTCGGGACTTACCAGGCTGATTGGCGTGAGGGATGCAGAGGGTGTCTTGGGTGTCGTAAGCGGTCGCATCGTCCTCTTCTCGGTCCTTGGACCAGTTGGCCTCGAAGATCTCATTGTCTTCTTCTAGATGGCGATCGATGTGCTGTTGAGGCAAACATGAAGCACCGTGAGTTGGGTTCTCGGCTAAGGATTTATACTCGGGGTAGCATGCAAACACAAAGCATATTCAGCTAAGGATTTCTACTCGGGATAGCATGCAAACACAAAGCATATTCAGCTAAGGATTTCTACTCGGGACAACATGCAAACACGAAGCATATTAGGCTTGAGTAATCCTACCCGGCACGGCATGCAAACACAAAGCATATAGAGCCAAAAGGATAAGTGTGATGACCTACTCGGTGCAGCATGCAAAGATTAAACATACAAAGCTGAGAGACTACCTACTTTGTATCAAGGTGCAAACACAAAGCACAGAACGCTAACCTGTTCAATGGGCTTGAGGCGGCTACAAGGCACGAAGCCGTACGCCCAGTTGTCAGAGAGCGAGGTATGCATGACGGACCTGGCCCAGATAGCCACCTCAGCCTTGCTGAGCTCGAATGTCGTTGTCCTTGTGCAGTCACAGGGTCCTCCCATGTGGCACATCTTGTGTGACCGGCGCTGGAGCGGGAGTACTCAGCGTGATATCCAGCACGCGATGGGATCGTCCTGAAGAAACCCTTCCGAGATCAACTCGGTCAGGCGTCGCTCAACCTGGAGGACATCCTGGATGGTCTTCTTGGGGTCGTAGCCCCAGTGCTGCCCGGTGGGCAGTGCATTCTTGAATTTTGGGAGCCCTATCCGGTCTTCGATAGGCTTCCCCTCTTCGGCAGCAACATTCTTCACATATAGGAAACTGTGCTGCCACTTGCGCACGGTTTCCAATCTCTTGACCCTCGGGTGATGCCCGGTCTTGCGCTGCAACATCATGGCGCTACCCGTCTGGGTCATCGCGCGAGTGTTATCGGTGTTCCCAGGATCGGGAACACTTTGTTTTCGGAAGAAAAAGTATCTGGCCCATGTGTGGATTGTCGGGTAGACACCTAAAAAGGCCTCACACACGACGGCGTGTATGGATAGCATTACGATTGCATTGGGTGGAAGGTGATGCGGATGGAGGCCAAAGTGGTTGAGGAATTTGGAAAGAAAATCGGAGATGGGAAGGCTGAAGCCACGTTTGAAATGGGAGAGAAAGACGACGTACTCGTCCTTGTCAGGCTTTGGGATGATCTCGGTACCTGGAGGTCTGCAGACGACGCTGGGAGGGATGCGGCGCGTATTGACTAGCCATTGGCAGTCTTCCGCCGTCACATCTGAGCCTTCCCAACCGGCTCGGGCGGCTGCATCCTTTTCTCCGCGCGGAGCCATGGAGGCGGAAGTGCTCGTGGGAGATTGGAGGCAGAGTTGAGCGGAGGCGCTCCTCTCTGTCTCTCTCGCGGTGCGTGGAGCAGCGGCGCAGCGAGTGCTTGCGGTGGCGGTGTGCTCGACGGCGGCGGAAAGGCGAGGAGGCGTGAGATTGGGAAGAACGGGAAAGAGGTGAAGGGAACGTCGCGGGGGTATTTATCTCTCCCCCTCGAGTTGCCGTTACCAGTGGATTGATCGTTGCATTGATCGTGGGCAATGATGGTGCGGCGTGGGTTAAGCGACCGTTAGAAACGCACACAACGCATAACGCGCGCGTAACGGGCGCAGTTAATCCCACGTCCGGATCGTGGGCTCTCGAGTATGGTTGACGTGACCTAACGTGCCGTGGGCCTAGGTTGCAGAGACTGGCGCGTGGCCTGCCGTGTCCCTGGCACCAAGGCGTCGGGGGCACAGGGGTGTGACACGTGCCCAGTAGCGACACGGAGAGGTGGATTTGATCCGATTCAGCGGGATCGCGTTCGAAATTTCACTAAGTTCTTTTACTCGGCAACCCAGGAGAGAAATTGCTCTGCTCAGCTACCAGGAATGTTATCTCATAATCGCAGTTGAAGAGATTCGAGAAGGAGTTACTGGTTCAAGTTGGAGTGCAACTCGGTATTACTAATTCGAGAAGACAATTTGGTTTAAGCTGGCAGGACCCAGTGAACAAGTTCGGAGGACTCTACCATCTTCGGGGACTAATGTCGGGGGGTTACCCCCGAGTAGGGGTAAGGCAAGTGGTAAAAGGAAAAGATAGATGTACTGTTGGCCGGGTTGGTGGCTACCCGGTACCCCTCTACCCGGTAGTCTCTATCCGGTCATAAGTATTGAAGACCAGGAGGAGGTATTGAGCAAGTTTGAATTCGTCCGGATAGCGGTCAAGTGGTCCGAGTAGAGGGACTGCGTTCCTACTCGGGCAAGAAGTCAATGGAGCCGTTCTGACAAGGGATCCCGCGTATCCTGCGTCCGTACCGGCGTGCGGTTCAACTTACGGAGCGTGTGATTATCCACGCTACGGCGTGGCTACAGTGTGGTAGGCGTCTGTCAAGTCCTGTCACTTACAGAGGGGACAGGCCAGGTCTAGGGGCCTACCCTATCTCACTGACAGGGTGGACAGGTCCCATCTCCCGAACGGCGCGACGACTTCCCGCGTCAGCGAGAAGCCGGAGGCGTGCTCTGTTCTGCAGTGGGCATGTCCCATCAAGTGTACCTTATAGTCTTTCTTTATTCAGCTGGGCACCACTATATAAGGTGCCTAACCCCCTCCTGCGCGAGGGACGTTGCTTCACTTCACATTTATTACTAGAGACTACACTAGATCTAGAGAGAACAGCCGAGGGGCTACTCGGCCAAGAGACATACTGTGTACTGTGGCTACTCGGAGAACACACATATAGAGAGAGAGGCAGGAGTAGGGATGTTACCTCCACACGAGGGCCCTGAAACTGGGTAGATCTTGTTGTTTGTAGGGCTAGACATACCTTACGCGCGGATACTCGCCGTGCGATCCCTCCCCGGATACCTCCAGAGTCCATCGGCCCCAACACTTTAGCCATCGTATGGCATCTGCCGTGATACCACCACCACATTTAGTCCTCGGCAACCCTAACACAAAATCCATACTAATGTCTTCCCAAGGTGTAGTAGGTGAAGGAAGAGGAGTATACAAACCATGTGGCTTTAGTTTGGACTTAGCCTTGTTGCAAGTGATGCAACGTCTCACAAACCTCTCCACATCTCTTCTCATGCGTGACCAATAGAATTGGTCAGCCAACATGAGCAACGTCTTCTCTCTCCCAAAGTGTCCCATCAAACCACCACTATGTGATTCCTGCAATAACAACAAACGCAAGGACGACTTGGGTACACATAATTTGTTAGCTCTAAAAAAAATATCCATCATGCAAATGTAATTTATCCCATGCTTTCACATTAGAGCAATTTGCATATGCATGTTTAAAATCACTATCTTGAGCATACAAATCTTTCACACTCTCTAAACCTGGAACTTGCACATCCAATTGAGTTAAAAGCATATTTTTCCTAGATAGAGCATCATCAACTACATTGTATTCGCCTTGCTTGTACTTAATGATGTACGGGAAAGATTCATTGAATTCAGCCCACTTAGCATGACGTTTATTAAGACTAGATTGGCTCTTTAAAATTTTTAAAGCTTCATGATCAGAGTGTATGATAAATTCTTTTTGCCACAAGTAATGTTTCCAAACTTCAAGAACCCTAACAAGTGCATAGAACTCTTTATCATAGATAGAATAATTTAATTGAGCACCATGCAATTTCTCAAAAAAAATAAGCTACATGTTTGTTTTCTTGCATAAGCACTCCACCAATACCAATACCACTTGCATCACACACAATATCAAATTGTTTGTTAAAATCAGGAAGAATAAGCAATGGGGCCACAATCAACTTATTCTTAATTTCATCAAAGGCAATATATTGTGTAACCCCCCATTCGAAATCAACACCCTTTTTAGTTAAATCATTTAAAGGTGCAGCAAGTGTATAAAATCCTTGAAAAATCGTCTATAGACACCAGCCAACCCATTAAAACTTCTCACTTGACTAACATTGATAGGAATAGGCCAATTTTTAATATCTTCAATTTTAGATTCGTCCACTTCAATGCCATGCTTAGAAACTACAGAAATATGACCTTATCTTTGCAAAATGTGCACTTAGCAAGATTACCATAAACTTGCTAATAATATCTCTCAAGACATGATTCATAAGTCTCATGAAAGTACTAGGTGCATTAGTTAAATCAAAAGGCATCACTAACCATTCATATAAACCAAAATTTGTTTTAAAGGCTATTTTCCATACAACCCCCTCTTTCATCCTAATTTGATGATAACCACTACGCAAATCAATTTTAGAGAAATAGCAACACCACTTAATTCATCTAACATGTCTTCCCAACGAGGTATAGGATGATGATAACGAATAGTTATGTTGTTAATTGCTCTACAATCTACACACATGCGCCAAGTACCATCTTTCTTAGGAACTAAAATAACAGGAACAACACATGGAGTGATGAGGAGATCCCTAGTTCTTTACCACACAAGGAGGTTGTTATCCAAGAGAACACTGATCAAATAATACTTGGACCAATAAGAAGATCAAGGGCCAAGTTATTACAACAACAGGTGAATTCACTCCTTATTGAATATGATGTTTGTGATAGTGAGAATTTTATACTGCCTAAGTCGGTGCATTTATGTATAATCAGGTTTATTGATAACACAAACATGGTGGTGGAAAACAACCAAGAGGAGCTGGAAAACAATATGGAGATGATGGAAAACAACATTACAAGTGGTGAAAACAAGAGTACGATGGTGAAAACAACATTACAAGTGGTGAAAACAAATGTACAAGAAGGTAAAAACAAATGTACAAGTGTGGAAAACAATTCCAGGAATGTTCTTCCACACTAAAAAATAGTGAAAACAAGAGGAGGGTGCCCCATTGAAGATCAATGCGCCATATAGAAGTCCTAATTTTAGTAGGCATGGCTTTTATGACATATTTGGCCAAATCCCCTCAAGTGGTCGGTTTGTATCCTCTCTTAGAGTTCAAGTAGGTGTTCTAGTCCAAGTAGGAGTCCTAGTCCTATTAGGGATTGGTGCTTATGCAAACCTCCTTGTGGCCGCACCCTCCCCCTTAAATAGACACCACCTGCGTGTGGTTGAGGTAGAACAAGTTCAAACCAAAAACCCTAGCCTCTAGATTGTATTGCTGCCAAGCATTCATGTTGAAGTATTACCTTCAAAGTTGTGTGATATCTTGTTATTCCACTGGGAATAAGGGGATACAAGACCACTTGTGATCTTTGATTACGTGTGCAAGAGTGTGTAGTTGAGAATATCCAAATGGATTGATTGTTGTTGCATTGGCAACAGGGGTTATCCAAGTGAGAGGTCTCAGTGTAGCACTAGTTATCTGAAAATCCAGAAAACGTCCACCAAAAATAGAGAGAGCTCATTGAGAAGATCGAGCCACCCCATATCATCTTTTTATCAGATTCTCGGGTTTACTCGGTGAGCAAATTCCACCCATAGTCTAGTTGTTTTTATTTCCTATCCAGAAAAAGCCATAGAAATATATTAGGTTTAGTTTGTGCCAGAGCCTAGATCAACACCAAATTGCTACTCTCATTGTTGTTTTGTATTTATTTGTGTTCCTGTTTTTCTGTTTTTAGCTTTTATCTATTAGGGTTAGGGTTCATCATGTTAATCTTTTGTTTCAATCTATACCAAAAATTACAACAAAAAAATTGTGCTGCGAGTTTCTTTGTTTCTCCTCAAGTTAGGTTTGATTCTACCACGGTTTGGAGCCCTAAATCTCTCCCGTGGATCGCCTACTTGCTACCGTGCATTGCCTCCTAGCAAAACTCGGAGTCCTAGTTGTTATCGGGTTGAGCACGAAATCATTAAGTTGCTGCCGCAAGCATTGCTCCTAGTCCCTATCGGATTGCTCCCATACGTTGCCGTGGCACGCGTTTTTGCAAAACCTCTACCGCGTGCCCGTGCCTTGCCCTGCTCGGACTCATTATCGCACCATACACGCATGCATTTTTTCATGAGTTTTCATGCGCGCTCCCGTACCTGGTCCATCTCGGATTGCTCTCTGAGCCGCTGCCGGGCATCAAAAATGCGTCTAAACGCTGCTGCGCACCCGCGTCCTAGCTGCTCTCGGATTCACTTACGCGGGCATAGAAATCCCATGCCACGGGTTACGGCAGCACAACATCGCAATACCGCACACACTAGGGCGCGTTCCTCTGCCAGGCAGAGTTTTTGAGCCGGTTTTGCTGCCGTACGTCACGATTTCGACTATTTCTATCCCGTGAGCTACTGTCACTCATTTTTCGCTGTTTTCTTTATTTTCCATTGTTTTATTCTTGTTTTCTCCCAAGGTATCCTAGTCTGATCTTTGTTAATCCTAGCCACATCCTATCTACAACAAATTTTTAGGAACCTAACCAAAGACTAGCTGTTTTTATTGCTCTAACAGGCTGCTCAATTTGATCAATTCTTGTCCATATTTTTTGTTTTCCATTACTTATTGCTCCTATTTGATTTAAAGGCCATTGGAAAAGTACAAAAAATAGAGAAAAAGTATAAAAAAATAGAAAGAGAGAAAAATAAAAAGAGGCCGATCCATTACTATATCACTAGTGGAGCTTGATACATCATATCTTGGATATTTTTGTGGACATATTTGAGCAATCTCTTGCGGATGTAGAAGCGGTTGGAGGAGTGGCATGCGGTGGATATGGCCTCGGCCCATAAATATTGGGGAGCAGTGTACTCCGCCAACATGCTCCTTGCCATATCCAAGAGAGTGCGGTTCTTTCTTTCGGCAACACCATTTTGTTGAGGAGTGTAAGTGGGAAAGTATTGATGGCGAATGCCCTCTTCACTAAGGAATTCATTCAAAGTGTAGTTCTTGAACTCCGAACCATTATCACTCCTAATAGCCATGATTTGCGCATTGTGTTGACGTTGCACTTGGTTGGAGAAGTCGATGATGGTTTGTTGAGTTTCACTCTTGCACTTGAAGAAATAAACCCAAGTGTATCTTGAGTAATCATCGACAATCACCAAGCAATACTTTTTTCCTCCAAGACTTGCCTCGGGCACGGCACCAAAGAGATCAACATGGAGAAGATCCAAGATCCTCTTTGATGAAATAATAGTCTTGGCCTTGTGCGCCATATCATGCATCTTTCCTTCAACACAGTACCTACAAACGCGATCCTTTGAAAAAGAAACATTTTCTTTTATTCCGACAATAAGGACACCTTTGTGAATACTTTGCAAAGTTCTCATGTTGACATGGGATAAGCGGAGATGCCACAACCATCCCACCTCCGTCTTTCCAAAAAGACACATCGTTTGAGAGTTGGTAGACTTCGAAAAGTCCACCACGAACAAATCATTTTCAACATGTCCCACGTATGCGACGTCAAGAGTCTTGATCCTCAAAAGGACAACAATATCTTCATAAAAAAGACGGAGAAACCCATCTTTCCAAGAGATCGGACATAAAGTAAATTGAAACCAAGGGATTCGACAAGCATGACGTTCACGATAGTGATATTGGGAGCAATCACAACCTTGCCGAACCCGGATACCTTGGACGAGGACGAGTCTCCATAAGTGACGGTTGCTTGTATTCATTTGGGCGCAAATCCGTCACAAGTTCTTTGCTTCCGGTCATATGACTAGTGCATCCACTATCAATTATCCATTTAGACCCACCGGAAGCATAGTCCTGCAAGAGATCATTGACTAGAGTTAGGACCCGAGGAGGGTCCCTTCATGTTAGCAACAAGGGTCTTTGGAACCCAAATGGTATAGTAAATGTAACCCTCAATAGGACCAACATATTTAGCTTGCACAACACCATAATAATCAATATATAAGAAATGGCGTGGATTGTTAGCTCCCGCGGAGGTGCTATGAGTAGTGTTGTCCCTAATGACAATACCACCCGAAGCACCATTGTTGGTCTTCTTCTTGTTCTTCTTCTTGGCAACATAGCCAAGACCTTGCTTGCCCACTTGTGTCCTTGGAGCACTCAATTGTGGTCTAGCAACAACCACATTAGAGCAGCGGGAAACCACTTGTGGGATAGGGACCACAACCTTCTCAACTTGAGGGCCTTTGCCCTTGAGCCTTGCTAGCTCATCCTTCAACCTAGCATTTTCCTCAATAATATTTGCATGATCACAAGAAGAAGTAGATGTGCTAGGGTTGTTAAGTTGATTAAGTTGAGTTTGAAGTTGTTCATGCAACTCTTTGAGGGATGAGTGTTGGTTTTCCAAAGCTTTGTCAGCCTTGGTTAGCGTTTCAAACTCCTCGGTTAGTTTACCATGAACAACACCAAACTAAACCTTATCCTGTTTAGCCTTTTTATATTTTGCAATTGCAAGGTCATGTTCCTTAGTGATGTTAAAATAAGTTCATTATGTGTTGATTCAATATATTCAAGTTCCTCCTCTAGAGAAACACTACCATACTGCTCTTCCTCGAGAGTCATAGAGAGGGATGCAATTTTATCCGCATCCCTTATTTCAACCTCACATTTCTTCTCAAGAGATTCTTGGGCCTCTCCCAATTAGCTCATGAGATGTTCAAAGTACTTCTTGGTCTCCCCTTGCATGTTAGACATAAAACGTTCCAAAGAGAGCATTTCATCTTCTACTCTAAGACTAGCAAGATTTGCTAGTTCACTTGGGGTCTTAGAGTTGGGAGAAGGTGATACCTCTGAGGACTTAGCCATGAATCACTTGGCATTTTGGTGAGGATGATTTTCATTGGGGGATTCAAAGAGAGATGAAGACGATGGAGTAGAAGCAATAGCTAGAGCGGCCACTTCACTTGTGGTTTCTTCTTCTTCATCACTCCCAGAATCATACTCCTCTTGAGTCACTAGCACAAACTTGGTGGGAGACTTCTTGTTGAAGGGTTTCTTCTTGAAATGAGGTTTCTTGTACTCAACCTTGGACTTGTCCTTGCGAATGAGCTTGCCGCTATGGAGTTCTCTATTTTCATAGGGACACTCCGCAATGAAGTGGTGCTTATCTTGACAATTGAAGAAATACCTCACTTTTTGAGCCCCATCATTGCCATAGCGAGACTTGGTCTTCTCCTCAACAAATTTCTTGGCCTTGGGAGGATTCCTCCAAAACTTTTGCACGGTGACAGCAATGATATCCTTTAGCACGGGATCATACTCTTGTTCCTTCAAAGAAGCCAACACCTGATCGCCTTCTTCTTCATACTCAACCTCTCTTGACACAACCTTGGCCTTCAAAGCAACCGATGCCCCTTTGTGCATTCCAATGGCCCTAGCACGGTTCTCAAGAGAATTCTTGGTTTGCACTTGATAGGATCACATTTCTTGTGTAACTTGAGCTGAGGTCATAGAAGGGAAATCATGTCTTCCTTGAATGCTCTTCAAGTCCGCGCCCTCAAATGGCATTAGGGCAATCATGTACTTCCTCTTGATCCAAGCATCATCAATGTACTTTGCACCAACATTTGAGAACGCGATGGCAAGAGTCTTGAGTCTTCGGTACATGTCTTCATGGTTCTCTCCATCATGCATATAGAACCCTTTGGCCTCATTGGTCAAGGCATCATATTTATTCCTTTGCATGCTCTCACTGCCCACAAACATGACGACAAGATACCAATTGAAATTATAGTATGGGCACCTAGAGGGAGGGGGTGAATAGGTGCTACGACCACTTTTAATTTTTCTTGTAGTTTAGGCTTGACACAAAGGTAAATTCTCTAGATAATGCAACTAAGGTGAATTTACCTATATGACAAGGATAACAACAATCACAAAGCAAGTACAAGTAAAGGGAGTAAGGGAACGAGGTAACCGATATGAAGCACGCGGAGACACGATGTAATCCCGAGTTCCTCCTTGTTAAGGGAGTACGTCTCGTTGGAGGGGTGTGAGCTCGCCACGAAGGCCTACTCAACGCCACAAAGGACTCACCCTATTCTCCGATGAACCCCGCCACAAAGGCCTAGTCCACCTTCCACTATTGATCCCCTTTGAGGTGGGAATCGAATCCTTTACAAACAACTTGGGGCACACACCCACAGCCAAATTGGGGGCTCCCAACAATCTTGAATCACCATGAGTAGCAAGATGCCTAGGTTCTCCACAAGAGGAAACCCTAGGCTAGATCCTTCAAACTAGAGAGGGGGAAATGAAGAACGACTCGGTGAAGATGTAGATAGGGGCCTTCTTCTTCAATCCTCCAAAGATCTTCGAGTTTGGTGGGAGGAATTGGGAGTTATTGCGGATTTGGTGAGCTCTTAAATGCTATTGAAAGACAAGGGGAAGAACTAGAGATCAAGGTGGAAGAGGAGGGGTATTTATACCCCCTCCTCAAAACTATCCGTTTTGCAGGAAAAAGGGTACCGGAATATCCGGTCCATGTTTGGACTAGAATATTCGGTTTGCAGATCTGCTCGAATCCGTTGACTTCAACCGGAATATCTGGTTGCCTCTGAATAATCCGGAACAAATAATCCGGCTCATCTCTGTCCCACGCAGGCAACTGACCGGATATTCCGGCTCCTCCGGAATAATCCGGTACAAATAATCTGGTTCCTCTTTGTCAGTTTTATCTCTAGTTCTTAGCCGTTTTCGAGCAAAATCTCCACAACCGGAATATACGGTCTGAGATGAATATTCCGGTACCAAAAATCCGGATCATCTCAGTCCGGAATATGGACCAAAACTATCCTAACCGGAATATCCGGTTGCCCTGAATAATCCGGTTAGAATAATCCGGTTGACTTCTGTCCCAAATCGCTTAGGCGTTTCTTCACCGATATTTTCGGTGATTGATGCCGATGTTAAGTATAACACCTGCACGCTAAACACCTCGATAAATAATGTACTTGGTATTGTTAACTAACACACACAACACCAGGAAAAACGAAATGCACTTTCAACCAAGTCGTCCTTAACCGTGGACACGGCTTTTCGAAAAGATTGCCCTGTAGGGATGTACACTTTACCCACACGTACCATCCGCCTCTTAATGCCTCATGACCGCTCTTCTTGGGAGTGTGGTAGAGGGTGGCTGGCCATGACTTTTACCTTACCCGACCCTATCTGTCGGGGGGTTACCCCCGAGTAGGGGTAAGGCCAGTGCTAGAGGCAAGGTCAAGGAGCTATTTTACTAAGTAAGCTGGCTACCCGGTACTTGCTACCCGGTAGGCAGCTATCCGGTCGTACCCACCAATGGCCAGAAGGAAGAATCAAGGAAGTTATGTTCCTCCGAGTAGAGGAGTTGGTCCGAGTAGAGGGAGTGGTTTCCTACTCGGGCCAGAAGTCAATGGAGCCGTTCTGACAAAGGATCCCGCGTATCCTGCGTCCGTACGGCGTGTGGTTCAACTTACGGAGCGTGTTATTATCCGCGCTCCGGCGTGGCTACAGTGCGGTAGGCGTCTGTCTAGTCCTGTCACTGACATAGGGGACAAGACAGGGCTAGGGGCCTACCCTATCTCACTGACAAGGGTGGACATGTCCCATCTCCGAACGATGTGATGACTTACGGTGCAAGCGTCAGCGGGAACCCGGAGGCGTGCGTGGTTCTGCAGTGCTCCTGTTCCATCGAGCTGCACTTTTTAGTATTATTCTATCCGGCTGGGTACCAGTATATAAGGTGCCCTGCCTCCTCTTGTGCGAGGGTCGACACTCTGGGTTGATTCACTACTCACCGATAGAACTAGAGAGAAGAGTGGCTACTCGGCTGAAGGCCTGAACCGTACTGTGGCTACTCGGTAAACACCATATAAAGAGAGAGGCAGGAGTAGGGGTGTTACCTCCACACGAGGGCCCTGAACCTGGGTAAGATCTTGTTGTTTGCAGTGATTGTGACTTACCACACGCGGCTACTCGCCGTGTGATCCCTCCCCGAGCACCTCCAGCGTCCATCGGCCCCAACTTTAGCCATCCCATGGCATCTGCCGTGATACCACCACGACTGTTGGCGCCCACCGTGGGGCAGACAGAGGCGCTGGCTGGAGTCCATGTTCGGACGGGACTCATATCTGCTACTGGGGAGCGCGTGGTCTGTGGCCTTGTCCACAGATTCGGCTCCTTCGACTTCGTCACCGACAACGCCGGAGATTTTGGCGGGAGGCCCATTCCGGCAGGCGGCTCGGTGCTCTCCTTCGGCTCGCACCTCGTCTACGTCGTCACCGCCATCGTCCGCGAGTTTCCAGAGGAGGTGCTAGGTCGCGGAGGATCCCCCTGCTGTGCTCGCCGCCCGCGGAAGGCCGATGGGCTACTCCGCGGACAGCGTGGAGGTGATGATGACCGGCCCGACTGCCGATGTCGGGAAGGGCGCGGCTGCTGCCGCAGGGGTCATCGAGGATCTCGCTGGCCCGAGTGTTGGCCATAGGGTCCACAACCCTACGAGAAGGACTCCAACATCCCTCTCTCCACTACTCCGACGATACCGGCATCCGCCTTGCGGATGGGCATGCCGCCTCCCACCGAGCTCGAGCTCCTGACCATGAGGGCGCAGCTCGACCGGCAGCGTCAGGAGCTGCTTGCTGAGCACCTCGAGTTGGAGAAGGTTAGGCTCGAACTTAGCCTAGACCAGAACGAGTACAACAAGGCCCATGGCTTTACTCCTGTTGTTAGTAAGTCTAGCAAGCTAGCCGCAACGCGTCGCAACTTAGGCGCCGAGATGGCGACAGTTAGGGAGGCTCCTAGCCAGTCTGCCACTGCAAACACCACCACCAGGCCCAGATACAGCACCCCCGCCAAAACACTTAGAGCTGCAGAGGCTGTAGCTGCTGAGTTGCCAAACCTTGCCGGCGACGCGCGCGCTAGGCAGCAGGAGAGGCTCAACGAGTTAGTGCTAGAAGCTGCTAGGCAGAATGAGGAGTTCCGGAAAGCCAACCCGGGTGTCGGTGCTTCTCAGGTTGTGCACTCGCATGCGGTCAGATCTACGGATCAGGCCTCATCGCCGCATCCCAGCCATGAGAGGGACCAGAGTGTGCGCTCTGGGAAGAGCAGGCAGATGCAGGTGTACGACCCGGCTCTCGCCGCGAAACAGCGTGCTGTGCCGCGAGAGTCCGGTCAAAAACACACTACCGCAGGAGCAGGCTATCAAGCCCATAAAGCTCACAACAAGGGGAACGACGGAGACAACGCGGGGCCTTCTCGGCGTCCTGCTGCTCAGCCTACTCGGCAGAGGACGCAGCAGCCTGCTGCAGCACAGCCGCGTGCGGCTGCGCCAACAGCCAACCCTGTGGTGCAACCCGCTGTTGTGCAGGAGAACAGGTATGATGATGGCTACTCGGCGATGGGGCTAGCCGGCTATGATGACCCAAGGAATGTTGTTGATCGCATGGGTGAGCGCATGTTGGAGCCCAGTGATGCAAGGTTCAAGCTGGACCGGATCAATCTGTCCGCGCAACTCGAGAACAAGGGGCCGCCTGGCCCAGAGTGCTTTGGCCCTCGTATCATGAACGAGCCGTCCGTGAACCACTTCCAGTTGGCCAGGGGGACCAAGTGTTACAATGGCAGCACCAAGCCGGAGGACTGGTTGAGTGACTATGTCACAGCCGTGCACATTGCAGGCGACAACCGGAGATGGGTTGTGCGGTATGTTCCGCACATGCTAGAAGGTCCAGCTCGGACGTGGCTCAACAACCTACCCAAGGACAGTATCAATTGCTGGCTGGACTTCTCGGAGGCCTTCATCAACAAATTCACCAGCACTTACAAGAGGCCGAAAAAGCCTCAGTAGTTGTCCGCGTGCAAGCAGCGGGAAGATGAGACCGACCGCGAGTATCTTACTCGGTGGAGCACCTTGAGGAACACCTGTGAAGGTGTGAATGAGGCCCAGGCCATCACTTGGTTTGCGCAGGGCTTCAGGCATGGCAGCATGTCGTGGCAGAAGCTGCAGCGCGAGATGCCGAGTACTCTCGCTGAGACCATCAAGATCGCGGACATGTATGCACTCGACGACCCAACTCAGCCTCTGATGGACTCCCCCGAGCCGAGAAGGAACTACAACAGCAACAAGCGCAATGATTTCCGCAACAAGCGCAGAGGTGACAGGATTGATACTCGGTATGATCCCGATGAGGTGAATGTTGTGACTACGGCTGCTGGGAGTAGCCAAACGCAAAAAACTGCTGGAGCCTAGTACGGGCAAAACCAGAATCAGGGCCAAGGCATCAAGAAGCCGTACAATGCTCCCCAGCAGGGTAGCGGCAACCCGGATCCTGCTCCGAACTTTGTCTTTGGGAGCATGAGGGATGGGCCATGCAACTTCCACACTCGGCATCCAGCCAGGCCAGCCAACCACACTACTCGGCAGTGCAGCTGGTGGGAACAGATCAAGAATGAGGGCCTGCCTCCTCCTCCTCCTCTGCCAGCTGCGAATGCCAATGTGCAACCAGCTCGGGCACCTGCTCCCCGGCCTGCAGCCTTCCCGAGAAGAGAGAACGTGAACCAGGTGGCTTTAGGAGCCAACCGCAACTTCAACAACGATCGCTACCGCAACAACAACAACAACCACAACTTCTACACCCGCAACAACAATAGGAACAACAACAACAACAACAACAACAACCAAGGTAACAACAACAACGGCAACGATGGCGGTGGAGACCGCAACCAGTACCAGGAACACCACGAGAGCTACATGATCTTCACCTCTGAGCCCTCCGACAAGCAGTCTCTGCACAGGCGTGCAATGGAGGTCAATGTTGTGATTCCTGCTGTGCCCCACTACCTGCATTGGTGCAACCAGGAGATCACATGGTCCAGAGCTGATCATCCTAGGGTGAAGGCCAACCCAGGTAGCTATGCTTTGGTGGTGGATCCCACCTTCTTGGGCGCTCAGAAGAATGTCAGGTTCAGCAAGGTCCTGATTGACAACGGCAGCAGCATCAACATTGTGTACAGAGACACACTCGAGAAGCTCGGGATGGCCGAGAACATGTTGCTACCTAGCAGGACCACTTTCTATGGCATTGTGCCGGGAGTGTCTTGCTCTCCAATCGGCCGCGTCTGGATAGATGTTCTATTCGGCACCAGGGAGAACTGCCGCACTGAGAGCTTGGCCTTCGAGGTGGTTGACCACCAGAGCCCATACCATGCCCTACTCGATAGGCCTGCTCTCAGCAAGTTCATGGCTTCAACCCATGCTGCATACTTGAAGATGAAGATCCCTGGTCCCAGTGGAGTGATCACCATCTTGGGTGACTACAAGAAGTCCACGGAGTGTGCCTCTGCTGGTTCCCAGCTGGCGGAGTCCATGGTCATTAGTGCCGAGAAGAAGAAGATGTACGAGGTAGTGGCTATGGCGCAAGCAGCGCAAGGTGGTGCGCCTGGCATGCCGAGTTCCCAGTACGGGACTGCGTTCCAGGCGTCCCAGGAGACAAAGAAGGTCCATGTTGATCCTGAGTTCCCAGACCGTGTTGCCATCATTTGCGCCGGGTTGGGAGAGAAATAGGAAAGCGAGCTCATCCACTTCCTCCGTGAGAATCGGGACGTGTTTGCCTGGTCCAATGAGGATTTGCCAGGTGTCTCGAGGGAGTTGGTTGAGCACTCGCTACATGTGCGGCATGATGCCGAGCCAGTGAAGCAGGCGATGCGCCGCTTTGGTGATGAGAGGAGGAAAGCTATCGGTGACCAGATCACCAAGTTGCTGATAAGAAACTTTATCATGGAGGTTTTGCATCCGGACTGGCTAGCCAACCCGGTTATGGTTGAGAAGAAGAAGGAGGACCCCAAGGCAGACCGCATGGCGCATGTGCATGGACCACACCGACCTGAACAAGGTCTGCCCCAAGGATCCCTTCCCGCTACCCCGCATAGATCAGGTGATCAATTCCACTGCTGGTTGTGAGCTTTTGTCTTTCATAGATGCCTACTCTGGTTTTCATCAGATAGCTCTCAACCCTGCTGATCAAATAAAGACTGCCTTTATTACCCTGTACGGGGCTTATTGCTATCGTGTCATGTGCTTTGGGTTGCGGAATGGTGGGGCTACCTATCAGAGATGCATGCAGAAATGCCTGCATGATCAAATTGGCAAAAATGTGCAGGTGTACGTAGATGACATTGTCATCAAAACGAATAAAACACATACTCTGCTTGGTGACATTGAGGAAACATTTGCCAACTTGCGCAAGTACAAGATGAAGTTGAATCCGACTAAATGCACCTTTGGCGTCCCGGCCGGCAAGCTACTCGGCTTCTTGGTATCCAGTCGGGGCATTGAGGCCAATCCTTCAAAGATAAAAGCTATAGAGAGCATGTCTTTGCCGAGATCCCTGAAGGATGTGCAAAAATTCACTGGTTGCTTGGCTTCTCTGAGCCGCTTCTTGGGCAGAATGGGCGAGAAGGCCTTGCCTCTGTATCAGTTGATGAAGAAGAGCGAAAAGTTCGTCTGGACACCGCAAGCTGATGTGGCATTCAAGGAGCTGAAAGCCATGCTGGGTAGCGCTCCCATCTTGGCTAGTCCGCTACCCAAAGAGCCAATGCTGCTATACATTGCTGCGACCAACCGAGTGGTCAGTGTTGTGATTGTGGTGGAGAGAGAAGAGGAAGGCAAGACTGTGCAGCGGCCAGTATACTATCTCAGTGAGGTGCTGTCCAGCTCCAAGCAAAACTACCCACACTACCACAAGATGACTTACGGCGTGTACCTAGGCGCCAAGAAGCTGAAGCACTATTTCCAAGAGCATCCCATCACTGTGGTGAGTTCTGCTCCCATCTCGGACATCATGGGCAACAAGGAGGCAAGTGGCAGAGTAGCCAAGTGGGCGATTGAGCTGGCCGCATACGCTCCTGCGTATGCGAGAAGAGAAGCCATCAAGTCTCAGATCCTGGCAGATTTTCTGGTGGATTGGGCTGAGGTGCAATATGAGCCTCCTACTCCGGTAGCCAACTACTGGAAGATGCATTTTGATGGCTCCAAGGTGAAGGAAGGCTTGGGTGCTGGCGTGGTGCTCACGTCGCCCAAGCGAGATTAACTCAAATATGTGCTGCAGATCCACTTCAAGGCATCCAACAATGTAGCAGAGTACGAGGCCGTGGTACACGGTTTGGCGTGCAGCGCATCGTATGCTATGGCGACTCAGATCTGGTTGTGCAGCAGGTTTCAGGCACTTGGGATGCTCTGGATGCCAACATGGCTTCCTATCGGTTTCTGGTGCAAACCATGACTGGTTTCTTTGAAGGATGCGAGTTCAGGCACATACACCGAGCAGAGAATGAGGCAGCTGATGAGCTGTCCAAGTTGGGGTCTTCTCGGCAGTACATCCCGGCTGGGGTTGCCTTAGAGCATTTGAGAAAGCCATATATGAAGCCATCCCCCAACTCGGAGTCCATATTCGTTCCTTCTCTGCCTGGTGAGGAAGCTGCTCCCATGGAGATTGACTGGGAGGTTGCAAAAGAGAACCCGGGGACTGCCGTCTCCATCCCGGGGACTGGCGCCTGCAACCCGGGGACTGTCCCTTCTTACTCAGGGACTGCCCCTCCCAACTCGGGGACTGTCGCATTCATTGAGGGGGTCCTTGCCACGTGCACGAGGTCTCGGGGACTCGTCCCCGCCTCAGAAGAAGAAGAAGTGGTGGTTGATCCAATGGAAGTGGACGAACCAGTGTTTCCCATCCGGGGGACACCGAGTTGGGCTCTGCCCATATTATCCTTTCTAAAGGACGGCACCTTGCCGAGTAATGAGGTTACCTCGAGGCAAATCCAGAGAAGATCCAAGGGCTATACAATCTTCAGAGATGTGCTGCATAGAAGAAGTCCTACTGGTGTGTTGCAGCCCTGTGTAGAGCCAGAAGAGGGAGAAGAAATTCTGGTGGAGATACACCAAGGAGAATGCGGGCATCACACCTCTTCTCGGGCTTTGGTCAACAAAGATTTTCGGCATGGCTTATTTTGGCTCACTGCCTTGAAGCAAGCTGAAGATATTGTGAGAAAGTGCAATGGCTGCCAAAGATTCGCAAGTAAGATTCATATGCCAGCTTCCGAGTTGAAGACTATTCCCATTACTTGGCCATTTGCTGTTTGGTGCTTGGATATGGTGGGTCCTTTCAAGCCGGCTAGAGGCAACATGACTCACATCCTGGTCATGGTTGACAAGTTCACAAAGTGGATTGAGGTGAAGCCTATTCGGAAGTGTGATGGAGTCACTGCTGTGAGTTTCCTGAAGGATGTGATCCTGAGGTATGGCTACCCGCACAGCATTATCACGGATAATGGCACAAACTTTGCTGAGGGTGTGTTTGCGAGGTTCTACAGAGATAAGCATATTCGGCTAGATGTTGCATCTATTGCGCATCCCGCCTCCAATGGGAAAGTGAAAAGAGCAAATGGCATAGTGCTATCAGGCATAAAGCCAAGGCTGATTGAGCCACTGCTGAAAACACCTGGGTGTTGGCTAGACGAGTTTCCAGCGGTGTTGTGGAGTCTAAGGACTACCCCTAACCGGTCAACCGGCTACACACCATTCTTCCTGGTTTATGGAGCTGAGGCCGTGCTGCCCACTGACCTAGATCATGACTCGCCCCGTGTAACGCTCTACACGGAGGCAGAGGCTAGAGAAGCTCGAGAAAATGACGTTGACCTGCTAGAAGAAGCAAGAGAGCTAACTCTGTCACGTTCAACTGTTTACCAGCAAAAATTGAGGCGTTATCATAGCCGGAAAGTCAAACCAAGGGTTTTCCGAGAAGGAGACATGGTGCTTAGGCTCGTGTAGCGCATAGCCGGGATGCAAAAGCTTTCCCCTCCATGGGAAGGGCCTTTCATTGTGAGCAAAGCCTTGCACAATGATGCCTTCTATCTAATCGACGCACAGCCATCCCAGAAGAACAGGCCGGATAGGGCTGGAGAGGAATCCAAGCACCCTTGGAATGTAGCTCTACTTTGACGTTTTCACTCATGAGCAAAATGTGTATGTATCTTCTTATCCGAGTTAAAACTCCTATTCGGCAATCTGAAATTGAGCTCGGGGACTGCCCTCGTCCAAACTGTTCCTTGTGTTTACTCTGTTTCGCTTTGTCTATTCGGTTGAACCACTTAGAATTTCAAAAGCATACCAAGTAGTGTGTTTAAACTCACCGGACACTCTGCAACTCTGCTGCTGTCCGCAACCCGGCTTCATGGCAAGCCAGAGAACAAGCCAAAGAGTCAATGAACACATGAAAAATTGTGAAGGAAAGGAAGCGTGTGGCAACCGAATAGAATGTTTTTTACTGTTTTTTCTTTTCGGCTAAGTGGTGGGCAGCGTTACTATGAATTTTCTAAGTGGCTAAGTATTTGAAACTCCAACTTTGAACTCTTGTGACTCGACTACCAACAAAGCAACAAGTTGCAGGTAAGAGCTGAGATAAAAAGGAAGAACGGATAAAAAATGCAACTCGGGGACTTGCATATTAACGCAACCCGGCATTGAGCCAGTGTTGCTAAGAACTTCAACTGAGAATAAAATTGAGTAGCAACAAAGACTTAATCGTTTGATACATGTGCACCCGGCATCCCGAGGATCTGATAAAAAGTTAAGATAAGTTTTTCAGGCAGCAGCAGTGTCGTCCGTGGCAGTGTTGTCCACGTCAGTCTTCTCGGCGTCGGCGCTCTCGGCATCCGCTTCAGTGTTGGCGTTGGCGGCTGGCTCTAAGGTTGCCGTGGCGACGGAAATAGGATCCGTGGCCGAGGTCGATGCCGCAGACTGGAAGCTGCTACTGGTTGCGCACAACTCGGGGGGCCGCTTGCTGGATCACCATCTCGGTGGTGATGGTGGGCTCCTCAGTGTTGGTTTGCGGCTGCTCGATGTCGGCGTCAACCTTGGCCTTCCCCTTTCCCTTCTCGGCATCTCCTTTTGCGGCACCCTCTTCGAAGAAGCTCAGGTCGTCCGACTCGGTGTCCTCATCTTCATCGTCATCCTCGTCCTCAGCTTCAGTATCTGGCTCGGGGAGGCCCTCGATGAAGGTGGCGGTGTCTGCGTAGGAGGCTATCTCGTAGGCTACCCTCTTCCGGCGGGCAACCCAGTCGGGATCCTTGCTCCACTTGGAATCTTCGAGCATCTCGAGGATCCTGTCGAGGTCGAGGTTCTCGTACCAGCTTGTGATGAAGTGAAGTAGCTGGTCCGCTCCGGCCGGAGCTGCAGAGCCGCGCCACTTCTTCAACTCGGCCTTCACGCCATCCAGCTTCCCGGAAATGTCGATTAAGCTGTTGGGCGCGGACTCATCCGGCCAGAACAGGCCATGGATTTTGTAGGCAGTGGACACCATGGTGGTGCCCAAGCCCCTGAGTTGGCGAAGCTGGGTCTTGATGTTCAGAAGGTTGTCGTTGACGCTGGACTTGGTGTCGACGGGCATTCCGGATGCGGCTCGGAGTTGCTGTGCTTTTTCAAGGGCAGGAGTGCTGGCGGCGCGGAGACTAGGGAAGATATCTGGAAGAGAAACCAGTAAGAATTGGGAAGAGAGGCATAGAAAAGAGATGAAACCAAGAAGAAAGAATGAGAGGAAAAGCAAGCCAAGTAGCTAAGAAAAGAAATAGCCAGATGCAGAGAAGAGGAGACTTACTTTTGAGATCCACCAGCAGCGCGTCCAGCTTAATCTTCCAAGCCTCCTCGTCAGCAATATGCCGGTCCTCAACCTGGCGTGCGCTGGCGAGCTGGAGCATGAGTTGCGAGTTGTGATCCTTCAGCACCGCAATCTCCGTCTCGAGCGCCTTCTCTTTGGCTTTGGCTGCTGTCCTGGTCTCCAGGGCATCCTCAAGAGCTGATTTCAACTTCACTTGCATCTCTTCGAACTCGGCGCGCTCGGCGTCGCGCTCCTTCTTGAGCACTGCATCTCGGGTGGCCAGCTGCTGCTGCACCTCGGCAGGCATCAAGCAGTGGAGATGCTCCTCCCAGAATTTCTTGTATTCTTCTGCAGAGAGAACAGCAGGGTTAGCAGAGTAAACAAGTAAAGGAAGATGAAAAGGCAGAGTAGCTGGCAACTCACCTCCCAGATGCTTGATTTTGCTCTCGGCAGAGGAAGAGAAGACGTGGCAATGCTAATGCTGCTCCTACAGTTCTTTTAATTTGCCTGCACAGTAAACAGAGTTATAGCAAAAAGAAAACGCGGGCGTAAACACAAAACGCACAAACCGAATAGCTAAAAGCTTACCTTCGATCTCAGAGAGTTGGAGAGCGCGGTCCAGCGCCGCCTGCTCCAACGCAGCATCATCTTTGCGTTCGGCTTCAAGAGCCGCGATGCGGTTCTTGGCTATGCTGTGGTTCCAAAGCAGCCGGCGGAATATATTGGTCCGTTTCAGGAGGGTATTCTGAGGAAAAGAAGAAAAGGAGTTAGAAATTTTTTGGAAGATTTGGCCCGAGAAGATGGCACCTCGGTTGAGCACCCGCCTACTCGGCCCGAATCTCGGGACTGGGGAGTAGCTAAGAAGAGAAGAAGAAAAGAAGAGAAGAAGAAAAGAAAAACTGCAACTCGGAAAAGCAAGGGAAGCAAGAAAAGACTTACGGCATATGTTTGCTCCACGTCCTCGGCGGCCTTGCGGAGGAAGAAAAGCTTCCCGGCTAGCGTGCAGGTGTCGGAGGCGACCGTAATTGGAGTAGCGCCGATGTCGTCCTTGTTCCAGTCGATGCGCTAGTGGTCAACAGCGCTCAAGGTGCTGCCGTTCCACTTCTCGATACCGAGAGCGTCGCTCTCCCAGACCTTGTCAAGAAAGCCTACCCGGTCCACGACCGCGGTTAGCCCTTCTGACTGGATGTCGTCCTCACCGGCTTTGCGCGAGTGGAACTCAATGGGTTTCTTGGCTTTGAGCTTGGCGTCCACTGCCTTGGCCTGGCCTTCCTTCAATGCGGAAAGCCGCTTCTCGCCTTTGGATAGGGAGATGCTGTGTTGCTTAGGACACAGACAGCAGGTATGATGGCCAGCTGCCTTGTGCCTGAGCAGCACCTTCAGCACTTGACCCTTCGCCTGGGCCAGAGGATCCACCAGCAGCGCCGGTGGTGAGTTGCGTGCTCGTTGGTGCCTTGGGTGGTGGCATCAGATCTCCGAACTGCACAACCTTGCGCGGTGGATTCTTCCGAATGGTTGCAGCTTCGGGCTTGGCGGTCTTCTTGCCGGTGTCCGCCCGAGAAGCGGGCGGAGGCACTTGGCGTGCAGTGGGAGGAGGCATCAGATGAGATGCGGTCTTGGTTGTCTTCTGTTTCGGGGGAGGGCACGGTGCGGTTGGTGGAGTAGTCTGCTGGGTAGGCGGCAGAAGGGGCCGGCTACCCTGTGCAGCATCTGGCTGCGCTTGGCTATGGAGCGCAGGCTCCACCACGGTCTTCTCAGCCCGCTGCTCGGCAGCGGGATCAGGTGTTGTCACTGTCACTTCTTCTACTCGCGGCCTGGCCGTGGGGTCATCATGAGCTGCAGCTTGTTCTTCCTGCTGCTCGGTGTTGTCAACCGGCCGCTCAAGGGCGGCACGGTCTTGGTTCTCGGGTCCTTGTTCAGCATTCTCCCCAGCTGAGGTAGCTGGGGGAGAGGGAGGCGTCTCATCCTGAGCAGCATCCTGCGTACTCTGGTACGCGTAGGTCTGCTGCTCCGAGTCCTGGGCATCTTGGTCACCAGTGCCCATGTTATCGGCGCCGACGTCTTCTTCTTCCATCTTCACCGGAGAGGGCGCACGCGCCCTAGCCCGCGGTGCTGGCTCGTCTTCATCCTCGGAGAGCTCGATGAGCTTCTCGAGGTCCATGGCAGGTTTTGTCTTGGTACGAGTGGGGGCCGCGGCCCCGTCAGCATCCAGAGGACCGCTGGATGAAAAGAAAGAAAGAGTTTAGAAGGAGACAGAGAGCAGAACAGCGAGAAGCAGTAGCGAGTTGGTGCTCGGATGGAACAACTTACCCTGTGTGGGTAGGGGGTTGCCTTCGGTTGGTGGTGAGCTTCTTGCCACCTGTCTTCTTCGTCTTCTTGGCAGCAGGCTCTTGGGCACCACTGCCCGCTCTCTTCCGGGTTGTGGGAGCGGCCACAGAGAGAGGCTGGACGTCCATAGGCTCCTCGTCCTCCTCATGCTCGACATCCTCTACAGAGAAGAGAAAAAGGATTCAGAAACAGAAAAGGAAATCAGAGCGTGCTACTCGAGATCAGAAAGGTGAATTTGGTCACCTTCGTCATCCTCGGACCAATCCCGGATAGAGGCATCAACTCGGTGCTTACCAGGCTGAGTGGCATGCGGGATGCAGAGAGTGTCTTGGGTGTCATAGGCCTTCTCGTCGTCCTCTTCTCGGTCATCATGCCAGTTGCCCTCGAAGACCTCCTCATCTTCTTCTGCCTGGCGATCGATGTGCTAGAAAGGCAAACAGATGGCACAGTGAGTTGAGTTCTCGGCTATGAGATCCTACTCGGAGTAACATGCAAACACAAAGCATATTGGGCTAAGTATTTCTACTCGACAAGGCATGCAAGCATAAAGCATATAAAGCCAAAGGAGTATTCTGTGATGTCCTACTCAGAATGGCATGCAAACACAAAGCATATTCAGCCAAGGTTATATATTCGGCATGGCATGCAAACACAAAGCATAAAAAGCCAACAAGTTACTTATGATGTTCTACTTGGTGCAGCATGCAAACACTAAGCATACAAAGCTGAGAAGCCATCTACTCGGTATCAAAGTGCAAAAGTAAAGCACATAGTACTAACCTGTTCGATGCTCTTGGTGCGGCTATACGGCTTGAAGCCATAAAGCCAATTGTCCTTCAGTGTGGTGTGCATGATGGAATGGCCCAGACAGCCACCTCCGACTTGCTGAGCCCGAAAGTCGTGGTCCTTGTGCAGTCACGGGGTCCCCCCATGTAGCACATCTTGTGCAAGCGGCGCTGAAGTGGGAGTACCCGGCGCGAGATCCAGTAGGCGATTGGATCATCATGGAGCAGCCCCTCCTCGCGCAACTCGGCCAGGCGTCGCTCGACCTGGTTGACGTCCTCGATGGTGTTCCTCGGGTGGTAGCCCCAATTTTGCTGAGTTGGCAGGGCGTTCTTGAACTTGGGAAGGCCTATCCGATCCTGGATCGGCTTCCCGACTTTGGTGGCTACGTTCTTCACGTAGAGGAAGCTGCGCTGCCACTTGCGCACATATTCCAGTCCCTTGGCTCGGGGATGGCTACTAGTGGTTCGCTGCAGCATCATCGCGCATCCCGTCTGGGTCATGGCGCGGGCGCTATCTGTTTTACCCGGATTGGGGATTCTTTGTTTGCGTAAAAAGAAATAGCGTGCCCATGTGTGGATTGTTGGGTACACGCCAAGGAAAGCCTCACACACCACGGCGTGGGTGGAGAGCATGATGAGGGAATTGGGTGGAAGATGGTGTGGCTGAATGTCGCACCCGGACTTCTAGGGGATACTCACAGCCCGCTAAACAGTAGATAAATGTCTTACGGGGCATACCGGCACCCGCATCTCAATATGAGTAGGCCAACACGTAAACGTGTGACAACCATTCTCTACTATTCATCGTCTGCGCAAACCATCCTGTAGAAATCCAGATACTTCCATTGACGTACTTCATAACATACACACATGGTACGTCAACGGCTTTTGAACAACTGATATCACAACATATCTCTAAGGCACAAAATATTGAAATAAGTTTCAAATAGCTCTCGCTAGAGCAGAGATAGCAAATACAATCATCCAGAGGACACATGTCCCAACAATTCATCATTACAACACAGCGGAAGCATCCAAAGTGTCTGAGTACAGACAAGATCCAAATAGGCCTAAGAGGCCGGAAACGAAAAAAAAGACGGAGCCCATCCACGTAGTCTCGGATCCTGCCCGGGTCCGCTATCTACTCGTCAGCAACCTCGTCATACTCCATGTAGTAGCCACCACGGGGATCCTCGTAAGCGTAGTCTGCGGAAACCACAGCCCCAAAGGGGTCAGTACATAAACATACGGGCAAGCAAGACTCACGGTTCACCAAAGTGTACCCCAACAACATCAAGCACAGATGCTTTGGGTTCAACGGAAGAAAGGGTGATATAAAAGATGCGGCAGCGGGCTGCACTAACCTACTACAGATATATACTACAACTTCCGGATAACAGAAAGGAGATAAGATAGCGTATCGTAACCAACTACCAACTAACTCCAAACAAACCCATCCTGGATCTCGCCCCTTATCCAAAGAAGAAATCCGAGGATAACTCACACAGTTGGATTAATGATGGTTCAAGTTTAGTGGCAATAAGACTATTACTAGTCAAATTATCATTAGTTAGGTGTAAGTTGTTCTGAGTACTTGTTAGCCAGTACTTTCACCAAGTCATCCATAACCGCGGAAAACACGGCTTCTCGAGAAGATTTACCCTGCAGGGGTGCACCAATTTGGCCGTACATGTAAGAATAACCCGCCAGATGGAATGGCCTTTCCACCAAGCGGGGCACTCAACACAACTCAACTCTTCTTCGCATCAAGCCCAAAGAACCCCGTGCAGTTGAGCGCACGGCTAATCAAGCCCCACGAAGAAAAGGGGACCCTCATAGCACTCTAAGAACGTGTCTCCCTAAATGCCGACTACAAAAGTTTCCACCCTGGCCTCGGGTTCGTACCTGCATATGCGTGCGGCAAATGGAAAACCCGAACTAAATGAGGCGATTTGGACGAGATGCGAATCGAATCAAATTGAGGGGGGCGCCCATACACGCTTCCCACATGCGGTTAGTGCGCTCATCATGGATCAGTAGACAAGACCCTTTTCCTAATTAAGGTCGACACTAGCAGGCCTCAAAACCACGACGGGCCTCCTGCCGGTGCCTTATCATCAAATTAGCATTACCTCAAACATTAACAGGTTGATTGTTTAAACATCAAGCCCCAGAACATAATAAAATATGGTAACAGAAATAACAGACAGCAGACTCGAGCAGAAACAACCCTAAGCATGCTAGTAAGACACGGGCAACAAGCAACGGGGTTTTAGGTGTGGAGGTGAGGCTATATCAGGGTTAAGGATAACATGTGATAGGATCGAACACAAGCAACGATTCATAGGGCTAGCAGAATAGACAACGGAAAGTATCGGTATCCAATGTTGAAAGGGACACAATGGTTCATGTGAGTGAATACTTGCCTGCAAACTCAGCAGCCTGGTACTGAGCTAGATCCTCAGAAGGTGTGTCGTAAAGCTCGTCTGTCTCAACGTCGTCGTTTATTCGAGAAGAAGCAAACAAACAACGCAAAGAGACAAGCAATCAATAACATGGCATAATGCACAATCATGGGATGATGCATGACCATTTAATTGATGCATCAAAGATAAGATAGTTGACATGGTAACATAACATAATTAAATGGACACACATGCAATTTGGGATTGCATATGGAAAGCCCATGAATTAAGCTTGGAATAATTTTTTTACAACTAATCAACAGGTGATAGTGGATTAGTATGATGCATGGATGAGGAAAACAGAAAGATAACAACAATAGAATCAATTTGAAATAAGGTTTACCAAGTTTGGAATTTTATTTATTAAGTTATGAAATTTTGGTTTCTTAAAGGTGTTACACAAGCATTTGTTGTTTTCACCAATTTTAATTGTTCAAAATAGATAACAAAGTTCATATTTGGAAAGTACACAAAATTTTAGGTGGAATACATGTTTCAATTATTGAAAAAGGAATTAAGATGAATTAATTATGAATTAAACAAGTTTAAACAAGATTTAAATGGATTTAATTCAAGTATGAATTTAATTGAATTTTTATTTGTTCAAAACATTAAACCAAATTCATATTTGAAAAGTTTATACTTTTATGGTTTGAAAACATATTTTATATGTTCAAAAAGAATTAATTTGACCAAGTTATGAATTTAACAATTTTAAATGATTTAAACAAGGTTTAAATTATTTAACCAATTTTAATTATTCAAATCATGAAATAAAGTTTATATTTGAAAAGAGGGTTTAATTTGGCATGGAAAACATATTTTATTTGTTGGAAAATGGATTCAAAATGAGCAAGTTATTAATTTGACAATTTTAAATGCATTAATTAAGAAACAATTGTTTTCAGCAATTTAAATTATTTAAAACAGAACACAAAGTTGATATTTGCAAAGTTCATGAAAAATGGAATGGAAAACATATTTAGTTTGTTGAATTTGGAATTTTTATGCCCAAGTTATAAATTTTGCAAAATTAAATGAATTAAACAAGGATTCAAATATTTCACCAATTTAAAATATTCAAAACAGTAAACAAAATTTATATTTAGGTAGAGAATTCAATTTGGTATTGAAAACATATTTAAAATGTTGAAATTGGAGTTAAATGAATTATTTATGCAATTTACAAGATTAGGGTGTAATCTGCCATTTATTTAGTAGCTAGGGACTTAGAAAATATTTTACATGGACCTAGAAGGGAACTGGCAAGGACTTGTGTGCGATTCTGTCAAGTTTCTGTAACTAAACAAAAGAAATAAAAAGTGTGGTTTAATTTGCGGGAGGGGGACTCGAACCCAAGACCTCCTGCTCGTGCGCGTGGGCTGCTGCCAATGCGGTGTGTGCTGCGTTGCTGACAGGAGGGGAGCGCGCGGCCTTTTGTGGTTCAGTTAGCGGGTGCGAACTGAACTGAAATTCAGTTGTCTGAATTTTACTGAACCTGACGGAGGCAGCGTTGTCGCCGGCAGACAGCGACTCGCCGCTGCTGCGCTCGCGTGTGGTTGCTGTCCGCGCGGTGCGTGTGCTGTGGTGCTCGCGAGTGTGGAGGGGAGGGGGAGAGGGAGGAGAGACGAGGGGGGTGATCACCTCGGGCCCTCGAGCGGACAGCGACGAGGAGGAGATGGCGGGGCGGAGCAGGTGGCGGCGACGGTGGCTTGGCGGCGGGGCTCCGATGCCTCCCAGCCACCGCGGCGGGGTCGAGGAGGAAGGCGGCGCCGAGGGGAACCCATTCCCGGCCCTAGCCTGGCCGGTGGGGCTTTGTGGCGCGGCGATCACCGGAGAGGAGATGTGGTGGTGATCGGTGGTGATGTTCAGAGAACAAAGGGAGAGCAGAGGTGGGGGAGATGGAGGAATTGGCGGCGGTGGAGAGAGGAAGAGAGGAGGAGAGTGGTCTAGGGCTAGGGGGAGCTCGGGTAGGCTTAAGAGGAGGAGAGGGGAGGAGCTCGGCCGTCCCTGCTCCTCTCTGTCGACGTGGCTGCGATGGATGGCCTGCCGTACACGAAGAAGAGAAAGAGGGGGGTACAGGGCCGTGGGAGTTGGTGGGCTAGCCCATAAGGCTGGCCTGCCCACTCTCCCTGAAACTTTTTCTTTTTATTTTTTGTTTCTGTTTCTTTTTTTTTTTTGCAGATTTGAAAAGGAAAGAGATGAATGAGTTTTAGGGTTAGAAAAATTAGGAGAAAAATTGTTATAGGTTAGTTATGATTACAGCAACAATTTGTAAACTTTTGTTTTCAAAAAGTTTGAATTATGGTGCTGTTGTATTTTTAATTGAAATTTGAGTGAATTTACTATTAATTGTATAATTGAACTTAAGCAATTAAAATTTTTTAAAATCAAGTTTATTTGGAACAAATGATAGATTTGTTTTGTAATTTTCATAAATTTCAAAAGGGGTGCTGTTTGGAAAATTAATTGAATTTGAAAATGTTTTGGTATTAAATGAAATATGGATTAGAAACAAATCAATAGTTTTGAAATCACAACTTTAATGGAAACAAATAATTGTTTTGATTTGAATATTCATTTTGGAAATTGTAACAGCACAAGTATGAAACAAAAGGTTTGAAATTTGATTTGAAATTCAAATAGAAACAAGTGAAAACAAGGGAAAACAGAGGAAAACAAATGGAAAACAAAGCAAAACAAATGCAATAAACATGATGTCATGATGCAAAACATAAAATAACAGAGAGCAAACATTCTAATGGCTATTTTTCATACTTGGGATGTTACAAAACGCCCCCCCTTGAAGGAATCGCGCCCCGAGATTCCTACTGAGAAGATAAAAGGTCTGGATACTTCTTGGGAAGATCCTCTTGAGCTGTGACACGTTAAACACATCGTGCACCTTGGATAGTTTTTCTGGAAGTTCAAGACGATAGGCATCCCTGGCAACTCTTCTGGAAAGACGTCAGGGAATTCGCAAACCACCGGAACATTTTCGAGTAGAGGTAGAGGTTTTGTATCGAGGGTGTATAGCTGAATAGAACTTGATTCATTTGGAGAATAGACTATCTGGCCAGAAGGGTGGAACAGAGTTATTGATTAGACGCCGGTGGAAGAACTGAAGTGGAAGCAACAACAAGGTTTGAATGGACGAAAAGGATGTTGAGAAGAACAGGATATCAAAGCAACATCGGGAAACACGAGATCAAACACTCCTGAGGTACTACGGAAAAACCCATCCGGGCTTCTAAAGGATAAATATCTACTGCTTAAGGAATAGAGGATCTGCTTCCGGGGCTTACACGCCTCCGTTCTCAATCATGAGTAGGCAACATGATAAATCACGTCACAACCACCTCCATTCCTATGGTCTAGTAGATATAACTATCCTAGAGAAACAAGGATACGTGAAATCCTAACTTGAAAGTTTAGATGAGAAGAGAAAACAACGTTGCACTTCCTTACCAGAAAAGGGAGGGTGGGTGGGGAAAGAAATAAAAGAACAGAATTCCTACTCCCACGTTTCATTTTTCCTATATAGCTACAAAATAGTTTCTAGACTCAACTGCGACCAGTAAAAGGGATCCTACATGCAAACAGGCTCTGATACCATTTGTCGCACCCGGACTTCTAGGGGATACTCACAGTCCGCTAAACAGTAGATAAATGGCTTACGGGGCATACCGGCACCCGCATCTCAATATGAGTAGGCCAACACGTAAACGTGTGACAACCATTCTCTACTATTCATCGTCTGCGCAAACCATCCCGTAGAAATCCAGATACTTCCATTGACGTACTTCATAACATACACACATGGTACGTCAACGGCTTTTGAACAACTGATATCACAACATATCTCTACGACACAAAAGATTGAAATAAGTTGCAAATAGCTCTCACTAGAGCAGAGATAGCAAATACAATCATCCAGAGGACACATGTCCCAACAATTCATCATTACAACACAGCGGAAGCATCCAAAGTGTCTGAGTACAGACAAGATCCAAATAGGCCTAAGAGGCCGGAAACGAAAAAAAAGACGGAGCCCATCCACGTAGTCTCGGATCCTGCCCGGGTCCGCTATCTACTCGTCAGCAGCCTCGTCATACTCCACGTAGTAGCCACCACGGGGATCCTCGTAAGCGTAGTCTGCGGAAACCACAGCCCCAAAGGGGTTAGTACATAAACGTACTGGCAAGCAAGACTCACAGTTCACCAAAGTGTACCCCAACAACATCAAGCACAGATGCTTTGGGTTCAACGGAAGAAAGGGTGATATAAAAGATGCGGCAGCGGGCTGCACTAACCAACTACAGATATATACTACAACTTCCGGATAACAAAAAGGAGATAAGATAGCGTATCATAACCAACTACCAACTAACTCCAAACAAACCCATCCTGGATCTCGCCCCTTATCCAAAGAAGCAATCCGAGGATAACTCACACAGTTGGATTAATGATGGTTCAAGTTTTGTGGCAATAAGACTATTACTAGTCAAATTATCATTAGTTAGGTGTAAGTTGTTCTGAGTACTTGTTAGCCAGTACTTTCACCAAGTCATCCATAACCGCGGAAAACACGGCTTCTCGAGAAGATTTACCCTGCAGGGGTGCACCAATTTGGCCGTACACGTAAGAATAACCCGCCAGATGGAATGGCCTTTCCACCAAGCGGGGCACTCAACACAACTCAACTCTTCTTCGCATCAAGCCCAAAGAACCCCGTGCAGTTGAGCGCACGGCTAATCAAGCCCCACGAAGAAAAGGGGACCCTCATAGCACTCTAAGAACGTGTCTCCCTAAATGCCGACTACAAAAGTTTCCACCCTGGCGTCGGGTTCGTACCTGCATATGCGTGCGGCAAATGGAAAACCCGAACTAAATGAGGCGATTTGGACGAGATGCGAATCGAATCAAATTGAGGGGGGCGACCATACACGCTTCCCACATGCGGTTAGTGCGCTCATCATGGATCAGTAGACAAGACCATTTTCCTAATTAAGGTCGACACTAGCAGGCCTCAAAACCACGCCGGGCCTCCTGCCGGTGCCTTATCATCAAATTAGCATTACCTCAAACATTAACAGGTTGATTGTTTAAACATCGAGCCCCAGAACATAATAAAATATGGTAACAGAAATAACGGACAGCAGACTCGAGCAGAAACAACCCTAAGCATGCTAGTAAGACACGGGCAACAAGCAACAGGGTTTTAAGTGTGGAGGTGAGGCTATATCAGGGTTAAGGATAACATGTGATAGGATCGAACACAAGCAACGATTCATAGGGCTAGCAGAATAGACAACAGAAAGTATCGGTGTCCAATGTTGAAAGGGACACAATGGTTCATGTGAGTGAATACTTGCCTGCAAACTCAGCAGCCTGGTACTGAGCTAGATCCTCAGAAGGGGTGTCGTAAAGCTCGTCTGTCTCAACATCGTCGTCTAATCGAGAAGAAGCAAACAAACAACGCAAAGAGACAAACAATCAATAACATGGCATAATGCACAATCATGGGATGATGCATGACCATTTAATTGATGCATCAAAGATAAGATAGTTGACATGGTAACATAACATAATTAAATGGACACACATGCAATTTGGGATTGCATATGGAAAGCCCATGAATTAAGGTTGGAATAATTGTTTTACAACTAATCAACAGGTGATAGTGGATTAATATGATGCATGGATGAGGAAAACAGAAAGATAACAACAATAGAATCAATTTGAAATAAGGTTTACCAAGTTTGGAATTTTATTTATTAAGTTATGAAATTTTGGTTTCTTAAAGGTGTTACACAAGCATTTGTTGTTTTCACCAATTTTAATTGTTCAAAATAGATAACAAAGTTCATATTTGGAAAGTACACAAAATTTTAGGTGGAATACATGTTTCAATTATTGAAAAAGGAATTAAGATGAATTAATTATGAATTAAACAAGTTTAAACAAGATTTAAATGGATTTAATTCAAGTATGAATTTAATTGAATTTTTATTTGTTCAAAACATTAAACCAAATTCATATTTGAAAAGTTTATACTTTTATGGTTTGAAAACATATTTTATATGTTCAAAAAGAATTAATTTGACCAAGTTATGAATTTAACAATTTTAAATGATTTAAACAAGGTTTAAATTATTTAACCAATTTTAATTATTCAAATCATGAAATAAAGTTTATATTTGAAAAGAGGGTTTAATTTGGCATGGAAAACATATTTTATTTGTTGGAAAATGGATTTAAAATGAGCAAGTTATTAATTTGACAATTTTAAATGCATTAATTAAGAAACAGTTGTTTTCAGCAATTTAAATTATTTAAAACAGAACACAAAGTTGATATTTCAAAGTTCGTGAAAAATGGAATGGAAAACATATTTAGTTTGTTGAATTTGGACTTTTATGCCCAAGTTATAAATTTTGCAAAATTAAATGAATTAAACAAGGATTCAAATATTTCACCAATTTAAAATATTCAAAACAGTAAACAGAATTTATATTTAGGTAGAGAATTCAATTTGGTATTGAAAACATATTTAAAATGTTGAAATTGGAGTTAAAATGAATTATTTATGCAATTTACAAGATTAGGGTGTAATCTGCCATTTATTTAGTAGCTAGGGACTTAGAAAATATTTTACAGGGACCTAGAAGGGAACTGGCAAGGACTTGTGTGCGATTCTGTCAAGTTTCTGTAACTAAACAAAAGAAATAAAAAGTGTGGTTTAATTTGCGGGAGGGGGACTCGAACCCAAGACCTCCTGCTCGTGCGCGCGGGCTGCTGCCAATGCGGTGTGTGCTGCGTTGCTGACATGAGGGGAGCGCGCGGCCTTTTGTGGTTCAGTTAGCGGGTGCGAACTGAACTGAAATTCAGTTGTCTAAATTTTACTGAACCTGACGGAGGCAGCTTTGTCGCCGGCGGACAGCGACTCGCCGCTGCTGCGCTCGCGTGTGGTTGCTGTCCGCACGGTGCGTGTGCTGTGGTGCTCGCGGGTGTGGAGGGGAGGAGGAGAGGGAGGAGAGACGAGGGGGGTGATCACCTCGGGCCCTCGAGCGGACAGCGACGAGGAGGAGATGGCGGGGCGGAGCAGGTGGCGGCGACGGTGGCTTGGCGGCGGGGCTCCGATGCCTCCCAGCCACCGCGGCGGGGTCGAGGAGGAAGGCGGCACCGAGGGGAACCCATTCCCGGCCCTAGCCTGGCCGGTGCGGCTTTGTGGCGCGGCGATCACCGGAGAGGAGAGGTGGTGGTGATCGGTGGTGATGTTCAGAGAACAGAGGGAGAGCATAGGTGGGGGAGATGGAGGAATTGGCGGCGGTGGAGAGAGGAAGAGAGGAGGAGAGTGGTCTAGGGCTAAGGGGAGCTCGGGTAGGCTTAAGAGGAGGAGAGGGGAGGAGCTCGGCCGTCCCTGCTCCTCTCTGTCGACGTGGCTGCGATGGATGGCCTGCCGTACACGAAGAAGAGAAAGAGGGGGGTACAGGGCCGTGGGAGTTGGTGGGCTAGCCCAAAAGGCTGGCCTGCCCACTCTCCCTGAAACGTTTTCTTTTTATTTTTTGTTTCTGTTTTTTTTTTGCAGATTTGAAAAGGAAAGAGATGAATGAGTTTTAGGGTTAGAAAAATTAGGAGAAAAATTGTTATAGGTTAGTTATGATTACAGCAACAAAGCCCCACCGGCCAGGCTAGGTGACCTCGGAGCCTTCCCAGCCGGCGCGGGCGGCGGCGTCGTCGTCTCCGTGGGCAGCCATCGCGACAGAGATGCGAGGTGGAGATTGGAGGCGAAGGCGCTAGTCGGAGATGCGAATCGGAGTTTGAAGGCTCTGGGATCTTTCTATGTGTCTCTCCGGCGGCGAGGCAAGCGGTTGCGGTGGCGGAGCGCTCGGCGGCGGCGGAGAGACGAAGGGGCAAGAGATGGGAATGAGCAGGAAAGAGAAGAAGAAGGCATCGAGGGGGTATTTATCTCTTCCCTCGAGTTGCCGTTACCAGCGGAATATTCGCGGATTGATCATGCAGTGAGATCGTGCGGCGTGGGCTGCGCGCCGGTTAGAAACGCACACAGCGCATCTTGCACGCGTAACGGGCGCAGTTAATCCCACGTCGAGATCGTGGGCGATTTACTGCGGTTGAAGTGACTTTACAGGCTAGTGGGCCCGAGGTGCAGTTATTGGCGCGTGGCCTGCAGTGTCCCAGGCACCGAGGCGTCGGGGGTACGGGGGTGTGACACGTGCCCCGTAGCGACACGCAGAGGCGGATTCGCACCGTTTGAGCGGGATTGTATTTTGGGATTTCGCTAAGTCTTTTTACTCGGCATCAGAGAAGAAAGATAGCGCTACCCGGAGAAGAAGAGATTCAAGCAAGAGTTAAGGGCTGCACGGAGAGGCTACTCGGCTTTTTGCAGTACGGAGACAAGATTTGTTTTTAAGCTGGCAGGGCCCAGTGAACAAGTTCGCAGGACTCTACCAGCTTCGGGGACTAATGTCGGGGGGTTACCCCCGAGTAGGGGTAAGGCCAGTGCTAAAGGCAAGGTCAAGGAGATATTTTACTAAGTAAGCTGGCTACCCGGTACTTGCTACCCGGTAGGCAGCTATCCGGTCGTACCCACCAATGGCCAGAAGAAAGAATCAAGGAAGTTATGTTCCTCGAGTAGAGGAGTTGGTCCGAGTAGAGGGAGTGGTTTCCTACTCGGGCCAGAAGTCAATGGAGCCGTTCTGACAAAGGATCCCGCGTATCCCGCGTCCGTACGGCGTGCAGTTCAACTTACGGAGCGCGTGATTATCCGCGCTCTGGCGTGGCTACAGTGCTGTAGGCGCCTGTCTAGTCCTGTCACTGACAGAGGGGACAGGACAAGGCTAGGGGCCTACCCTATCTCACTGACAAGGGTGGACAGGTCCCATCTCCGAACGGCGAGACGACTTACGGTGCATGCGTCAGCGGGAACCCGGAGGCGTGCGTGGTTCTGCAGTGCTCCTGTTCCATCGAGCTGTACTTTTTAGTATTATTCTATCCGGCTGGGCACCAGTATATAAGGTGCCCTGCCTCCTCCTGTGCGAGGGTCGACACTCTGGGTTGCTTCACTACTCACTGATAGAACTAGAGAGAAGAGTGGCTACTCGGCTGAAGGCCTGAACTGTACTGTGGCTACTCGGTAAACACCATATAAAGAGAGAGGCATCAGTAGGGGTGTTACCTCCACACGAGGGCCCTGAACCTGGGTAAGATCTTGTTGTTTGCAGTGACTGTGACTTACCACACGCGGCTACTCGCCGTGTGATCCCTCCCCGAGCACCTCCAGCGTCCATCGGCCCCAACTTTAGCCATCCCATGGCATCTGCCGTGATACCACCACGACACTATCCATGAGTCAACCCAAGACAGGGCCACCCCGTCAACAGGGAGTTGGCCATCCTCCTGACGACAGATATCTCTTTGAGGAGGGGTCAAGATCCGTGTACGTCCATCCCTTGGCCGCAGTCACGCCCTAGGCAGAGCATTATTTTCCAAAACGTTTAAAAGTTTTATTTGCGTTGCCGAATGGTACATCTGAATTACGTGACTCATGGATGTGGCCAAACAAGTTAGTTGGTCGAGCGCAGTTACTTAGACCACGCGTGTGGTTGCACGCTCAGTCTTGCATCCGTCCGAGACCTTAGTCCTAGGGTTGGCGAGTACGGGACGAACAACCACTTTCCAAGTGGCCTCCCATCCAAGCATTAATCAAATTAACCACACAGTGCTCAGCTTACCACGTTATCCTGTCGTACTAGTTCTTCGCAACTCTAATCCATCAACCGGATGGAGCAGAGGTAAACAAGTATATAAAGCTAAGAAGATATGAGGCTCTAGAGATGGGCACAAGCAAATACAGGCGGATAGGAGCAGTGGACTAGGATATTTAAGCTATGCAGTGTCGGATATATACTGATTAGGGGTATATCTGACATTATCCTAAAGAGCCGGATTACCAGGGTGGCCTTTTGGTGATGGACCACAGTCCATTAGGCGGCCCAGTAAGCTGATGCGCAGGAAGCCGAATTCTAGAAGAACCCGGACCACGGCCCAAAGTGGTGCGGCTTGGAGGAGAAGACGGATTCCTTACTTTCCAAGTTAGATACTTTCCGTAGTTTTCTAGGTTTCCTTTCTGTAAACCCTAACCCGACTATCTATATAAAGCCGGACGGGAGAGACAAAACACAATTAGCTAGAAGCCAACTCGCCCAGAAGTTGATCCTCGCCGAGTTAGCGAAACCCTACTCACATTATACTTTGTATACTTCAGGCTTCAGCCATGATTTAGTGAGATTGCAGGAGTAGGAACGTCGCCTATTTGCGCCGTACCAAACCTGGGTAAATTTGGTGTCCCTGGTTGCCTTACTACCACGTCCCCCCACGTCTCTACCCGTAGACTCATGGCACCCCCGTCTATGAACTCTACTACGATGTCTTGACAGTTGGCACCCACCGTGGAGCTAGTGACGTCAGGCGTTATGTTTCAATTAGGGATACTCGGCGGAATCAGTAGTACCATAACTATCGGAAGCCTAGAATTCGACAATGACATTGGGCGCTTCCTCGACAATGGATCGTACATGCCAGCACGGAATCATCTGGTAAGTGCCTGCATTTTACCGATTGGATATGCAAACATCTTTATCGGATTAACTGCAGAAGCAATGGGATTCTGTGGTGGCAGCAAATTTATCCCACCCACCCTATACCCAGTTGAAGAAAACTATGATACCGGATTCTGCTCAGATCGCCAAAACCCTGAATTTGCTGCCTCTTCGAAGATGCCTGCAATCAGATCTCACTTCATTGGCATGGTGCAGTCCGAGGTCGCTGAAAACATGGAAGTAAGTAATCCCGTGGAAGGAGAAGAAAACAACAATCTCACAAAACAAGTGGAAGATCCGACACCCATCAATGAAACGACGAACTCGGAAGCCGACTCCGTACTAGCTGCCATAGAGGCAAGATTGGAGTCGGAACCTGAATCTGAAGGCATAGATTCAGAAGACGAAGATGAAGACGCTTTCGAAAGAAAGGTTAAATCTATGTAGGGGAGCTTCCATGAAGTACTCATGGCAAAACCGACTAAAGACTCGGATGCCGGGGAAGATGAAGACCCCAGAACACCTCCACCAGATGAGGAAAGAGAGGACGATGAAACCAGTCCCATCTATCCTGATGTCAAGGAATTGACAGAAGAAGAACCTGGAAAAAAGCCTCCCTCTTCCATGAAAAAAAAACAAGACTGCCAAGAAACTCCAAAAGAAAAAATTGGCAGATAATGCTAACCAAAACCTGGAAGTAGGAGGAGCAAGCGGAGTCAGGCCTGTGGAGAAGAAAAAGAAAGAAATCCCTGTCCCCAAAATGTCGGAACAGGATGAGATCGATCTCATAAAAAACCCGGTAGGACCGTACGAGCCACCGGAAGTGCTGGAAGCCAGAAGGCAAGCCATTATGCGGCAGTAGCAACAACTATTCCGATCTCAAGAAAACCTCCTCAAAGCCCAAGCTACTGTAAAAGCAAAACAAGAGGAAATTGAAGAATTCGAAAGACGGAATATGTCCGGGATAAAACCCACGAGATTACTCGAAATTGCCAGAATGGATGTGCTGCCAGAAAAAGAACGGCTGCAAAACCCTTCTTGGCAAAGACAGGTTGACGGCGTAAACGCTAAGGGCGAACGCATCTACAAAACTGCAGCCGAAAACGCGGAAGCAACGTTCGCCATCCTTAATGATGATCTGGACTCCAAAGACGAAAAGCTTCAGGGAGTGTATGCTTTCCTGGAAAAAGCATTGCAACAGCAACATCGAGGACATGCAAGATCAGGGAAGTTGCATGACGACTCGGCCCTATGCAAAACTGCCACCTGTGCCGTTGGAGCACCTGGACCTGGCGAACCTGGAGACTCAGGCGATTCGAAGGAAAAGAAGGAAGTCCTAAGAAGGATAAGAAAATTCCGGACAATAGGGATGAAGCGTGCAGAACGAGATCCCATATGCCGAAAGGCGGAAATAAACCTCGTGACCATAAGGATCGGGAGGAACAAAACTGGATAGACGGTAAAATGATGCCACCTCCGAGACGCCTAGCTGAAAAAGACGGAAGATATGAAAATCCTCATAGGCGTGAGAGATCCCGTACTCCTCCTAGGAACAAAGAAAGGCCAAGGAGTAGAACTCCGCCTTATTCCAAAGGACATGATAACGGACGAAATAGAGATAATCCTAGAAAAGCGTATTCGTGCAACAATGGACCAGAAAGGAGCACATCCCCCTCTGTCCATTCAGCCGGCAGATACTCCGCACATGTCGATAAGGCGGAAAGAGATGATCTATACCTTGGACCTAAGTGTTTCACTGACAGGAGCCGGAGAATAACCCTACATTCTGGCTTCGCCTAAGTTAGTCCAACTTAGCAAAAGTACACCGGAAGTACAAACCCGAATACATGGCTCTCAGATTACTATACTGCCGTTCAGATCAACAAAGGGACAGACCTGGAAGCAGTGAAATTTCTCCCCCTAATGTTGCTGGATGGAGCCAGAGATTGGATCAACGGGCTTCCGTCAAGAACCGTGGATAGCTGGGATGATATGGCTAGAGTATTTGCTCAACACTTTCGACGTACGTACAAACGCCCTAAGAGCATCAACCAGCTAAATCGCTGCGTCCAGTTTGAAGACGAGTCATATGTCGATTTCATATCAAGATGGACAAAAATGAAAAATAGTTGCTCTGGAGTAAGTGATGTACAAGCAATGCATGCTTTCATCAATGGATTAAAACCTGGCATCGTACCGTTCATGGTTGGCTCAAAGGAGCACAAATATCTCGGATCTGTGCTTACTACCGCCAATGAGCATGCAGCTGCTGAAGGTGACATCAGAGCGAGAGGTGGAAATATTGATGCTTTGGTTCAGGCCAAAAAGACGCCTCGTTCTGAAAAGAAGGCTACTCCAGAAGCACAGACAAAACCCAAGGAAGTAAATTTAACCTTTGGAAAGGATACTGGCGGTGTAGTGTTCCCACATTTAAATAATGTAAGGACACCTGTGTTATTGTGCTAGTCCCTGGATCAATTGCTAGTACCACTGTACAAAATGAAATATCATGCAAATGCATCAAATTCTATTACATCGCATGATTCAGTTTTTTACAAAATAGTATAACAACTTGTATAGTCTTAGAAGACTTGCAGAAAACAAGGAAATACAGCGGGAAACATAGTACAACATTGAGCCCATCTTTCTTCATGTGCCACAGGAAAAACATGTTGGTGATAGTCTCGAGATCCTAAACGAAATCCCCACTCGTCTTCAGAATCATCTTTAATATGGAATATGCAGCCACAAGGGAGTCAATACAATTTAATGTATTGGCAGGTAACACTATGGTGGATATAAATGGCAAGACTAATATTACCTGCTTATTTGGCTGAGTGGAGTGTTGGCTAAGTTTGCATAAAGCCAGATTTCTCCTATCTTTTATCATAAAACAATTTCATCTATAATAGGTATCACTGATAGAAACCAGTGAACCTTAACTAAATTAAGGAGTACCACTGATAGAAATCAGGGTAAACTCCTACCCATGTTCACCCATCAAAATTTTATTATGAAGTTGGCATGATGAGATTCTTCCGTCATTCCTTGTCCAGCTTCTCAAATTGTCCATAACTGGGGACACGGCTAAGATCTTAGTTTGTTGACTCTGCAGAGTTTGTGCACTTTCACCTTTAGACTAAAATCAGCCCAAACATCCTATACACCCTGAGTGCATTAAGGAAAGGAGAAGATTGAGACGAGATCTCTCAGAAGAAATTCCACCACCGTCAGGCCTTACCCGTTCCAACCTATACCCCCTACATCTGCTTGTCAAGCACTGGTGAGTTCATTCAACTTAGTTGATCAAGACACAACCCATATGACCAAAGGTTGCACGGGAAGCTACTAAACTTAGAGGGACTTATTAATCTCTTTGTTCCTGGGTGGCCATCCGCAAGTGACAACCTCAAGTGGAATAACCCTTAGACAACTCCCCTAATCCCCTTGTATATAGTGTAATTTTTTTGTAAATAACCTTTTACTTTATTAATAATGGGAGGGCTGTGGGGGATTCCCCCAAAGTAATGGTGTCAAAAAAAAACCAGTCTTACCACTTCCACCCAGGTGATTCATTAAACTTAGTAGTTTTATCCATAACATCTAAATAAAACATTTGAAGAGCATAGCAATTCTATTAAGTTCAATGTCTTCTATACTAACAGGATATAGAAGGATGGCTACACACTACTAGGATAATAGCATAGCATAGTATAATTTATTAAAATTCCCTATCATGCATACTACTCAAAACTCTAAAATGCATATAGAAAATAATGGGTAGTTAATGGTGTGTTACTTGCCTTGTTGAAGTTGGTGAAGAAATGACACTCTCTTCACAAAAGATCGTTGCTCTCCTAAAATCTATACATTGAAAACACAATAACCAAAATAAACAATCATACTAGCAATCAAACACATAAGTGAAGAAAATAAACAGAGCAATTAACATAACAAAGGGGTTGAGCCAAGTTAGCTAGGACAAGGTCAAGGTTTGATTTTTAAAAGATTCATTCTCAAATGGTTCAATACTTGTTAAGGGGTTTCCAACAGTTCACTAATGGTTGGTTTAGCTTGAGTTCGTAGTAATCAAACTTTATTGAAAACATATTTATCTAAGAAGTTCCAAGAGTTCACCAAGGTGATCTCACTATCTCAACTAAGGTAACACATAACAAAGTGTAACCCTTAGTTGTTTTCATCAAAACATTTGAGTGATCTATTTTAGTATTTCCATTTTGGTTAAGGTGGGTCTAGGTTATATAACAAGATAAAGTCTTGGGATTTTTTCATTTGGGTCAATGGTTGGACAAAAACAACTTGTTATTCTTCAAATTTTATTGATTGCATCCAAGTCTTCACATGCTTGTCTTCTGGAAGATCATCTTCATGCTTCTATTGTAGTCTTGCTCCTTGGATGGATTCTTCTCTTGGTCTCGATAAATTCTTCATGGATTTCACTTCACTAATTGGTTTGGGTATGTTATGGGCACAAACACCACTAAGTCAATTAGAAGAGAAAGAAAATAAGAAGAAAGATAGAAAGAGAGAGGGAGATGTTTTCTTTTCGATTTCTTCACACTTGTACTTCCTTGATTTGCTTCTAGTTGTGGAGTCTTTTCTTAAAAATTTCTTCATTGATCTTCCTTGTAGGTCTTCATGTTTCCACCAAGTTGAAGGTGAAGTGCCTTCTATTGCTTGAGTCTTGTTTTGCATTTGCTAACTTGATGAATTCTTCGAAGCAAGAATAGGGGAGTGGAGAAGAAAATAGAAAACTGTAGTACTAGTGTTTATAGGTTCAATAGTTGTCTAAGTGTACGATTGAACCTCACTAAGGACTTAGACTTGGTCTTGGATCCAAAATAGCTATAACATCAAAGAATAAAAGTTGAAAACAAATTCTAAGACATGTTAAAGATGGATGGATCATTATGTTGGGTTTTTGGTCAAAAGCACATGGTCATGGTCCAAGGGTGTTCTAAATGGTTGTTTCAGGTTCAGGTTACCAAAAGTATCAACTTTGCCTAAGAAAATATTTTCTAATTATTTATAGTAATAATCCTATGTCAAAAATACTCAATTATACCACTTAATTGTAAAACCAAATTTAACTTGTTAAAAAATTATTTTGGGACAGAGGGTGTGAAATTAATCATCCTAAGGTTTCCAAAAATATTTTATTTGCAATTTTTGGATTTGTAGAATTTGAATTATGTCAAAATTCATCAAACAAGCATATTTAAATTTGAACCAATTTAAGTTTGTCAAATTTGAATTTGAACAGTGCTAAAATATTCTACACATTCTGGGGATTTCAAAAAGTCCAAATTTGCTAAATTTGGCTAAGCGGTTAAAAAGATATGATGGTTCAAAGTTCTAGGGACTAAACTGCAAAATGGCCATTCTATTTTTATTCGAAAATAAAATCAGAGGCTGGCTGGGCTCAAATACTTACCTGTCGCCCATGGCGATGGTTAGGGACTAGGCTTGGGTCGGTTTCATGCTGCGCCGAGCGACCAATAGAATACTTAACGCCGGGCTGACTGGGTTAAGGGATCTGATCTGGGCCACACAATCTACATCTAACGGTGACGTAACCGTTCGCGTATGGATCTAATCACGACCGTTGACAAGATATAATGGCCAGAGTTGAAAGCGAGCTCACCGGACGGCGCTCCTCGCCGGAAAATGGCGTGCGGTGGCGCTGCGCCTCGGAAGTGGACGTCGTCGATGCTGTAGGAGGTCCTGGTGCTCGAGGAGACCATGACAGGGGGTGGCGTGCCGCGGCGAAGCTGATGGTGGCGCCACATTTGGCTTGCGCGCGCTGGAGTGGTCGTGCGATGTAGACGGAGAGCTCCCGACTCCGGCGACGCGCAGTCGTGGATGGCGGCGACAATCCGGGAGTCTTAGGGATGCGCACGGGGTGGTTACGGGGTCCTAACGACGGGACGGGTTCGATGGTGAGCGCGGCAGTGGTTGAGGTGCTCGGGAGCGATGGCGACAAGCGACACCCGTGACGGCGGCTTCGGCGAACTTGTTCGTTCGTTGTCCGCTGCAAAAAAAAGAAGGTATTAGTATCCACGAGATGCGCAAGAGAATCGGGGAGGACTGAAGCGAAGAATCGGGGTCGGGGACCTTCTGTACCGGTCGCAAACGACGAAGAACAGCGACGGCGAATACGGAACTCCGACGAGCGATTTCTTATGCCGCGGGGCACAAAGCGAAGGGAAAAGAGAGGGGAAATGGGGAGGGAGTAGAGGGCTATAAAGGGGGTGTTACGGCGTTGCAATTGGCGGCCTTAAACTCGAGCAATCAAGGTCGGAAGAAATTGGTAGAAACGGAAGAGAGAGGTGCTTGATGATGATGACGTCATCATGACATTGGTAGAAACGGAAGAGAGAGGTAACGGCCTGAGCTTGATGATGATGACGTCATCATGACATCATCATTTTATTCTTTTCTTTTATTTCCCGTTTTTAATATCTTTAGTTTTAATAATCCAATTGACCTCAAATTAATTTCAAAAAATTTGTAAAAATATTATCTTTCTTTTTAGAACATTATTATAAACTTTTGAACACATTACTTTTAATATTTTTTAAAATATAAATAATTACGAATAGTACTTTAATGTATATTTTTAAATTAGAACAATAATAAAATGAGGTTTTAATTAAATAAAATTTCAGAGACAATAAACATGTCAAATACTTGAGCCGAAGGGGTATGCCCTAGTGCCACCGGAGTGCAGCCATGGTAAGCCCTAGTCTCCACCATCTCCGGCCACCGGAGTGCAGCCATGGTAAGCCCTAGTCCCCGCGCCTTTGGATCTGAATCGGATGGACACGATTAGACTTGAGCCGAAGGGGTAAGCCCACGTTGGATCAGGATCCAACATCCCAGATTGCTTCACTTAACCTAGTCAGCAGCCACATCAGCTCGCCCAGTCAGCGCCCAGTCAACAACCATATACAATAAAGCGCTGCCACGTAGCCACCTTATTCACTTAGTTTTCTGTTTTATTTTCCGAATAGAATTTAATTGGCAGATTTTGCAGATAAGTCCCTGAATCTTAGATCTATCATATCTTTTGATCCATAAGACCAAATTTAGCAAACTTGGACTTTTTGAAATCAGAACAAGATGTAGAAACTTTTGGAACTTGCAAAATTAAAATTTGACCATTTAAAATTTGTTCAAATTCAAATATGATTGTTTGATGAATTTTGGCATAATTCAAATTCTACCAATCCAAAAATTGCAAATAATTTTTTTTGGAAACCTTAGGATGTGTACTTTCATATACTCTGTCACAAAATAATATTTTAACAAATTAAAATTGAATTTAGAATTAATCGGTACATTTGAGTATTTTTTTACATATATTTAATTCTATAAATATTTTCAATATTGTTCCTTTTCCAAAATTGCTCCATTTGATAACCTTGAACCAGAAACAACCTTGCCCAACCATTTTGGACACCCTTGGACCAAGACCATGTAATTTTAGCCAAACTTCCATCATAGTAGTCCCCCTAGTTGTTTAAGTCCTATAATGGTTTTTATCCTGGTTACCACTGTTGCTATGGCTATTTCGGAGCCAAGACCAAGTCCTTAGTATATGCCAATCACATATAAGACCAAGTAGTGGACCTCAAACACTAGTACTATTATTTTCCATCTACTTCTCCACTCTCCAATCCTTGCTTCAAGAATTCATCGAGTTAGCAAATGGAAAACAAGACTCAAGCAATAGAAGGCACTTCATTTTCAACTTGGTGGCAACAAGTAGAGCTACAAGGAAGGTCATTGAAGAAATTGAAGGGAAGACTTAGAATCCACAGCAACTCAATGAAGTACAAGTGTATGAACAAATGAAGAAGAAGACATCTTCCTCTCTCTTTCTATCCTTTCTATTTCCTTCTTTTCAAATAGACTTAGTGGTAGTTGTGCCCATCCTACCTTGGACCAGCTAGTGAGAAGGCCATGAAGAATTTACCAAGACCAAGAGAAGAATCCATCCAAGGAACAAGACTACAATATAAGCATGAAGATGATCTTCAAGAAGACAAACATGTGAAGACTTGGAGAAATCCACACTAGTTGAAGAATATTAAGTTGTTTTTGTCCAACCATTGACCCAAATGGAAAACCCCAAGACTTTATCTGTTATCTCCATTATTATGAAGTTAGTTGAACCTAGACCTACCTTAACCCAATATGGAAAGACTAACTTAGATCACTCAAATGTTTTGATGAAAACAACTAAGTGTTACACTTTTTAATGTGTTACTTTAGTTGATATAGATAAATCACCTTGGTGAACTCTCGGAACTTCCTTAACAAGTATGTTTCCAATAAAGTTTGATCACTACAAACTCAAATTAAACATCCTTAGTAAACCCTTGGAATTTCCTTAACAAGTATTGAACTCAAACCTTGACCTTGTCCTAGCCAACTAAGTTAAACTCCTGTGGCTATGTTATTGCTTTGTATGTTCTTTTCACTTGTTTGTTTGCTTGCTAGTATGCTTGTTTATTTTGTTATTGTGTTTTCAATGAATAGATTGTACGGAGAGCAACGATCTTTAGTGAAGAGAGTGTGATATCTTCACCAACTTCAACAAGGCAAGTAACACATCATTCAACTACCCATTATTTTCTATATGCATTAGTTGATTTTGAGTAGTATGCATGATAGGAAGTTTTACTAAGTTATATTATGCTATGCTATATCCTAGTAGTGTGTAGCCATCCTTATACCTTGTTATTTCGAAGCCTTGGTACTTAGTTGATGCTTTCCCATGCTACAAAAATTGTTTTACTCGATGTTGTGAGAAAATTCTAAGTAACAACTTCAATGAACCACCTGGGTGGATTGGTATTGCGGGGCTGTCGAAAGTTGAGTGTCTCCCCGAGGGGAGTTCACTTGAAGGAATGTCACACAGGAACAAAGTGATTATGATGTTCCCCAAGTTTAGATTGCTTCCAGTGCAGCCTTTGGTCATATGGGCTCTGTCTTGATTAACTAAGTTGTGAGGGTTCAGCCTGGGCTTGACAAGCAGATGTAGCATAATTATAGGTGGAACGGGTCTTGCCATTAGGTTGGATTCTTGCTTCTGAAAGATCTCGTCCCGATTCTTCTCCTTTCCTTAATGCACTCAGGGTGTATAGGATGTTTGGGTTGAGTTGAGTCTGAAGGTGAAAGTGCACAAGCTCTGCAGAGTCAACAAACTAAGATCTTAGCCATGTCCCCGGTTATGGACAACTATGAGCATCTGGACAAGGAAGGACGGAAGAATCACATCACCATTTTCAATAAGTAAAATTTGACTAAGTGAACAATATTTGTGGTGCTTGGATTTTAGTCCAATGATGCCACCCTTTTGAAAAGAAAAGTTTTCTTTTACAAAAGAGATAGGAGAAAACTTGCTTTATGCAAACTTAGCCAAAAACTCCACCAAGCCAAATATGCATGTAGTTTTAGTCTTGCCATTTATATCCACCATAGTGTTACTTGCCAATACATTAAATTGTATTGACCCCCCTGTGGCTGCATATTCCATATTGCAGATGCTTATGAAGACGAGTGAGGATTTCGTTTAGGATCTCGGACTATCGCCAACATGTTTTGCCTGTGGCGCATGAAGAAGATGGGCTCAATGTTGTACTTTGTTTTTCCGCTGTTTTTCTTTGTTTTATGCTAGTCTTCTAAGACTATGCAAGTTGTAATACTATCTTTGTAAAGACTGGATCATGCGATGTAGTAGAAATTGATGCATTTTGCATGATATTTCATTTTGTACTGTGGTGCTAGCAATTGATCCAGGGACTAGCACAATAACATAGTTATTCCACTTTTACTAAAAAGTGGGATGTTACAGAGGCCATGTCATGTCACTGACAAGGGGGACAGGACATGTCAGCGTCCCTACCGTGAAGACTTTCGGCGACTGTCAGCAAGGACACGGAGGCGTGCGGTGTAGCACAGTGTGTAGTCACCTAATCAGTATTTGCATACGTAGACGTAGTAGGTGGCCACCAGTATATAAGGTGGTCTCCCCTCCTCCGTGAGGGTTGATCATCTGGTTAGTAATTCATTCCACGTAAGAGCCTAGGCACCATTAGGAGCGAAAAGTAGCAGAGAGGTTCTTCTTCCTCTAGCTCATTGAGCTTGAGGAACTCTTGTACTTGGCACATACATTTACAGAGAGAGAGGCCAGAGTAGGGGTGTTACCTCCACACGAGGGCCCCGAACCTGGGTAGATCGTGTTGTTTGCAGTGTTGTGAGCGCGCCAATTAGGCGTGCGATCCCTCCCCGGATACCTACAACATACATCGGCCCCAACCTTAAGCCATCCTATGGCATCTGTCTTCTCCATACCACGACACAAAGTGTCCACGAGTCATATGAAACTGAAGGAATGGAATCAAAGATATACAGAGATGCTATGTGTCCAGGAAGTGCAACAACAATCGAGGGTTACTGGGGTTACCAAGCCCAGACCGAGTAAACATCGGCAGGCATGCTAGGAAATGGATCATCCGCTCCACAATCCCTCGACTGCGAAAACAACGCAGGCAAAGCCAAAACGGTATAACGATGAGCTCGAAACCAACAACCGGTCAAAGCAACACTCTAGACATGAAAGTTGTATAAAGAAATATTTACTAGTGTATAGCTTACAGACAGAGGTCTGATACATCATAAAAGTATCCTCAATTTCTGATGTTCCATGTTGTTTTCATGCCATATGCTACATGTTTTCCTTACACTTTATGTCGTTTTTATCGATTTCTTGGGACTAACCTATTGACAAGATGCCACAGAGCTAGTTCCTGTTTTATGCTGTTTTTAGTTTTCAGAAAAGTTGTTCTGGAAATATTCTCGGAATTGGAAAATTCGAATCCTGGAAGTCTTAGAATTCCCTAAGGTTCCACGGAGTCCCGAAGAAGCCTGGAGGAGGCCACACCACAGGGAGGCGTGCCCTTGGCCGCGCCATGGGGTGGTGTGGGCCCCTCGGGCGCCCACCGCCATCACCCTTTCGCCTATTTATTCCCCCGTTACGTGAAACCTAAAAATATACCACTTTTCCATGAAAAACACCTTGGGCCGCCGTCATCATCAACCCGAGATCGGGTGGGTTCTAGAGTTCTCCCCAGCACCCCGCCGGGAGGGGAAATCATCACCGGAGGGCTCTACACCACAATGCCCGCCTCCGGAGTGATGTGTGAATAGCTCATCCTTGGATTACTGGTCCATAGCGGTAGCTAGATGATTGTTCTCTCCTCTTTATGCCTCATGTTTAGATCTCGTGAGCTGCCCTACATGATCGAGATCATCTTATTGTAATGCTACATGTTGTGTTTGCTAGGATCCGATGATTATTGAATGCTATGTCTGTTGATTATCAATCTATCATGTTGTCTTCATGTGTATGTTATTTATGATCTTGCATGCTCTCCATTGTTAGTAGATGCTCTGGCCAAGTAGATACTAGTGATTCCAAGAGGGAGTATTTATGCTCGATAGTGGGTTCATGCATCCTTTGCATGTGTGCTCAACTGAAAGAAACATGACGAATGGAGGATGTGTTGTTGTCATTAGGGATAAAACAATGACGTTTACATTGTTTACATTACACACTTTGCTTACTGCGATTACGTGTTGCTTGCAACTTTATACCCAACGTTTGTTCGGATGACATTCGGAGGGTGGATTATTAGTCATATATGCAGTTGGATGACGATCTATGTATCTTGCTATAATGCCCGCATGAATCTCATAGTAATCATCATGCCATGCATGTTTCATTATCTATCAATTGCCCAGCTGTAATTTGTTCACCACACTTGTTAGCTATCTTTTATGGAGAGACACCACTAGTGAACTGTGGACCCCGGTCCATTTTATCATACTAATAATACAACCGCTGCAATTACTGTTTTACACACCATACGTTTAACCTCTTTGTGTTCAGCAAAACCAGTGATATTGACAATCTCAGTGCTTCGTTGGGGGCAAAGTGAATTGATTATGTTGTGTAGGTTCCACGTTGCTGCTGAACCGGTAGTTTTCTCTGCCACCTCAGCTGCATCAACCTTCGGAAGTTGCTTCTTTCTCCTATTGGTCGATTCAACCTTGGTTTCTCTTCTAAGGGAAACTTCCTGCTCTGCTCATAAAACCTTCCTCTTGGGGTCTCCCACCGAGTGCAAGACCTGCACCATCAAGGTCACATGACCCAACATTACATCAGACAACGGAAGACAAACTATGTTGCTAGTCAACAAGAACCAAAAAGGCCTAAGAGGCTGCAACATAAGGTGACGTCCCAGCCTATAGATTCCAGGCTGCTACCTCGGAACCCCAAACTACTCGTCGATTTCCATGTTGAAACCACCACTGGAGTGAGATCTTCACCTGAACCAAATTTAAGCAAACCTGAGTATGGGAGGTACTCAACAATACTTAGTTAACCTATTATATATCTACTATTTCGGAGAAGGGTTTTATATGAAGGTTAATTTGCGTAAAGCAACATTTGTTTTCCAAATCGAGGAAGAATAGCATGTCACATGGAGTATTTTCAAAACATATGAGAAATGACTCAACTAATATAAGAATCATATTTTCAATCCACCAACATCATTTCCCAGCAACTCATGCTACAAGGATTACACCTCTCGGCATCTCCGAGGAGACACCCTTCATTCATTGCCAACATATTTTACGTCACGTTCAAGTTACCTATGGTCTCTACAGTCACCAAGTCGTCCTTAACCATGGAACGACATTTCGAAAAGATTTCCCTGCAGGGATGTACACTTTACCCATGGGTACCATCCGACTCTTAGTGCCTCATGACAGCTCTTCTTGTGAGCGTGTGATATCCCACAAGTATAGGGGATCGTGTGTAGCCTTTTTGATAAGCAAGTGTGTCGAACCCAATGAGGAGCTAAAGGTAGGATAAGTATTCTCTCAAGTTCTATCAACCACTGATACAACTCTACGCACACAAAACGTTTTGCAATATCTAGGAAATAAAACTAGAGTTACAATACGGGTAAACAAGATAGTTTTGCAGGATAATAAATGCATGAAAGTAAAGTTAGTTGCTGCAGCAATAAAGTATACTAAATGACTATAAACTAACAGTCACATGAGTGTGGAAAAGTGGTGGAAAGTGTGATGGATTTTTCCATGATCAAATAGTCAAATACAAGGTTGATATTCCTCTTTTATGTGGGAGAGGCAAAGCTAATAAGCTCTCACTATCCAATGATTGCAAGTACTTATGATTGGAAATCTAGCAAATATCTGTAACTACTAGAAGGTACATTAAGGTAAAAATACCCAACCATAACATTAAGATCAAAAGGTACTCTTTATCCCATATGCTTTAATCACTAGATCAGGGCTCAAGTTTCTGTCACTCAAGCAGCCCTCCCTCTAGCTTTCTCCACATACTAAAAATCCTATGATGTAATCCATGCGCGCATAAACATATGATGGCAACATAGGACTGTAACATATTCAATATATATCTCAAACCATCCATAGAGATTCAACAATCAATCATATGACAAAAGGGATCTATACAAACATGACATAGATGCAATAGATCATCTGCAAATAATTTATAACGTCAAAGCACCATATTTACATAGGGCGGTACAGAGGTGTGTGTTAGGATGAACCACTGCCTACAAGGAGGAATTGGCGATGGAGATGGCGGTGAATACGGTGGAGAGGATGGAGAAGGGGCAGCACGTGAGGTGTAGGGCGGCGCCGGCGGCCGTCGGTGGCGCAGGGGGCTCCTCTTGCGCCGGCCGGCCATCATGGGGGAGAGCTGCCCCTTAGCCCCCTTCCTCCAAGGCTTCTTGGTGCTGTAGATGAGCCCTCCCCCATGGAGATGAGGCCATGGGGGAGGCAAAATTCGTGGCTTTTGGTGGCTGCCCAAGAATTAGGGTTCTCCTCTCCTTATATGTGATGGGACAATGCTCCCCAGCGCTCCGATGGATGGCCCCTTGATCCAAGGGATCTTGGGCACCTCTAGAACCTTCCTAGGGACCTTTCTCAGCCTTAATTAGGCCCCAAAGTCGTGTCTTGGCCGAATTCATCAAATATGGTAAGAGTTGGACTCAATCACGTCACCGATTCCCCTAATCCCGTAATCAGATATTTGTCCTCCAGTAAAATGGGTCCACAGGTTGCATACGAACCCGGATTGGGCTGTTCATGGGCTTAAATGAAAGCTATGAAAATTCCCAACAACTTTGTAGGCAATTTGATCTTCAATTGACGTTGGCTTCGGGGCTCAAACTAATGATCTCTAAAAAATAATAGCAAATTTCCCGTGCGTTGCAAGGGCTCATGCAAACTTGGAAAACAAAATTATGTAATTTCTATACACAGCATTTTAGTTTAAATTGATTTTTGTAAACCATTTGAAATTGTCATGTTTCACTTTATATTTTTTGATACAGAAAAATACTGACAACTCCATTTTTTTTTGTTTATATCATTTTAGCAATATGCCCGTAGGTTTCTATGGGCTGTTTTTTATAAATTATTTTTAGCTCACAGGGAATTTCGGTATTGATTTGTTTTACAGGGACGCGTACACCGTCAAGAACGTTGTTTGCTTTATTATCATGTCATCCTACAGTTAAAAAAGGTTTCTCGAGACATTTTTTGTATTTTTCGCACATGCCAAAAAAATAAGTGATAACTTCTGTAAAATCTTATGCGTGCATATATGACGTGGAGATATCCTCGTGCTACATTTTTTATAATTGATTTGTCATCTGGAAATGCACTTTTCGAAAGAAAGTGGGGCAGATGCCCATCCATAAGGATGTATTTTCCAACGTATGAACGACTATTTTGGTTTGTTTTTGGCCATTTTTATTTCCTTTTTTACATGTTTTGATGGTGTCCATACGGGTATTGATGAAGATGGCCTTCCATGCAGGGATCCAATCAGGGTGCTTTTGGCCATTTTATTGCCCACTGGTATCACATGTATTCGATCCGGATGGTTAGCCTTTTTTGTTTACATGTATAAGATCCGGATGGTTAGCCAGACCGGTCGGACAGCTCGTTTTTGTAATTGGACGTGGCTGCGTGACTTGGACACACGCACGGCGGCATGATCTGAAGGCTTCTTCAACAGACAAATTGTTTTTCTTTGGCTGCCCGCTCGATCGTATCCATGCAATTTACCGAACGACTTAATCCAATGGTTGAGGTACCGTGACCTACCATCAAGAACAATCAGCTTAGCTCACATTATATAGTAGAGATTGGTGGACAGATTTCAGGAAAGTCAGAGTCCTTCTCCAACAAGTCTCCTTTTGTGTTTTCTTGTAAATTCCTACACATCAAAGTGTAAAACAAGAACTTTTGCACTTTCCAACCATTAGTAGGTTAGTATAATAAATAATATAAAACCATAGTAAATACATAGGACAATTACATAGTTAAAAGGCCACAGCCTACCCGGCTTGTGAGAGCGTCCTCGAGGCTGGAAGCCACCGCCTACACACGATCGAGTTACACAGTGTTTTTTTCACCCCCGCTTTTCATCTCAGCCATCGGTTCCGTAAATTTTTTTTCTCACTTCCGTGCTGGCCAAATGCATCTGACATATGGGTCCGTCAGTGCTGCGGGACCCAACTCTCAGGTACCGAAATCTTCTGGGCCGCACGTCGTCTTTCTTTTCGCGGAGACGAGGCGCGGTGAAACCCTAGCCAGGAATCCTCTCCCAGCCTCGTGCCCCATCTCTCCTCCTTCCCCAATCCCCGCTCGTTCTCCTCCTCTCCCAATCCGCCGCCTCCTCTCGTCTTCCCTCCATGGCCAGTCTTCTCTCCTCCGTTCTAGCGACTGCGGATCTGATGCGCCGGCGACCTGGCTGCAAGGAGGACTGCGGGGGCCGCGGGAGGAGAAGGCGTATGGTGGCGGCGTCAGCTGGCGCGGGCGAATAGGATGCATGGGAGGACCACCGCTGCCTCCTTGTGCTGCTCTCCATCGACTGCGGCATCGTCCTCGTCCACAGCCTGCAAGCCACTGAGGGAAGGGAGGACCGTCGCCACCTCCTCTCGGTCCTATCTGCTACAACATCGCTAGAAATTTTGTTGGATCTCGTGGTGAGGCTCGTCGCCAACCTCCTCTTCATCTCTTGTTCCAAGATTTTGTGGCAATGATATTTGATCTCGAGGTGGATGGGCTCTGGACGCCTGCCTCCTCTTCATCTTTTCATACAAGCGCTGCTCGACAACGGATCTCCGTGAGGTTGCTTCTCTTTCTTTGTCCTTGCATCCTCCATCACTCTGATTTTTGAGTGAATAATTTATTTTCTCAACACTGTGTGTGTGCAGATCTGAGCGGCAGATGCATGCCTGCTGCTTCTACGTGATTAATGGTACCTGATTAGTGATTTACCTAAGGGAGAGGTGAGAAAAGTTTGTCCCTCTTATCTACAGGTGCGTATTATTATGTTTCTCTGTAATATAATGCACCATCCAATTTTCTCGAGAATGTAAATGTTCTCTGTATACATCTTGATTTTGAATAGCAATGCTCTTTAGTTCCTTTCCTTGCAATTTGTGAATGTTTTCAAAATATCTGGATTGCTCATTTATGTTAGCTTTGTTAGATTGAATTGGAGTTTTCTTTCAACCAAACCCGAAAGATAGGAAGTTGACTGAATAAGATAGAGTACAAATACTTTCCAAATATTTGTCCTACTTAAATATTGCTGAAAGCTGTGATATACTATGCCATTTGGGGTTGAGCAAGAGTATGAAAACTTTTGTGATATACTATGCCATTTGATATATTGCATCAACGTTAATTGAGAGCAGTCAAGAAAAATATGGTTCACGGTTTGTTGGAGTGCCACATTTCAGGAGTGTGTGATGCGAAAACTGGATTATATGTTGCAGATCCATAGTCATGAGACTTGCACCTTAGCTGGCTCAGGATCAGTTCTAACATTTGTTTTTGCATGGATTGGTTGCTTCACCTTTCCATCTTGCCATAAATTTCTGATGGCCTTTTGTCAACAGTTGTTTAATCTCTATTTCCTTTTAGCTGCCTTAATTTGCCTGGTGTTGGAAATTTTCTTCCATGAAGTGTTTGCGGGGATGTGTTTTTCTTAGATAATAACATCCAGTTGTTTATCATGCAGGTGTCCTGAAATTGCTTATCATCATTGCAGCATCGCCTTGCGTGCTTCTCCACTCCTCTCAGAGGATAGTACTCGACGCGAACAGGTCTAGGAAAGTGAGATTTCTTGCCTTCCCTGGTCCATGACAAAATGGGCATGTTGTGATTCAGGTGGCTGTTTCTATCTGTATACATATTGCTAAGCCTGTGTACTCTTAGGTGATGTGTTCTTAGAAAAACTTCTGAATATTTTACATGTTGCTACATTAGGATCCTCCAATGCGAATCAAGGCAATGCCAAGCTCGAGAAGTAGTCAGAGCCAACAATTGTATGAAGATTCGTGTTTTAATCTTCTTAGTACTCGGATGGTTAGCCCTCATGTGGCTATTGATGCTATTCAAGCCCTTGCCTGTCATTTACTGCTTGGCTTGGCCAGGGACGATGCAATTGCTCATATACTGGCAAATCTCGAAGTAACATGGAATGCAAAACAATCCACGTCTTTTATCTGTTTTCTCTTACTATTTGCATGGCTAGAATCTCAGTAATGAGTAACTGCTAGCGACTATTCCACTTTCACATATAGGGTATGTTTCTTCCCCTCTTGCCTTGTTTACGTAAATTAAACTCCCCTGTGATACAGAGCTCAGTGCACATAGAAGTAACTGGTTCAGCTCGAGTATAATGTCACTTCCTGATACTATGATAAATCCCTTCATGTTAGTAACCTGGCATGTGTCGTATGGCATGAAATGAGGTTGCTCATAATAAACCTCTCCCTACCATTGAGGGCTCGAAGAGTTTCCTGTGCAGCTACCTAAAGACTCTATGTAATTCGAAGATGCACACCAGAGGATAGAGTTTACAGTGCCAACGTTGCACATCTCTGTATAGCTTACAGGCTCATTACAGACATCACAAACAACGAGTCATTACAAAAGGACTCCAAGTCTCTATGGCTAGCGATGCTATTACAATGCTTATGTTCATCTATACAGCTGGCTACCTAGAGATTGTTCTATGCCAAAACAAACATCATATAAGACAGTAGCCTACATAACATACATTTTTAGATAAGGCAGTTCCTTATTAACCTTGAATTCGAACACACATATATCCTCTTTCTTTAGCTCCGCGTTACGCGTGAATCGAGTAAACTTCGACCTCATAGTGCCTTGGCCGTTAGAGCCCATTGTCATCTGTATTGTATCTCTGGTACGGATATGGACAATCTTGGACCGTATCTGAATACTTGGTTGATAAATGAAATCCATGAGAAAGATGTTTGTGCAATGTGCTTAAAAATATTGTGACAAGAACCAAGCATTCATACTCTACATCGAATGACAGACATATCATGACCAAATGACAGGGGATATAATAGCAATGTTACCATTATGCCGCGAAGATGATTGCAGTGCGGCTATGGGCTGGCTGTTAACTATATGGACCGTCGACATGAAGTATTTTTCCTTCTTACAATCATAGGTATTCGTTTGGCTACCCCCCTAAGAAAAAATGTATTCGTTTGACCTGTAATAATAAATGGTGGTTAACGCACCCGAGCTCCCGATGGTGCGAGAAGAGGATGAGCCATCTAAGGTCCTGCGTGCGTGCGTGGACTCGGGATATTTTATTTGTTTCTCAGTTATCTATCATTTTCTATGTATTTCGGTTTTCTACCGTTGCTGTCTGGTCTGGGAGTGGAGCTGCGTGTACGTGGTGAGTACATATGTAAACCCTAACGAATGGCTTCCAACAAATGAAGGCTAAACAACCGCAAGAAGTTGGCTTGCCAAGTATAGAGATTTACTTTCTTCCGCCCAATACAAAGATTTATGCACAGAGATATGATAGATCCATATATCATGTCCATCTTATGTCCATCATCTTATGCGGAGTATCCCAGCTCAACATGGCTCTGATATACCCGTTGCCGCGTCATTGAATCTCATTCACCGTGTATAGAAAGATAAAATAAAACTTATATCAAATCTCATTCAGAGTGGATAACAAGATAGAATGAAACTTATGACAACAACACATTCTCGCTTTTGTTCTTTGCTCCAGTGCGCAAAGGGTCATCTAAAAGGGAGCTCCGGTGGAAAAATGTGATTGTATAAATGGGCGTCGGTAGAAGAATCTGATGGTAATCATAAGGAGAGGAGCCAGAGAAACCCTAACCGCCAGCCTCCATAGTTTTGAGAAATATCAATGTTAGCGGTATACGAGTAGCATAAAACTTAAACGTCCACAACAACATACATGCAAAACACATAAAACTATGGCTAGAATACGCTCTTGCTTACATCATTTGCGCCAGCGGCGCAACGGGTTATCTAGTTGGTAGAAAACAAGCATGGATCATCAAAAATTATAGATACGTTTGAGACGTATCAGCATCCCCAAGCTTAACTCCTTCTCGTCCTCGAGTAGGTTAGTGATAACAAAATAATTTTTGAGGTGAAAAGCAACTAACACAAACTTAATCAACAATTTTGTAAAAGCATTGCAAGATGAGGTCAAAGTACTCTAAACATAGGCATGATAGATATAATTCCGACAATTAACTTAGCAACTATGTTGCAACATGGAAAGTAACACAAATAAAACACCATGAATAATAATGCACTTGAAAGTAATAACACACAATGAATCAATTAATAATTTGAGAGCAAGTGGATGACTAGAACAAATAGTTTTAGAGCAAGTAATAACACACAATGAATCAGTTAATAATTTTTTGGGACAGATGCACATTAAATTCAGAATGGCAAGTACGCTCTCTTAACTGTGCATAAAGTTAGAAGATGAAGACTCAACATAAAAGTAAAAGAAAGGCCCTTCGCAGAGGGAAGAATGGATTAACTCATGTGCTAGAGCTTTTTATTTTATTAAAACGAAGGTGTTGAAAACGATTTTTTAGAGAGGTGTATGCTTATGTCGACGAATGGTAATAGAGTTCTTGTCATCTTCCATACTAAACAAGTTGAGAGCGGTTCCGAACTATTCATATTAAGCACTTATAGCATGATCTTTAGATAGTATGACACTCCTCCCCAACTTGCTTTCGCAAACCATGGCTAACCGAATCCTCGGGTGCCTGCCAACAATCTCATACCATGGAGGAGTGCATATTTATTTGTTTAGCTTTTTGATGTTATAATGGTCTAACTAGCTCTTTCAAAATTAATGACGAGCAGATGGAGCATGAAAGTCAGGGTACTTAAATAGTATGGAAGACAATAAACCCAAAGACTACTTCCCCATGAGCTAAAACAGGGGCACAAAACAGGAATAAGTTTGAAAGTTTAAAGGTATCACATGAGAAATTTAATTGGAGTGGCGGTTAAATACCACATGTAGGTAGGTATAGTGGACAAATTTGGCAAACTTTGGTTTTTGGAAGTTGGATGCACGAGTAGAGCTCATACTTAGTACTGGTGGAGGCTAGCAAGAGACTGGGAGCGACAAATTAAGAGAGCAATTATGGCCATAATCATGCATAGCGACAAAAACATTATTAATCAAAGAATAAATGGTATTACAAGTCAAAACTAAATGATCAAAGAGGCTATAAGTGACTGGTTTGTAGTCATAAACATGGTGTAAGCATGCGCCAAGTCAACCAAATAAAGCATTCAAAGGAGAACACCACAAATTTATGCTTCAATGTGATAAAAACAACTCATGATTCTTTCAATGGCATATTAAGCACTCTCAGCTATTTGAGACAAGTCAGGCTACAATAATAACTACTAAGCATAGAATTAAAATAACATCCAACATGACATGATGAAGTCTAGCCACAGTCTAAACAAGCTTCTATTTGTACAGTTATAAGCATGGAATATTTTACTCTTCTCCAACACCAATTAACTTGTTTGAAACAACACTCATAGATAATATACATTAAACTCCAGAGACCTAATCATATATAACTGAAGCAAACTAACAAGATCTGAATGAAATATGAGTGGAAAACAAGGGCTAAACGCAGTACTAGTAAAAAGTGAACACTCGCGAAATTGTAAGAATGAAAACTAGAGTGTTCTAAGCAATGAAAACGGAGCGTCTATCTCTTCCACACAAGAATGATATGTTCCAACTAATTTTACTGCAGAAAGTAAAATAAAATAAAACAAACAGATGCTCCAAGTAAAATTCATATGATGTGACCGAATAAAAATATAGTTTCACTAGAAGTGACCTGATAAATTATTGATGAAAAAGGGGATGCCTTGGTCATCCCCAAGCTTAGACGCTTGAGTCTTCTTAGAATTTGCTGGGATGAACCACGGGGCATCTCCAAGCTTTGACCTTGCACTCTTCTTGATCACATTATATCACCCTCTTCTCTTGACCCTTGAAAACTTCCTTCACACCACACTCAAAGTAATTCACATTATAGGGTAAGTGCAACAATAAAAAATCCATGGATTATTCTTGGGCACAAGTGCTATTGATACTTTTAAACATTAGCTACAACTACCAATGTTTCGTGAAGCAAAGAAATCCACTTGACAGAGTAAAAGAGCAAATGCAAGAAAAATGGCAGAATCTGCTAAAACAAGAACAGTCTGTAATGAAAAATTTTCTCGGGGCACTTAAGTTGCTCAGATCAAAAAACATAAATAACGAAAAAGTTTTGGAATTATCTGAGGAATAAGTAAAAAAAGTTTTAGGTAATCTTGATCTTTCTGTGAATTATGAGATTTTATACGGTGGACAGCAGAAATATGTTTCCTACGCAGAAATCCAAAACTAACACCAACTTTCGCTAGAAACTTTACGTGGAACAAATAATACATGAAAATAAAGAGACAAAGGAGTTTCTATAGAAATATGCAACACCTTGACTCAAAGAAAACAGAGAAAACCAATGCAAAAATAAAACCATGGGTTATCTGCCAAGAAGTGATTTTATTTAACGCCTTTTAGCTAGGCATGAAAATAGAAGGGATGCCTTGGGCATCCCCAAGCTTTGATGATTGAATATTATTTAATAATTAATTGAGGTGCACTTGGGAGTCCCCAAGATTGAGCTTTTCTCTTCTCATTTGTCTCGTATCACCATCTCCTTTGGATCTTAAATACTACATTCACATAAAACTTGACAAAACTCATTAGTAGTGTTAGTACTCATTAACTAAAATCCACTCATGTTCAAGCATTGACAAGTTTCATAATATTTACTCAACATTAGCGACTGTACATACTAAGGTATTCATGACTTTTGTTGTCCGTAAAAAAACTAATGAAATTAATAACACCAAGTACAACATTGAATAAACTAAGAAATTTGTCAAAACTGAACAGTATGTAAAGATGACACTCAACGAGATAGTTAGGTCGCTAAAATCGAAAAACTCAAAGCTAATGAAAGACAGATCATAATCTCAGGTTTATGCACGAAACATTTCAGATCAAAATACTATTCTGAGATTTATCACAATTTTTCACAGTGAAGCACAGGAATTCTGTCTAAACAAAATCAGTTAGTAAAGATCGAATTATTAGACCTATCTATGTACCTCAAATCAAAAAAAGTTATTCTAATGAAAGAAATATAATAAGCTTCTTTGCACGCAAGAAATTTCAGATCAATATCATGTTCTGATGATTTTAAACATTTTATACGGTGAAGCACATAAAATCTTTTTCTGGACAGCAAAGCAAAACTGTCAACTTCCAAGTAACTAGAAACTACAATTATCAATTTACTTTTATGGTACAAAGGAACATGTACAATATACACCATATATACAAGTTTTTAAGTGAAAAGCTTGCAAGGAAAGATTTGTTTTGGTTTCATAGGCATGGACACAAGTGTTCAAGGTCGACCCCCACTTAACCATTACTCATTTTCCAATCACTTTCCTTTTTAAAAACGTTTTTAGACAACAAGTACAATTTTTTTTTGTAATTTGTGTTCCCTATACATAACGAAAGATAGCAAACAACTTAAAACTGAAAATAAAACTACTTAGAGACAAAGAAAACAAGCGCACACAAGAACATTCACCCCACGCTATTGCTCGCTGACAACGGCGCCAGAAAAGGTCTTGATATCCCACAAGTATAGGGGATCGTGTGTAGCATGTTTGATAAGTAAGAGTGTCCAACCCAACAAGGAGCTAAAGGTAGGATAAGTATTCTCTCAAGTTCTATCAACCACTCATACAACTCTACGCACACTAAACGTTTTGCAATATCTATGAAATAAAACTAGAGTAACAATACGGGTAAACAAGATAGTTTTGCAGGATAATAAATACTCCCTCTGTCAACTTTTATAAGGCCCACTTCTTAGCATTTCAATAGTAAGAAGTGAGCCTTATAAAAGTGGACGGAGGGAGTACATGAAAGTAAAGTTAGTTGCTGCGGAAATAAAGTATACTAAATTGTAACACCCGGGGTTTTTTTTCCCCCAAATAAAATTGTGTGTTGTTTTTCTTTTTCATGGCATGGCATCATGCATCCTCATGCATTTAAAATCGGCAAACTATTTGAAACCCATCAAATCTTGTTTTCTAAAGCTTTATAGGTTTTATTTGATTGCATAAATCAATTCTTAATAATGCCAAACATAATCTCTGGAAATAATAAAACAAACCCAAAGAAAAAAATGGATTTGAGTGAGAGAGAGAGAGAGGGGCAACCAGACGGCTAGGCCGCAAAGGCCCAACCATCCAGCCCACTTACCCCTTCGAAGCCTCCTCCACATCTTCTTCTACCTGTACGGCACGCCATCGGAACCAGCCACGTCGGCAGTGGCACGATGGGACGGCCGGGAGCATCCCACCGCCTCCTTAAAACCATCACCACCCCCTCCTGCATCCCTAGCTGCTCGCCCTAGTCCTCTCCTTCCTCTCCATCCGCCGCCATTTTCCCCTCCCTTTCTCTCCTTCTCTGTACCTTTTTCTGAACCTGAATCGGAGCCCCTCCATGGCCGCCACTTTGGGAGCTTGGCGCCACCACCACGAGTATCCATGAGCCCTCCCGTTGCCGGGAACGGAAAGCCCACAACACGGGCTCCCCCCCTCGATTTTCTGGGCCGGAGATGGCCTGGGCTGCCAGCGGCGTCCTCCTCCTTCGCCGGCGGACGCAGCAGCCGATCTGCACCTTCGTCGTCAGAAGCCACGACGCCATCGCGTCCCTAGGCCATCTCGCACCGTGCCGACCGCGGGAATGGAGAGCCCCCGCCTCAACGTCCCTCCTCGCTGCACCTCCGGGCTGGAGACGCCCTAGGTCGAGCACGGCGAGAACCTCCTTCCCCCCCGTCTCGGGCGGCCTGCAGGGACGTCACCTGCTCCTTCCTCTGAACACCACGACGCCCCGCGCCGTCGTCTTCATCGGCTACGCGCACAAGGTGAGCATGTCCTCCGGGCCCTTCCCTCTCCTCTTCCCCTTTCTCTGGTGCTCGCCGTCGTGTAGTCGTCGTGGTTTCTCCGGCGAGTTCGCGCCGCCATCTGATGTCAGTCTAAGTTCAGGGAACTGAACTTGCTCGTTCAGTTTCAGTTTTTCTACGGGGAGCATATCTAATATTGGGCCGGCCTCCACATCCATCACAACCGATCGCATAGCCCAGTGGCTAGCCCCGTTCAGCGCACCCCCTGGATCCCAGGTTCGAGTCCCCCTGGAAGCAAAAGCCACCCTTTTTCTTCTCCATTTTTCTTTTATTTCTGGAAATCCAGAAAAACAGAACTGAGTCTTTATTTGTAAAATCAATAACAAATTGAAAAATGCTCCAATTTCAATGATTCAAATTGCTGTGGATTCAGAATCTTGTGTTCTTTCTGTTAGTCACAAAGTTGCAACATGTTTCTGTAGTAAATGTTGCACTAAATAATTAAATACAGAAATAGCTATTAAAATTTGAAACTTTGGGAATTCATAACTTGAGTTCTGTTCACCCAAATTGAGCAAACTTGGGCTCTAAAAATTTGTCTTAACAAACTCTACGCATTGGTATTTTATTTGGTCACAATTGAATTAAATTTGGACATGTTTCCCTCTGTTTACTAAAAAGGGCAGAATAAAATACTTATGAAGAATTGCATAATAAATTCAATAATGATCCAAAAATTATGTTTAATAGCTCAAATTGTTCATTGAAACATTTTATACATGTTTTCAACCTTTTAAATAAAATTTGTTTACTGTTTTTCCTAATTAAAAATGGTTCAATAATTCAATACTTTAATTACACCTTTTAAATTGCAAAATTCATAACTTGGGCAATTCAAATCCAATTCCAACATGTAAAATATGTTTTCCATGCAAAATTGAATAAGCTTTCCAAATATAAACTTTGTTTTCTATTTTGAATAAATTAAATGTCTGAAAACAACTATTTCTTAATTAATGCATTTAAAATTGTCAATTTAATAACTTGCTCATCTAAAATCCAAATTCAACAAATGAAATATGTATTCCACCTAAAATTGTGTGTTCTTTCCAAATATAAATTTTGTTATCTGTTTTGAACATTTAAAATTGGTGAAAACAACAAATGTTTGTTTAAATCATTTAAAATGCCAAAGTTCATAACTTAATAAATAAAATTCCAAACTTGGTAAACAACATATCAAACTGAAGCTATTGTTGGTTTCTTATTGTTTTCATCATCCATGCATCATTCTAATCAACTTTCACATGATGGTTATTTGTAGATCATTTAATTCAACATTAATTCATGGGCTTTTCCATATGCAATCCAAATTGCATATGGGCCCATTTAAATATGTTTACCATGTCAACTAGTTTATCTTTGATGCATCCTTAAACTTGTCATGCATCCATATCTTGATCATGCTGGATCTTTTGCCGTAGAAGTAATTGTTGCATCCGGTGTTTGTTCTAGTTCGTTGCTTCTTCGCGGATAGGACGTTGAGATGATGTGAGCAACGACAAGTTCTGCGGATGTACCTCTACTTGCTAGATTCCAGGCAAGTATACTCACTTGCTACCTATGGCTGCCTTTCATCACTTGTTACCGATTCTTCCCGTTGCCTTTATTCTAGCCTTATGATTCGATGCTGGTGTCTCGATCCTATCATATATTTACCTTGCAACCATGATATAGCCTTCCTTCCACTTCCTATTAGCTGTTGTTTGTTTACCTTGTTGGCCCTCGTGTCGTAGTTGCATTCTTAGTGTTGTTTGCACTCAAGTCTTGTTGTCCGTCTTATCATCTGTTTAGTTTGATAGTTGGGTTTCAACTTGATCAACAACCTGTTAATGTTTTGGGTAATAATAATTTGATGATAAGGCACCGGCGTGGTTTTGAGGCCTGCTAGTGTCGACCTTAATTAGGAAAAGGGTCTTGTCCTCCGATCCATGATGAGCGCACTAACCGCATGTGGGAAGCGAGTATGGGCGCCCCCCCGCAATTCTGATTCGATTCGCATCTCGTCCAAATCGCCACACTTAGTTCGGGCTGTCCATTTGATGCATGCATATGCAAGTGCGAGCCCTTGGCGCCAGGGTGGAACTTTTGTAGTCGGCATTTAGGGCGGCGTGGTCTTCCAGTGCTATGAGGGTCCCCCTTTTCTTCGTGGGGGCTCGATTAGCCGCGCACGCACAGCACGTGGTTCTTTGGGCTTGATGCGAAGAAGAGTTGGGTTGTGTTGAGTGGCCTTCTTGGTGGGTTTGCTCCCCGCCTGGCGGGTCATTCTTACGTGTACGGCCAAATTGGTGCATCCCTGCAGGGTTAAATCTTCTCGAGAAGCCGTGTTGTCCGCGGTTATGGATGACTTGGTGACAGTGCCGGCTAACAAGTACTCAGACAACTTACACTTAACGATAATAACTTGACTAGTAATATAGATTACCTCCACCATAAAAATGAATGTCACCTTAATCAACAGTGTGAGTTTCCTTGGGTTGCTTCCTTAGTAGGGGGTAACACTGGATGGGTATTGTTTGGTGAGTAGTTGTAGTTGGTTCTGATACGCTATCTTAGCCCTTTCTGTTAGCCGGATGTTGTAGCGCGTCTCTGTAGTTAGTTAGAGCAGCCCGCTGCCGCTCCTTTGCAATAATCCCTTCCTTTCCGTTGTACCCAAAGTATTTGTATCTTGTGATGATTAGTTACGCTGGTATCTTGTGAGTATGGGTTATCCACTTGCCAGTACTTAACCGTACTGACCCACGAATCCTTTTCGTGGCTGCATATTCCACATTGCAATCAACAGGTTTGAAGTCTGACGATGTTAGCTTGGGAATCCCTCCGGCTTGGCCTGGGCAGGGATTGGACGCCATCGGTTATCTTCAGGACTCTTAGTACAATTTGTATCTTGTCCGTAGTCGGACACTATGTTGTTTCTTCCGCTGTTATTTGGATCTTTGTATTGTATCAGTTGTATCCTTGACTCATTTGAGTCGTCTTGTATATACCTCCTCTGTTGTTGTTGTGGATTATTCGTGAACTGTTGTAATGTTATCACAAGTGGCAACCTGGAATCGGTTATTATGTGGATTTTGGCGGAAATCCTGAAATCTGCATAGTGCCCGATCTCGGGGCGTCACAAATGGTATCAGAGCATGGTTTCCGATTCCCAATGTTGTTTCGATACGAATGGTTATCGAAGCAACGGGTCCGCAAAGCCTGTAGGATAACCTCGCTAACGGTCTGTTTCTAGAGTGTCAAAAACTATTTGTGCAAAACCTGTTTTGGAAACATCTGAATAGGATTCTTGTTTTCTCCTTATCTCTATTCTATTTCTCCTCCTACCTTATTTGTTTTGGAGTCTCTTCCCTTATCTATCTTTCAAAGTGTTAGGATCCTACGTGGGTTGGACGTTTTATGAGCTTTTAACCTAATAGGTTCGATCTTTGGAAGATTTCTCGACGGAACTACATCGTCGTCACTCCGAGCAAGAATCTCTTGTTAGTGGTGTCGAGAAGCCCTTGTTAGTGGTGTCGAGGAGATCAACTGGAAGCATGAAGAATCGATAGTCGAACTTATTTCCCCTCCCGGGTTAGTGGGTGGATTGCGAGGGCGCAATCCCTTGTTAGTGGTGTCGTCTGTAACACCCGGGGTTTTTTTTCCCCCAAATAAAATTGTGTGTTGTTTTTCTTTTTCATGGCATGGCATCATGCATCCTCATGCATTTAAAATCGGCAAACTATTTGAAACCCATCAAATCTTGTTTGCTAAAGATTTCTAGGTTTTATTTGATTGCATAAATCAATTCTTAATAATGCCAAACATAATCTCTAGAAATAATAAAACAAACCCAAAGAAAAAAAATGGATTTGAGTGAGAGAGAGAGAGAGAGGCAACCAGCCGGCTAGGCCCCAAAGGCCCAACCATCCAGCCCACTTACCCCTTCGAAGCCTCCTCCACATCTTCTTCTACCTGTACGGCACGCCATCGGAACCAGGCACGTCGGCAGTGGCACGATGGGACGGCCGGGAGCATCCCACCGCCTCCTTAAAACCATCACCACCCCCTCCTGCATCCCTAGCTGCTCGCCCTAGTCCTCTCCTTCCTCTCCAGCCGCCGCCATTTTCCCCTCCCTTTCTCTCCTTCTCTGTACCTTTTTCTAAACCTGAACCGGAGCCCCTCCATGGCCGCCACTTTGGGAGCTTGGCGCCACCACCACGAGTATCCATGAGCCCTCCCGTTGCCGGGAACGGAAAGCCCACAGCACGGGCTCCCCCCCCTCGATTTTCTGGGCCGGAGATGGCCTGGGCTGCCGGCGGCGTCCTCCTCCTTCGCCGGCGGACGCAGCAGCCGATCTGCACCTTCGTCGTCAGCAGCCACGACGCCGTCGCCTCCCTAGGATATCTCGAACCGTGCCGACCGCGGGAATGGAGAGCCCCCGCCTCAACGTCCCTCCTCGCTGCACCTCCGGGCTGGAGACACCCTAGGTCGAGCACGGCGAGCACCTCCTCCCCCCCCCCCCCCGTCTCGGGCGGCCTGGAGGGACGTCACCTGCTCCTTCCTCTGAACACCACGACGCCCCGCGCCGTCGTCTTCGTCGGCTACGCGCCCAAGGTGAGCATGTCCTCTGGACCCTTCCCTCTCCTCTTCCCCTTGCTCTGGTGCTCGCCGTCGTGCAGTCGTCGTGGTTTCTCCGGCGAGTTCGCGCCGCCATCTGATGTCCGTCTAAGTTCAGGGAACTGAACTTGCTCGTTCAGTTTCAGTTTTTCTACGGGGAGCATATCTAATATTGGGCCGGCCTCCACATCCATCACAACCGATCGCATAGCCTAGTGGCTAGCCCCGTTCAGCGCACCCCCTGGATCCCAGGTTCGAGTCCCCCTGGAAGCAAAAGCCACCCTTTTTCTTCTCCATTTTTCTTTTATTTCTGGAAATCCAGAAAAACAGAACTGAGCCTTTATTTGTAAAATCAATAACAAATTGAAAAATGCTCCAATTTCAATGATTCAAATTGCTGTGGATTCAGAATCTTGTGTTCTTTCTGTTAGTCACAAAGTTGCAACATGTTTCTGTAGTAAATTTTGCACTAAATAATTAAATACAGAAATAGCTATTAAAATTTGAAACTTTGGGAATTCATAACTTGAGTTCTGTTTACCCAAATTGAGCAAACTTGGGCTCTAAAAATTTGTCTTAACAAACTCTACACATTGGTATTTTATTTGGTCACAATTGAATTAAATTTGAACATGTTTCCCTCTGTTTACTAAAAAGGGCAGAATAAAATACTTATGAAGAATTGCATAATAAATTCAATAATGATCCAAAAATTATGTTTAATAGCTCAAATTGTTCATTGAAACATTTTATACATGTTTTCAACCTTTTAAATACAATTTGTTTACTGTTTTTCCTAATTAAAAATGGTTCAATAATTCAATACTTTAATTACACCTTTTAAATTGCAAAATTCATAACTTGGGCAATTCAAATCCAATTCCAACATGTAAAATATGTTTTCCATGCAAAATTGAATAAGCTTTCCAAATATAAACTGTGTTTTCTATTTTGAATAAATTAAATTGCTGAAAACAACTATTTCTTAATTAATGCATTTAAAATTGTCAATTTAATAACTTGCTCATCTAAAATCCAAATTCAACAAATGAAATATGTATTCCACCTAAAATTGTGTGTTCTTTCCAAATATAAATTTTCTTATCTGTTTTGAACATTTAAAATTGGTGAAAACAACAAATGTTTGTTTAAATCATTTAAAATGCCAAAGTTCATAACTTAATAAATAAAATTCCAAACTTGGTAAACAACATATCAAACTGAAAGCTATTGTTGTTTTCTTATTGTTTTCATCATCCATGCATCATTCTAATCAATTTTCACATGATGGTTATTTGTAGATCATTTAATTCAACATTAATTCATGGGCTTTTCCATATGCAATCCAAATTGCATATGGGCCCATTTAAATATGTTTACCATGTCAACTAGTTTATCTTTGATGCATCCTTAAACTTGTCATACATCCATATCTTGATCATGCTGGATCTTTTGCCGTAGAAGTAATTGTTGCATCCGGTGTTTGTTCTAGTTCGTTGCTTCTTCGCGGATAGGACGTTGAGATGATGTGAGCAACGACAAGTTCTGCGGATGTACCTCTACTTGCTAGATTCCAGGCAAGTATACTCACTTGCTACCTATGGCTGTCTTTCATCACTTGTTACCGATTCTTCCCGTTGCCTTTATTCTAGCCTTATGATTCGATGCTGGTGTCTCGATCCTATCATATATTTACCTTGCAACCATGATATAGCCTTCCTTCCACTTCCTATTAGCTGTTGTTTGTTTACCTTGTTGGCCCTCGTGTCGTAGTTGCATTCTTAGTGTTTTTTGCGCTCAAGTCTTGTTGTCTGTCTTATCATCTGTTCAGTTTGATAGTTGGGTTTCAACTTGATCAACAACCTGTTAATGTTTTATGTAATAATAATTTGATGATAAGGCACCGGCGTGGTTTTGAGGCCTGCTAGTGTCGACCTTAATTAGGAAAAGGGTCTTGTCCTCCGATCCATGATGAGCGCACTAACCGCATGTGGGAAGCGAGTATGGGCGCCCCCCCGCAATTCTGATTCGATTCGCATCTCGTCCAAATCGCCACACTTAGTTCGGGCTTTCCATTTGATGCATGCATATGCAAGTGCGAGCCCTTGGCGCCAGGGTGGAACTTTTGTAGTCGGCATTTAGGGCGGCGTGGTCTTCCAGTGCTATGAGGGTCCCCCTTTTCTTCGTGGGGGCTTGATTAGCCGCGCACGCACAGCACGTGGTTCTTTGGGCTTGATGCGAAGAAGAATTGGGTTGTGTTGAGTGGCCTGCTTGGTGGGTTTGCTCCCCGCCTGGCGGGTCATTCTTACGTGTACGGCCAAATTGGTGCATCCCTGCAGGGTTAAATCTTCTCGAGAAGCCGTGTTCTCCGCGGTTATGGATGACTTGGTGACAGTGCTGGCTAACAAGTACTCAGACAACTTACACTTAACGATAATAACTTGACTAGTAATATAGATTACCTCCACCATAAAAATGAATGTCACCTTAATCAATAGTGTGAGTTTCCTTGGGTTGCTTCCTTAGTAGGGGGTAACACTGGATGGGTATTGTTTGGTGTGTAGTTGTAGCTGGTTCTGATACGCTATCTTATCCCTTTCTGTTAGCCGGATGTTGTAGCGCGTCTCTGTAGTTAGTTAGAGCAACCCGCTACCGCTCCTTTGCAATAATCCCTTCCTTTCCGTTGTACCCAAAGTATTTGTATCTTGTGATGATTAGTTATGCTGGTATCTTGTGAGTATGGGTTATCCACTTGCCAGTACTTAACCGTACTGACCCACGAATCCTTTTCATGGCTACATATTCCACATTGCAGTCAACAGGTTTGAAGTCTGATGACGTTAGCTTGGGAATCCCTCCGGCTTGGCCTGGGCAGGGATTGGACGACATCGGTTATCTTCAGGACTCTTAGTACAATTTGTATCTTGTCCGTAGTCGGACACTATGTTGTTTCTTCCGCTGTTATTTGGATCTTTGTATTGTATCAGTTGTATCCTTGACTCGTTTGAGTCGTCTTGTATATACCTCCTCTGTTGTTGTTGTGGATTATTCGTGAACAGTTGTAATGTTATCACAAGTGGCAACCTGGAATCGATTATTATGTGGATTTTGGCGGAAATGCTGAAATCTGCATAGTGCCCGATCTCGGGGCGTCACATAAATGACTATAAACTAACAATGACATGAGTGTGGAAAAGTGGTGGAAAGTGTGATGGAGTTGTCCATGATCAAATAGTCAAATACAAGGTTGATATTCCTGTTTTATGTGGGAGAGGAAAAGTTAACAAGCTCTCACTATCTAATGATTGCAAGTACTTATGATTGGAAATCTAGCAAACATACGGAACTACTAGAAGATACATTAAGGTAAAAATAACCAACCATAGCATTAAGATCAAAAGGTCCTCTTTATCCCATATGCTTTAATCACTAGATTGGGGCTCATGTTCTGTCACTCAAACAACCCTCCCTCTAGCTTTCTCCATATACTACAAACCATATAATGTGATTCATGCATTCATAAACATATGATGGCACCATAGGACCGTAACAAATTCAATATATAGCTCAAACCATCCATAGAGATTCAATAATCGATCATATGACAAAAGGGATCTACACAAATATGACATAGATGCAATAGATCATCTGCAAATAATTTATAACGTCAGAACACTATGTTTACATAGGGTGGTACATAGGTGTGTGGGAGGATGAACCACTATATACAATGAGGAATTGGCGATGGAGATGGCGGTGAAGACGGTGGAGAGGATGGAGAAGGGGCATCACGTGATGTGCAGGGCGGCGCCGGCGGCCGTCGGCGGCGTAGGAGGCTCCTCTTGCGCCGACCGACCATCATGGGGAGTGCCGACCCTTAGCCCCTTACTCCATGGATTCTTGGTTCTGTAGATGAGCCCTCCCCCATAGAGATGAGTCCATGGGGGAGGCAAAACTCATGGCTTTTGGTGGCTGCCCAAGAATTAGGATTTCCCCCTCCTTATATGTGATGGGACAATGCTCCCCGACCCTCCGATGGATCGCCACTTGATCCAAGGGCTCTTGGACACCTATAGAACCTTCCTAGGGAGCCTTCTCAGCCCTAAAGAGGCCCAAAAGTCGTGTCTTGGCCGAATCCATCAAATATGGTAAGAGTTGGACTCAATCACGTCACCGATTCTCATAATCCTGCAATTAGATATTTGTCCTCCAGTAAAACGGGTCCACTAGTCTCGTACGAACTCGGATTGAGTTGTTCTTGGGCTTAAATAAAAACTATGGAAAGTCCAACAACTTTGTAGGCAATTTGGTCTTCAATTCACGTTGTCTTTGGGGTCAAACTAACGATCTCTAAAAACTGTTGGTGGACAGATTTCAGGAAAGTTAGAGTCCTTATCCAACAAGTCTCCTTTTGTGTTTTCTTGTTAATTCCTACACATCAAAGTGTAAAACAAGAACTTGTGCACTTTGCAACCATTAGTAGGTTATTACAATAAATAAAATAAAACCATAGTAAATACATAGGACAATTAGTAGAAAACAAATATGGAGCATCAAAAATTATAGTTATGTTTGAGACGTATCAGCGCGGCAGAGGGTGGCTGGCCACGACCTTTACCTTACCCGACCATATCCATGAGTTAACCCAAGACAGGGCCATCGGGTCAATAGGGATTTGTCCATCCTCCTGACGGCACCTGTCTCTGTGAGGCGGGGTCAAGATCCGTGTACGTCCATCACTTGGCCCCAGTCACGCCCTAGGCGGAGAATGTTTTTCCAAAAAGTTTAAAAGGTTTTATTCACCTTGCCTAATGGAACACCCGAACCACGTGACTCATGGATGTGGACAAACAAGTTAGTTGGTCGAGCGTGGTTACTTAGACCCCGTGTGTGGTTACACGATCACTCTTGGCTTCCGCCGAGACCTTAGTCCTAGGGTTGGCAAGTATGGGACGAAAAACCACTTCCCAAGTGGCCTCCCATCCAATCCTTAATCAAAGTAACCACATATTGCTCATCTTAGCATGTTATCCTGTCATACTAGATTCTTCGCAACTCTGATTCATTAATCGGATGGAGCAGAGCTAAACAAGTATATAAAACTAAGTACAGCAGATATGAGGCTCTAGCGATGCGCACAAGCAAATATAGGCGGCTAGGAGCACTGGATCACGATATTTAGGCTATGCACAGTATAAGAGAACACTATATATTGACACCAAATACTTTGGAACTAAATAAAACGTACGAGAATCAAAAGTCGTTGGAAAACGTATATGAGCAGATAAGAGGTTATTCTTGCCTTGATTCAAGAAAACCAGATAGAGGCTTCAGTAATAGGTGCTTGACCTGTCGGTTAAGATCAAGTATTCGTCATTGGACCTGTCGATCTTCCCTTCGAAGTCGCGTTCTACCGATAAGAAGCAAATACCGAAAAGGGAGAACAACAATCAACCATGGCATAATGCAATGCGCAATATGTATGCATGAGCAAGTTGATGCACTGAGACAAATCCCTAAACATGAAGATAGGGTTGCTAGGGTTCATATGATAATTATGCATTTTTATTGAAACTAGCAAAAAATGCCCGTGCGTTGCAACGGTGAAGTAAAAACAATTATTGATTCATAGAGGCAAACAAAGTATGTTCTCAATTGTATAGCCCAAAACCAAATTGACGGAAACCAATATTTCCGGTCACTTATTATTTATTTTTAACTGGAACACTGTGAGTTATGCCAAGGAAAACATGGATGCCAAAAATCCAAGTTGCGAAACAGAAAACCATACGCATATCCACAAGGGCATGCTAGGTGCATTTTCATCTAAGGCTAGGGCAAGACTTGGTGTTTGTGGCAGCACACAATTCTAGACTTGCGAGGTGAGAGAGAAGTTGGGAAAACCTTGCCAAAGCAGGAGACCGAAACCGGCTCCCCTCCAACGTCAAGCTCGACCAAAACACACATTCTTCTCCCCCACGAGACCTGACAACTAACAGAGGCCTTGCTTTGACCGGCTGTGGACCAAGATGGAATCTGGACAAACATTGAGATCCATCCAACCTTCAGGGATAGAGCATTTGCAGGAAAAATCCGTAGATAATGTTAACGAGTGAGCATTAGCAGGCAAACATCTAAGCATGCATTGGTGATCATTATCAGTTGAGCTACAGTGATAGCACATGAAACAAATTTGCAACATGACGAGCTTTTCGCAAGGACCATCCAAGGTTTATTTGTGTAAAAATGAACACACCTTGCTTTCGGCATTTGCTGTATTTCACGTGTCAACTACAACGGCATCACATGGAAGAAAGAGACTAACACCCTTAGCCTTTGCCAATTGGTGATTTCTTGTGTTCTTATTTTGTCTTACAAAGAAGGCAAACGGCCTAGCATGTACATTCTCGAGTATACATTGTATATTTAAACGTATGTCAAACATTAAGTCCAAAGAAATTTGCTTACAAAATGGAAAGGAGAAATCTAGATACACCATTTTTAGAAGGATGTGGCGAGTCGCAACATCTATGTTATGTATCATACATTGCTAATTTGTCGCTGGGAACCAAGTCCACTGGGCAGAAAAAGAATGGAATCCAACACAAAGTACGTATGTAAGTAATATTTTGCCATATACCGGCATATTATTACTTCGATAACATTGTAAAAAGTAAGATTATCGTTTAGGAAGTGTGGTAATAATAAAAGCAGTCTAGATGTATCTCGTCTGCTTCATACCCTCAATAATTAATTAATTATTGCTTGGATTTTAATTCTCTGACCAAAACCACTCAAAAAAACCTCTGGACAAACAACTTAAGTAATGGATTTGCACGATACATATATAATAACTAATTGTTGAGTATATATTATATGACACCGTGATGAGAAAGCCCCGACCGTCTGGGAGAATAGTGATGTACAAAATCAGTCACCATTAATCCGCTCCTGTTATGCAAGCAATCTGATCGTCCAGATTAACCTCTGGCTGTCAGGCGCATGTGCAGCAACAAACCTGTTTGAAAAGAGATCAGAGCCTGATGTCCAACGGATAGGCAGATGTATTCAGCAGCGAACCATGATCAATTGGAAGAAGCTCAGGCGGCGGCACTGCAACCCCTCCGGGATCGAACAAGCCATGCCCGAGTGCAGGTTGAATGAGATCCCAGCGAATTTGACGATTATAGGTGATTTTCCCTTTTTAGACGGAGATGAGAAGAAGAAGAGTCAATCATATACGAGGCCGCCGTGACCTGCTCGTATTCGTTCGGCACCCCGCATTGAGGAATTAGGGCGGTGGAGAGGAACCTGGTCGCGCGGAGGAGTTGGCGGCCTGTACTCCGACGCCACCCGCCCTGCCCTGGGCCATGCGCCTTCTAGACTCCGGCACCGCGCCCTGGGCCATGCGCCTCCTGGACTCCGACGCAGCATGCCCAATCGTTGGTTCTGGCGGCGGCAGATGGAGCAGGTACAATGGCCTAATTTGGAGGAAGCAAAGACAGGGGATCGTCCGCGGGTGAGAACCAGGAACGGGGAGAGGTTTGGGGGTAGTTTCCGTTCGTTTCCACCATCTAGAGGTCGGCGCCGGCTCTAGTGGCCGGAGGTCGAGGGCGGCGGCGGCGGGGTCGAAACTCCAAGGGGCTATGTTCTATACGGGAGAAGGTGTGTCGTCCGGTTCGGGAGAGCGAAGAAAAAAAGAGCGAAACGTTCTGATGGCATTTGGTGCGTAATATGTATTTTGGTGGAGGGCAAAACAGTAAAACAGTAGGACGGACCGGAAGAAGCATTCCTCTCTTTATTATTAGGTATAGATTAGCCCCGAATTGACCTCGCAAGGTACTTGGGGAAATTCTGAAATTGTGTCAAAGTTAAAATGCTCAAATGGGTTTGAAAACATCATAAATGCATTACATTTGTCTTTCTGATCGTTTTGGTATAATTTGCAATTTTCAAAATTTATTGAATAAATTGTTATTTTCTTCATTTTTTAAATGATTTAAATTCAAATTCAAATATTACTCAAATTTGAACTTATTCAAAATCATTTACAAATTTGATAAACATTTAGATTATTTTTTCAACATTTTTATATAATTTTCTGATTCATATAACTAAAGTTATTCAATTAACTAGTTTCATTATTTTCTGTAATTAAATAAAAGGGAGGGCCCACCTATCAGATATTTTAACATTTTACAAATTATTTTCGAAAAGAAAAACCCGCTGACAAGGCGGGACCATAGTGACGTCATGCTGACGTCACCATGATGTCAGCGCGGGAGGGGATTTTTCCTGTGATATCCTGAGTTTCGCGGCAAATTCATCGAAGCGAAGTAGTGCACCGCGTAGAGGAACTCGCGGCGAGCCAGTAGGTGGCGGCGCCACTTCTTTGGGGTCGCTGGAGCGTCACCGGCATGCACAAACGACAACGGCTCTCGGTGGCTCTCGGTAGCATGATGGTACAGAGAGGGGGAGAACAAGGCGAGGGCACCAGAAGGCTCACTAGAACTCGAGGAGTGTGATGATACAGGTGAATAGGAGAACAAATGACGGACCTCGCCAGAATCGCCCATGGTGGCGACGACTGGAGCTCGGAGAAGACGGCCCGATTACGGAAAATCCGGCCTCCTCGGCTCGAAGGAGTTGTGGATGGGGGAGAGGAGACCATGTCGGAGCTTCAGGGCGCCACGGCGTGGATCGAGGTGGTCCGTAGCAACGACAATCGCCGGACTTAGTCGTCGGCCAAAACAACTAGGGTTAGGGTTTGTGTGACAGAGAGAGGAAAAAAATACAAGGGCGAGGAGGAGGAAGCAGGAGCGATCTGGACGTCTTCGGCCTTCTTATCAGCGCGAGGGAAGCAGGCATGAGGTGGCACAGGTGATGCGTCCATTTTGCATCACTGTTTTATATTGTTGTTTTCTATTATTCATTGATATATTTCATGTTATGATGCATCACTTATGTTATTTTATCTTATTTTTCATGTTTTATATTTTTGGAGAATAAACACCGGGATCAGAAATCTAATGGAAAAACACCATCAGGATACCCTATTTCAGAAGATCAGAAGAAGAGGAGGGACACCGAAGATGTCTTAGAAGTCCAGATGAGGGAGCCAGCCACGAGGATAGCCGGAGGGGGGCCACCAGGGGCCCACACCCTAGGTGGCGCCCCCCCCCCCTTGACCGCGCCGCCAGGTGGTGTGGCCATCCTGGCCTACCTATGGTTGACCCCTTTCACGTACTTGACCCCCAGGGAACCCTAAGCCCCAGACTATCATCGAAGAATTATTTCGACGCCGCCTCAGGGCGGAAAACACCAGAGATAGAAAAGCTCTTCGACAGAGAGAAATCTACCAGGGAAATTCCTCTCTGGAGAGGGGAAATCATCGCCATCGTCACAGTCATCGCTCCGGGCATCATCAAGATCGTCATCGTCATCATCATCACCACTAGCACCATCACCCTCATCATCCACCGTCATCCCGCTGTAACAATTAGGGGCATCTATCGTTGTTTTACATTAGATCTCTCTCCCGGTGTGGATTACTTGTTAGTAGTTGATGCTTGTGAGATTTATCGGTGTTAGCACTTTATGACCAGATTTTTATTATCCATTATATCACCTTTGATTATGATCCATATGATGTCTTGTGAGTAGTTCGTTTAGTTCTTGAGGACATTGGAGAAGTCATGATGTTAGTAGTGAAGTTATGTTGAAGTAATATCTCATGGTTCGGTATTTAAGATGTGGTGCTATTCTTCTAGTGGTGTCATGTGAACATCGACTACATGATACTTCACCTTTATGGGGCTAGGAGGATGCATTGTGTATTTGGATACTAATTGTGGGGTTGCCGGAGTGACAGAAACCTAAACCCTCGTTAGGAAACCAATGCACGAGGGAGCGTAGAATCCCGAAGTTTTAAGGTTGTGGTTAGATTTATCTTAATTACTTTCTTGTATTTGCGGATGCATACGACGGGTATAATCACAAGTATGTATTAGTCCTAGATGGGCGGTGCATTAGCATAGGTTCACCCACACAACACTTCAAGAACCAATGGATATTAATCAACCGTAACGAAGTGAAAGCACTTGACGAAATTCCGATGTGTCCTCGAGAATGTTTGGTAGTCGTAACTAACACATCCGGCTTGTACTTTGCACTCAAAAGGATTGGGCCACTGGCTGTAATATTATTTACTGCACTTTATTTATCTGCTATATCAAAAACCTCCAAAAACCCGTTTGCTAGTGTTTACAGTGAACCCTCTATCCAACCTGCTTGTTAACACCTTCCGCTCCTCGTTGCGTTCGACACTCTTATTTATCGAAAGTACTATGATACACCCCTATACTTTTTGGTCATCAAGACTATTTTCTGGCACCGTTGCCGGGGAGTGAAGCGCTATTGGTAAGTGGAATTGGTAAGAGAAACTTTTACTTTGAATGATGTTTTTATTTCTGTTTGCTGTTTTATTTCATTATGGAGAATACTTTTGGTTCTCTGTTTAGGGGTACTTCTACCATTGCTACTAGGTTAGTAGGTAACCCGTCATCTTCTGAATTAGATCCTTATAAAATACCTATAAAAATTGGTGGACGTGTTATAGATAACTGCTAATACGGTGATGGAACTGTCCATCCCGGTGATCATTTGCTCTTTATACATAAATTATGCGAGTTATTCAGGTGTGCAAGTATTACAATGGATCAAGTTAAAAGGAAATTATTTTCTTTATCACTGAAAGGAAGAGCTGCTGAATGGTTCAAATTACTGAAGAATGGTGAATCTATTGGATGGGAGGAAATTGTTCCTCTCTTTTATTCTAAATTATATCCTCCTAGTGAGATTTATAAAGACCGGAATCAAATCTATAATTTCTGGCCTCGTGATGGAGAGAGTATTGCCCAAGCGTGGGGGAGAATGAAGTTATTAATGCTCAAATGTCCCGTTCATGAACTCCTGAGAAATATTGTTATCAATAATTTTTATGCAAGGCTTTCTCTTTATGATAAGGATTTATTGGATGATTCTTGTTCTGGATCATTCACACGTATGAAGGAAGAAGCTAAATGGGATCTTCTTGACCGTATTCAAGAAAACACTGAAGGATGGGAGAATGACAAAGGTAGAAAGTCAGGTATAAATTATGATTATGAATGCATTAAATCTTTTATGGGAACCAACGATTTCTATAATGTTAGTGCTATTTGTGGTCTTGATTCTCAAATCTTTGCAAACTGTCTTAAAGCTTTTGCCTCCTATCTTGATATTCCTAAAAAGGATTATCGCAAGTATCATGCACCTTTTAAAGATATTGTTCCTGCTAGTAATGTTGAAGTGCATGTTGTTAATCCTGCTATTCCTGAGCCTTATGTTGAAAAAATGCCTTTCCCAACAAAGGTGAAAGAACACTCTATGGTGGCTAGTGTGGTTAATAAGAGTAATAAGAAATCTATTGAACCTGGTAAACAAATAACTGTTGAACCTGCTGTAGCAATAGTGAAAGATCTTGGTTGTGGAAATGTAGAGGATGAACACATTGTCTTCTGTGAGGATGCTTCTAATATTGTTTCCCATCCTCATAGACCTAAGAAAACTAGTGTTCCTGTGATTTCTATTAAGATTGGTGATCATTTCTATTATGGTTTGTGTGACATTGGTGCTAGTTCTAGTGCTATACCTTATGAGTTTTATAGGAAATTATGCATGAAATTGGTTCTTGTGAGCTTGAAGATATTGATGTGGTTATTCAGCTTGCTAATAGAAAAACAGTTTTTTCCGAATTGTATTGTTAGAGATGTGGAAGTTTTATGTGGTAAGACTAAATATTCCACTGATTTTCTAGTACTTGGTAAGGCTTCTAGTAAGACTTGTCCTATTATTTTTGGTAGACCTTTCTTGAACACTTGTGGTGCTATTATAGATTGTAAAAGAGAGAAGATTTTGACTAAATTTGATGGAAAATCTTATGAGTTCAATTTCTCCAAATTTGCTAGAGCACCTTATGAATCTAAATTGCCTGATGAGAATTTTAAAGTTGAACGACTTTCTTCTATTGCTCTTGCTCCTAACAATGCTTTGCAGGAATATATGGAGGACCATGAGAGTGAGGTATTTATGGAAGAGAGAAATCACATTGACGATATTCTACTTCGTCAACCGGTGATACTAAAACATAATTTGCATGTGGAGGACTTGGGTACCACATTACCACCCACGGAGGATCCTGTTTTTGATTAAAAACCTTTGCATGATGATCTTAAATATGCTTATATTGATGATACGAAAATATATCCTGTTATTATTATTAGTGCTAAACTTTCAGGTGAAGAAGAGGAAATATTATTGGGAATTTTGAAGAAACACCGTGGAGCTATTGGATATACTCTAGATGATTTGAAGGGAATTTCTCCTCCTATATGTCAGCATGCTACTAATATTGAACCTGATGCAAAGCCAGTAGTTGAACATCAATGCCATTTAATTCCTAAGATGAAGGAAGTGGTAAGAAATGAGGTATTAAAACTTCTTTATGCTGGTATTATTTTTCCTATTGCTGATAGTAGATGGGTGAGCCCTGTGCACTATGTCCCTAAGAAGGGAGGAATGACTATTGTGCCTAATGAAAACAATGAGCTTATTCCGCAAAGAGTAGTAGTGGGTTATAGAATGTGTATTGATTTTAGAAGGTTAATAAAGTTACTAAGAAAGATCATTATCCTTTACCCTTTATTGATCAAATGTTAGAGAGGTAGTATAAGAAAACTCATTTTTTGCTTTGTTGATGGTTATTCTGTTTTTTATCAAATTGCTGTTAGGAAGCAAGATCAAGACTTTTACTTGTCCTTATGGTACTTATGCTTATAGACGTGTGCCTTTTGGTTTGTGTAATGCTCCTGCTACTTTTCAAAGATGCATGTCTGCTATTTTTCATGGTTTTTGTGAAGAGATTGTGGAAGTATTCATGGACAATTTTTCTGTCTATGGAACTTCTTTTGATAATTGTTTGCACATCCTTGATAAAGTTTTGCAGAGATGTGAGGAAACTAATCTTGTTCTTAATTGGGAGAAATCCCACTTTATGGTTAATGAAGGAGTTGTTCTTGGACATAAAATTTCTGAAAGAGGTATTGAAGTTGACAGAGCTAAAGTGGAAGCCATCGAGAAAATGCCCTGTCCTAGGGATGTTAAAGGTATTCATAGTGTTCTTGGCCATGCTGGTTTTTATAGGAGGTTTATTAAAGATTTCTCTAAAATATCAAAGCATCTTAGTAATCTTCTTCAAAAAGATGTACCATTTGTTTTTTATGATGATTGTAAGGAAGCTTTTGAAACTTTAAAGAAGGCTTTAACTACTGCTCCTATCGTTCAACCACCTGATTGGAACTTACCTTTTGAAATTATGTGTGATGCTAGTGATTTTGTTGTAGGTGTTGTTCTTGGACAGCGCGTAGATAAGAAGTTGAATGTTATTCATTATGCTAGTAAGACTCTTGATGCTTCTCAAAAGAATTATGCGACTACTAAAAAAGAGTTCTTAGCTATAGTTTTTGCTTGTGATAAGTTTAGACCTTATATTGTTGACTCAAAGGTTACTATTCATACTGATCATGCTGCTATTAGATACCTTATGGAAAAGAAAGATGCTAAGACTAGGCTTATTAGATGGGTGTTGCTTTTACAAGAGTTTGATTTGCATATTGTGGTTAGGAAGGGTGCTGAAAATCTTGTTGCTAATAACTTGTCTAGATTGGAAAACATTACTTTTGATCCTATTCCTGTTAATGATACTGTTCCAAATGAACAGTTCGATGCAATAAAGGTAAAACCCCAGGATAGTCCATGGTATGCTGATTATGCTAACTTATTGTTTCAAAATATTTGCCTCCAACATTTACAGCTCAACAAAGAAGAAAATTCTTGAATGATTTTAGGCATTATTTTTGGGATGACCCACATTTATATAAAGAAGGAGTACATGGTATCATGAGAAGTGTGTTCTAGATCATGAACAACGTGGAATATTGAAGAAGTGCCATGGTAGTGCTTATGGAGGACATCACGCTGAGATAGAACCGCACAGAAGGTTCTACAATCAGGTTTCTATTGGCCTACCCTCTTTAAAGATGCACGTAAATTTATTTTATCTTGTGATGAATGTCAAAGAGTAGGAAATATTTCTAGACATAATGAAATGCCTATGATTTATTCTCTTGTTATTGAACCTTTTGATTGTTGGGGTTTTGACTTCATGGGTCCTTTTCCTCCTTCGAATGGTTACACTGATATTCTTATTGCTCTTGATTATGTTACTAAGTGGGTAGAAGCTATACCTACTAAAAGTGCTGATGGTGAGACCTCTTTGAAAATTCTTAAAGATGTTATTTTCCCTAGGTTTGGAGTGCCTGGATATCTTATGGACGATGGAGGTTCTCATTTTATTGATGGTGGTTTTAGAAAAACCCTTGCTAAATATGATGTTAATCATAGAATTGCCTCAGCTTATCATCCTCAAACCAATGGGCAAGTAGAACTATCAAATAGATAAATTAAATCTATCTTGCAAAAGACTATTAATAAATCTAGGAAGAATTGGTAAAATAAGTTGAATGATGCTTTATAGGCTTAAAGAACTCCTAATAAATATACTATGGGTATGTATCCCTATAAAATGGTTTATGGAAAATCTTGTCACTTGCCTTTAGAATTAGAACATAAACCTTATTGGGCAGTTAAAGAATTAAATAAAGATTTTAAACTTGCTGGTAAGAAAAGAATGCTTGCTTTGAATCATCTAGATGAATGGAGATGTGAAGCTTATGAAAATTCAAAGTTGTTTAAAGAGAAAGTTAAACAATGGAATGATAAAAGAATCCTTAAAAGAGAGTTTCATGTTGGTGAGAATGTTCTATTGTATCGGTCTCGTCTCAGATTTTTTGCAGGAAAATTACTCTCTAGATGCGAAGGACCTTATATTATTGAAGAAGTGTATCGTTCAGGTGCAATCAAAATTGCTTCCCTCAAAGATAACACTACATAAGTGGTAAATGGGCTAAGACTCAAACATTATATTTCTGGGGATTCCTATGATGAAGATGTTGATGTTATTCAAGTAATGACTCCGGAGAAGTTCATTAGCGGGAAGATTCCAGAATCTGCAGAGTCTGTTTTGGAATACGTAGCAGTTTTGTTAAGAAAAAGTTTGCGGATTACCTTCCAAGTTATAATTTATTGGTTTTTGGAAAATATAAAAAATACAGAGCCGAAGAGAAGTTGGAGAAGGTACCTGGAGGCACCACACCATGTGGGCGGGCGGGCCCACCCTTGGCCGCGCCACCCTATGGTGTGGGAGCCTTGGAGCCCCTCTCCGACTCGTTTTCGACCTGGACTTTCCTTTCGTTATGCATATTTTTGCTATATAACCCCCGAGGTCCATATATCGTCTTCTCGTCGTGTTTCTCTTTCGAGTTGTTTCTGCCAGGATCTGTATTTAGTTTTATAAGCACCATGGTCTCCACCAACAACAACAAGGGGAAGGGACCGAAGGAAGATGATCTCCAAGACCGGAAGCCGGAGGAGGAGATCGAGAGTGGAGCGGAAGGAGATGTAGAATAAAACCCACGAGTGCGTCCACGTGCCACCATCGCAAGCATTGGAGTGGTTGCAAAACCTTCCAGGAAAATGGCGGGGATGAGCGCTAGATGGAAGGCTCTAAGTCGGAGCTTTGACCCAGAGGTTTCACTCCCACATGTTAAGAGACCTTTCCATACTTTAATTCATGAATATCAATACAGGAGGGTACCCGAGGCAAAGTTGTCTTCTTGCTAGGATATGGATCGTTCTAACCGAGCAGATAGAGAAATCTCTCAACCTAAGTAAGTGTGGGGGGAAAATCTTGATGGCGGGAATTCACCGTCTGACAATCATGCAAACCGTATTGATCACAATACGGAGATGATGCGTCTGCTTATGTTCGCAATTGAAGATCTTAAGAAATCAATTGATAAGCTCATCAAGAAGGATTCACCACTGATGTTGTGTGTTGGGATACCCCAAGAGGAGGGTCTGATGAGCACAACAGTAGGAAATTCCCCTTAGGTAAGAACAAAGGTTATCAATCCAGTAGGAGAAAGAGGACCTTCGGAAGGTTGATGCCACTGATGGTGGTGATGGCTCACCGGTGTCAGAAACAATGTGGAACCTACACACAACACAACCAAAATACTTTGTCCCAACGGTACAGTGAGGTCTCTCCATAAAAGATAGCAGGAAATTGTAGTAAGTAAAGAAAGCAGGAAATTGTGGTGGTTTGTTTTAATAGTGTAGAAAAATGGACAGGGGTTCATAGGTTCACTAGTGGTGTCTCTCCATAAAAGATAGCATGTTGGGTGAACAAATTACAGCTGGGCAATTGACAAATAAAGGTTGCACCGTAGTGCACATTCATGACATGATGACTACTATGATACTTAGTGCGGGCATTACAACAATATACGTAGACCATAATCCAACTGCATCTATGACTAATAATCCACCCTCAGGTTATCATCTGAACCCCCTTAGGTATTAAGTTGCAAGCAACAGATAACTGCATTAAACAAAGTGTGTAATGTAAGCAATGATTATACACCCGGGCACTCTCACCGTTGCTTTCTCCCTAATGGCAACAGCACATCCTCCCCCTTCACGTTTTTGTCACTCAAGCAAGGCGGTGAGGAGGCCAGAGGAGCCACTAGCAACGTAAAGCATGCAAGATCACAAATAACATATGCAATAAAGACTATAATCAACTTGGCATAAGTTCAATATTCATCGGATCCCAGCAAACACAACACATAGAGTTACATAAGATCAATCTCGATCATGTTAGGAGCTCACGAGATCTAAACATGGAGGCATATGAAGAGAAGACAACCATCTAGCTACTGCTATGGACCCATACTCCAAGGATGAACTACTCACGCATCACTCCGAAGGCGGGCATGGTGATGGAGAGGCCTCCGGTGATGATTTCCTCTCCGGCAGGGTGCCGGAGATAGCTTCAGAACCCCTCCTGATCTAGGGTTAACAGTGACGGCGGCTGCAGAACTTTTAGGGGATATTTGATCAGGTGTTTAGGGTTTTCCATCCGGGGGGATTAAATAGGCGAATGGGCAGAGGTGGTGGAGCTCTGGGGGCCCCACACCACCCCCTGGCATGGCCAAGGGGGGCACCACCCCATGGTGTGGGCCCCCTGATGCCCCTCTTCGTCTCCTCTTCGGTCTTCTAGATGCTTCCGGGGAAAATAGGCACTTCGGGCTTTGTGGGGTCCAATTCCGAGAATATTTCCAGAACAACTTTTCTGAAACCAAAAAACATCAGAAAACATGGAACTGACACTTGGCATCTTGTTAATAGGTTAGTCCTGGAAAACGTGTAAAAATGACATAAAGAAGGGAGAAAACATGTAGCAATTGGCATAATATCATCATGGAGCATCAGAAATTATAGATACGTTGAAGATGTATCAAGCATCCCCAAGCTTAGTTCCTACTCTTCCTCGAGTAGGTAAACAATAAAACAATAATTTCTGAGGTGACATGCTACTAACATAATCTTGATCATAAAAATGTTAAGGAATATGCACGCTGAAATCATAGAACTTCAAACACAAACATGATAAATAAAACTTTAATAATAAAGCAAAGCAATAACTTTTCATCATGAAGAGTATCTCAAATAAAGGATCATGGGAAACAATACAAATAAAGATAAACGTTTGTTTCAAGTATAGAGAAAGCATGGCAAAGTGATATTTCGCTAGTCCTTAAGAGTGGGGCAAAACATAAATAGCAGGACACCTTCAAAGTTCATGAGGAAGACTAGAGCAAATAATTTAAGAACAAATTATATGACATCATGAAGTAATTATTGATGTTCATGGTACAATGCATGTAGAACTAAGAATGACAAAAATGGTCTCTCAACTGTGCATAAAGTTAGAAGATGCAGACTCAACATAAAAGTAAAAGAAAGGCCCTTCGCGGAGGGAAGCAGGGATCACTCATGTTCTAGAGCTTTTATTTTATTAAACAGACGTATTAAAAGTTTGACACTCCTCCCATTCATCTTTCACAAACCATGGTTAACCGAATCCTCGGGTGCCTACCAACAATCACATACCGTGGAGGAGTGTCTATATTTTGGGAGATGTATGTTAAAGTCAACGAGTAGTAAATAGAAAATACAGTACGTCACAAGCCAACTGGATTCACAAGAGCGGCTCCCATGTGAAGGACGCATCTGGGTAGAAGGTCGTCCCTCTTTATCTATTGTTTACACAATTATGCTTTGACTGATAAATCAGAGGCACAAACAGTGAAGAGATTTTGTGTGTATTAATTTGGGGCTGGGAACCCCACTGCCAGCTCTTCTATCATTTGGATAAGAGGATGAAGCCACTAGTCGAGGGTGTGAAATCCAATCAACAAGTGAGATAAAGATTCTCTATTGACGTCCTCATGAGCAAAAACAGGAACATAAAGCAGGAGTAATTTTGAAAGTTTTAAAGGTAACACATGAGCAATTTACTTGGAGTGGCAGTTAAATACCACATGTAGGTAGGTATGGTGGACACAATGCGAAAAACTTGGTTTAAGGGAGTTGGATGCACGAGTAGAGCTCATACTCAGTACAGGTGGAGGCTAGCAAAAGACTGGGAGCGACAAATCAAGAGAGCATAAGAGCCATAATCATGCATAGCGACATAAGCATCATTAATTAAAGCATAAGCAGTATCGTATTTCAAAAACTAAGTGGTCATGGAGGCTAACCGTGACTGTTTCATAGTCATAAACATGGTGTGAGCATGCGCCAAGTCAACCAAAAACTAAGAGAATACCAAAAATTTATGCTTCCTTATGACAAGAACAGCTCATGAATCTTTCAATGAAATATTAAACACTCTCAGCTATTTGAGGCTATTCATGCTAGTCAACATCACAAAGCTTTAGAACTAAAATAACATTTAGCATGGCATGAAAAAGTTCTAGCAACAGTCTATACAAGCTTCTTCTTGCACCAGTATAAATTCTACTTTAAACAGCAGTTTCTTTCTCCCAACAAGCACCATACACAATATGTTTTAACAGAAACTCTTTAAATGATACATCAAGCAAACATGAGAGTACTCACACAACACTACTAAAACTAACAGCTCTAATAAGAGATGCATGCAGAACATGAGGTAAATAAATGCAGCAGCTAGACAGAGATTAAGAATACAAAGTATTCCCGTGAAAAAGCGGAGCGTGTCACTCTCCAATAAAAGAATGCTCAGGTCCAACCAAGTTTACTGAAAAATAAAAAAACTGAAAGCAAAAACAAAAACAAACTGAAAACAAAAATAAAAGACGCTCCAAGCAAAGCACATAAGATGTGACCGAATAAAAATATAGTTTCACTAGAATTGACCTGATAATTTTTTGATGAAGAAGGGGATGCCTTGGGCATCCCCAAGCTTAGACACTTGAGTCTTCTTGGAATATTCTGGGATGTACCACCGGAGCATCCCCAAACTTAGGCTTTTCACTCTTCTTGATCATATCATATCATCCTCTTCTCTTGACCCTTGAAAACTTCCTTCACACCAAACTTCTCACAATCTTCATTAGCAACGTTAGTGCAATCGAAATAATAAATTCACATGGTTCGGTTTCAACATAAGTCTAACACTCAAAAACACATTAGCTAGTGTCACAACTTCTTTCAAAACTCTTTTTCAAAAGAAAACCAAAAGAAAACGATTAAGAAGCAAATGCAATTATTGGCAGAAATCTGTCAAAACAAGACAGCAGGTAAAGATGATTTCTTTAGAAAACCTTCTGTTGCTCAAATAAAAAAGTGGTCAACAGATAAAAGTTGCGTATACACCCCAGGATTACGCACAAAAAAACTCAGGGCATTTTGAATTTTCTGTGATTTTATACGGAATAAACAGTGGACAGCAGAAATCTGTTTCCTGTGCAGAAATCCGAAATATAGCCTCAACTTTCCACTAGAGGCTTTACTTGGCTCAACAAAAACTCAAAAGAAAAGATACAGAGGGGTTGTTAAGTAAATATACAACACCCAGGTGCAAAGAACACAAAAAAAACAAAAGAAAACGGGTTGAAAACAGCAAAATAAAACGGGTTGTCTCCCGGTAGCGCTTTTCTTTAACGCCTTTCAGCTAGGCATAAAAAGGGCAACTCAAATATTTTCAAGTGAAGAAGAATCAACATCATAACTTTCTCTAATAATAGAGTCAAAAGGTAGCTTCATCCTTTTTCTAGGAAAGTGTTCCATACCTTTCTTGAGTGGGAATTGATATTTAATACTCCCCTCTTTCATATCAATAACAACACCAACAGTTCTAAGAAAAGGTCTTCCCAAAACAATAGGACAAGAAGCATTGAATTCGATGTTCATAAAAAAAATCAACAGGGACAAGTTTATTATTAACCATAATAAGAACATCATCATTCTACCAAGAGGTTTCTTCTTAGCATTATCAGCAAGATGAACATCCAAATAACAGTGTTCCAACGGTGGTAGATCAAGCATATCATAAAACTTTTGAGGCATAATTGAGATACTAGAACCAAGATCACACAAATCATTGCAATCCAAATCATTTACTTTTATATTAATGATAGTCTCCCAACCATCGTCTAATATTCTAGGGATAGATGTCTCTAGTTTCAGCTTTTCTTCCCTAACTTTCATGAGAGCATCGGTAATATGTTTGGTAAAGGCCATATTCATGGCACTAGCATTGGGACTTCTAGAAAGATTTTGTAGGAACTTAATAACTTCAGAGATATTGAAATCATCAAAATCAATATTATTATCATCGAAAGTAATGGGACCATTCTCTCCCACATCTCTAAAAATTTCAGCACTTTTATCAGAAGCAATTTCAGTAGTTTGAGGCAATTTAGCATGTTTCACAGAAGGGGTGGAGTCTTTGTTAACACCAACTACTTTACCATTGATAGTAGGATGTTTACTAGCATTTGGAGCTTCAGTTTTACTAGTGATTGTGATAGTGCAAACTCTAGCAATATTATTCTTTCTAGCCAATTCATCTTCTCTTTCCCACCTAGCACGTAATTCAGCCATCAACCTAACATTATTATCAATTCAAACTTGGATGGCATTCAAAGTTTTACTTTCTTTAACATCATGTGGCAAGACTTTCAGTTTTATAAAATCAACATCAATAGCTAGGCTATCTACTTTAGAGGAAAGAGCATCTATTTTACCAAGCTTTTCCTCAACAAATTTATTAAAAGCAGCTTGTGTGCTAATAAATGCTCTAAGCATGTTTTCAAGATCAGAGGTAGAGCTTTTATTATTGTTGTAGGAATTTCCATAAGAATTACCATAACCATTATTAGGAGGATAGGGCTTGTAATTGTTTCCACCAAAATTATTTCTATAAGCATTGTTGTTAAAATTATTATTTCTAATAAAATTCACATCAACATGCTCTTCTTGAGCAACGAAAGAGGCTAAAGGAACATTATTTGGATCAACTTCAGCTTTAACATTAACAAGTATAGACATAATAGCATCAATCCTTTCACTCAAAGAGGAGGTTTCCTCAACAGAATTTACCTTCGTGGAGCTCTCTTAGTGTGCCACTCTGAATAATTTATCATCATATCATCAAGAAGCTTTGTTGCTTTGCCCAAAGTGATGGACATAAAGGTACCTCCAGCAGCTGAATCCAATAGGTTCCTTGAGGAGAAATTCCATCCTTCATAAAAGGTTTGTATAATCATCCAAGAAGTCAGTCCATGAGTGGGACAATTCTTCACCATAGTTTTCATTCTTTCCCAAACTTTAGCAACATGTTCATTATCAAATTGTTTAAAATTCATTATGTCACTTCTCAGGGATATAATATTAGCAGGAGGATAATATTTTCCAATGAAAGCATCTTTACACTTAGTCCATGAATCAATACTATTTCTAGGCAAATATAGCAACCATTCTTTAGCTCTTCCTCTCAAACAGAAAGGAAATAATTTCAGTTTAATAATATCTCCATCCACATCTTTGTACTTTTGCATCTCACATAGTTCAACAAAATTATTAAGGTGGGCAGCACTAACATCAGTACTAACACCAGAAAATTGCTCTTTCATAACAAGATTTAATAAAGCAGGTTTAATTTCATAGAAAGCAGCAGTAGGAGCAGGTGAAGCAATAGTGTGCAAATAAAATCATTGTTGTTTGTGCTAGTGAGGTCACACAACTTAGTATTCTCAGAGGAACTCATTTTTAGCAGAATAAAAGCAAGCAAATAAATAACAGCTATAAAGTAATCTAATTTTTTTTTGTGTTTTTGATAAAGAGAAGCAAAACAAGACAAAAATAAAAACAAGACAATAAGAAAAATAAAGAGGTTGAGAGTGAGAGACTCCCCTTGCCAGAAGACTTCTTCCTCCCCGGCAACGGCGCCAGAAATTTCCTTGATGTTTTGTGTTAGGATACCCCAATAGGAGGGTGTGATGAGCACAGCGGTAGGAAATTACCCTTAGTTAAGAACCAAGGTTATCAATCCAGTAGGAGAAAGAGGACCTTCGGAAGGTTGATGCCACTGACGGTGGTGATGGCTCACCGGTGTCAGCAACAACGTGGAACCTACACACAACACAACCAAAATACTTTGTCCCAACGGTACAGTGAGGTTGTCATTCTCACCGGTCTTGCTGAAAACAAAGATTAGACTTATAGTGTGGAAAATAATGTATGCTTCCAGTAAGTAAAGAAAGCAGGAAATTGTGGTGGTTTGTTTTAATAGTGTAGAAAAATGGACCGGGGTTCATAGGTTCACTAGTAGTGTATCTCCATAAAAGATAGCATGCTAGGTGAATAAATTACAGCTGAGCAATTGACAAATAAAGGTTGCACCGTAGTGCACATTCATGACATGATGACTACAATGATATTTAGTGCAGGCATTACAACAATATACGTAGACTGTAATACAACTGCATCTATGACTAATAATCCACCCTCAAGTTATCATCTGAACCCCCTTAGGTATAAAGTTTCAAGCAACAGATAACTGTATTAAACAAAGTGTGTAATGTAAGCAATGATTATGTATGCGGGCACTCTCACCGATGTTTTCTCCCTAATGGAAACAACACATCCTTCCCCTTCACGTTTTTGTCACTCGAGCAAGGCGGTGAGGAGGCATGAACCCACTATCGAGCATAAATACTCCCTCTTGGAGTCACTAGCAACTACTTGGCCAAAGAAACCACTAGCAACGGAAAGCATGCAATATCACAAATAACATATGCAATAAATACTATAATCAACTTTGCATAAGTTCAATATTCATCGGATCCCAGCAAACACATCACATAGAGTTACATAAGATCAATCTCGATCATGTTAGGCAGCTCACGAGATCTAAACATGTAGGCATATGAGGAGAAGACAACCATCTAGATACTGCTATGGACCCGTAGTCCAAGGATGAACTACTCATGCATCACTCTGGAGGCGGGCATGGTGATGGAGAGGCCTCCGGTGATGATTTCCTCTCCGGCAGGGTGCCGGAGATAGCTTCAGAACCCCCCTGATCTAGGGTTGACGGTGACGGCACTGCGGAACTTTTTGGGGATATTTGATCAGATGTTTAGGGTTTTCCATCCAGGGGGATTAAATAGGCGAAAGGGCAGAGGCGGTGGAACTCTTGGGCCCACACCACCCTTGGCGCGGCCAAGGGGGGGCACCACCCCATGGTGTGAGCCCCGTGATGCCCCTCTTCGTCTCCTCTTCGGTCTTCTGGATGCTTCCGGGGAAATAGGCACTTCGTGCTTTGTGGGGTCCAATTTCGAGAATATTTCCAGAACAACTTTTCTTAAACCAAAAACAACAGAAAACAGGGAACTGGCACTTGGCATCTTGTTAATAGGTTAGTCCCGGATAACGTGTAAAAATGACATAAAGAAGGGAGAAAACATGTAGCAATTGGCATAATATCATCATGGAGCATCAGAAATCATAGATACGTTGGAGACGTATCAACCACCACCACCGAAGAATTGATTCGTCATTGGTATTGTCATCCCCTTGGCTTGTTCCAAGCTTGGGGGAGTACTGCCACGGTATCACACCTTTATCTTTCATCCTTTTTACCTTTTAGTAGGGTCATATTGTGAGTAGAGAAAATATGATATAGGATGGTTTGCAGTATGGAAGTGTTACTCCCTAGTTGGTTATCATTGTATCCCTTGGTTTGAGTTGTCGTAATGAAATATTAATGAGAAGTTTAATCATCTACTTGTTCTACTTTATTTTAGTTTGCATTTTTTGTTATGTGGTTGATCTTGTTATTAGTATTGGTATCAATGTTGGAGCTTCAAGTTAATCTAGTTGGTTTTGGTAAACTTAGCATTGGTCAGTAGCAACAATTCATTGAGACTCAAGTAGAAAAGAGGGAGTTGCATGCAGATATATTATTCCATGATCTTTATTTCTTGTTAGCTCATAATCTTGGTATTCTCAAATAAGTTTGTTTTCACCTTCAAGGAAGATTGCGTGATTGGCTTTATCATATGTGTGTTTGTTTGTTTTACTTCAATTCTTATGCTTGCTATCCAACCTTGCTAGCCAAAAACTTGTACTGAGAGGAATGCTTCTCGTGCATCCAAACCTTGATCCCCAAAACCTTGCCATTTGTGTCCACCATACCTACCTATATGTGGTATTTCACCGTCACTCCAAGTAAATTGTTTGTGTAATACCTTTAAACCGTCAAAATTACACCTGTTTTGTGCTCCTGTTTTAGCTCATGAGGACGCAAGTAGAGAATCTTTTTCTCACTTGTTGATTGGATTTCACACCCTGGACTAGTGTCTTCGTCCGCTTATCCAGAATGCTAGAAGAGCTAGCAGCGGGGTTCCCAACCCCAAATAATAATACAAATTCTCTTAACTATTTGTTCCCCTGATTTATCAGTCAAAGCATAATTGTGTAAGCAAAAGAGAAAGAGGGATAACCTTCTATACTAGTTGCGTCCTTCTATGGGAGCCGCTCTTGTGCAGTCTAGTTGGCTTGTGACATACTTTATTATCTGTTTTCCATTCGTTGACATAAACATACACCTCTCAAAATTAGACACTCCTCCATGGTTTGTGATTGTTGCCAGGCACCCGAGGATTCGGTTAGCCATGGTTTGTGTAAGAAAGGTTGGGAGGAGTGTCAACCATTTTATACCTATGTTTTAGAAAATAAAAGCTCTAGCATATGAGTGATCCATGCTTCCCTCTCTGGAGGGTCTATCTTTGACATTTATGTTGAGTCAGTAAACCTACTTCTTTCTTTCTTAAGCAAGAATTTGAGTTGTTGTGATTCATCCATCTATATGTTGATTTACTCAATCATATTCTTTATTCTTCCTGGTTTCTACAAATGCTTTTATCTGTTTGAATACCACCTTGAAAGTTACCAATGTCTGCAAAGAGACCGTTATAGTTGAGCATGATAAACTCTGCAATATAACTCTAGTATAAAGACTCTGATCGAAAGATAAGTACACTGTTAATTGTTCTGTGACCAAGAACGTAGTTTTCCTTTACTAATTTTGATTTACTTTTTCCACCTTTATTGTTCCTCTACGTGTTTAAAGTTTGATTATATGAGAGGAAGTTGTTGTCTAAAATGACTTGTTCTTTGTTAGATGTGATGTGTAAGGACCCCAGACCGGCAGTCTGAAACCCTCCATATGCATACATTCACGATCCCAGAAAGATCAATCGTGAACAACATACAAAGTTGGCACACAGAAATACATCATCCATTACACGAATACATAAAGGTATTACAAAAAAAGATCACATGATCAAGTTTAACACAGCTGCCACCGAGAGCGGCAACTTAACAAATACAGCGGAAGACAAATAAAACACAACGTAGTTGAGCCCAAGTCACGCCTTAACATACAGGCTGCTGACCCGGAGACGATCCTAGTTCGCAAAGCCGTCAACTCCGTACTTCTCTTCATAGATCTCCTTCGGAGGCTCCTTCTCAAAGTCTGGCAAGTAGATACCAGGGGCGACACCATAATGAGTACATTTGAATGTACTCAGCAAGACATCCATCATGTCACTTACCAAACATGCAAATATGCTTATATGGTGGAATAGGTAGGCTATAAATAGGGTTCACTACCAATGGTGTTCATATATGATGACACCACAGTTGCAGTCAGGTCAATCTGTATCTTCGTTGAAGAAGATACATCAGAAGAAAATAAAATAATATAGTTTTATTTCTCTTGTAGATATCACATGTACAAGAGGTTTTGTAAAGCTTTGTTAAAGAATATTTTCTCTTTGCAAAACTTCTTGGAATCAGTTTCCAGAATTCTTGCTTAGAGTAGAAAAGGTTTTCTTTGCAAAACATTGTGTTTTGTATAACAACATCTGGCTTTTCATCATCGACGATACCTCCACGGTATAAGTTTCCATTCCTTTCCGAACTTCACAAGTTCAACACTTCCTTTCCAAAATTCCTTTTCAAAAACTTCCTTTTTGAAAACATTGACACAATGCTAGCTACATGGCCATTCAACTGTCCATATCCGAGGACGCGGCTTCTTCGAAAAAGTTGTACTCTGCAGAGGTGTACACATTCACTAGATCCAAAACTCTGCCATGGACCACCCATGGATCGTCACAGCGATATGCAAGCACCAGAGAAGTTGATCCTAACTGTCCACTCTGACACAAGCTAGTATATGCTCATTCCTTCAGATGGGTTGTTCTCCTCAGCACCAGGTCCCACCCTGCCTAGCCGGGAGGCCCGCTGTCGCATCCGGAGGGAAAAGTAATCCCACACTGTGTATGTCCCGTTTCCCCTCTCCTGGCGACACTTCGGTTCAGAGAATCCGCTTCTCTATAGCACTTTGGAATAAAGCATACACTAACAAGTTCAAGCATCTAGATAGGCCCCATACCCATATAGGGGTAGAGTGGCAGTACGGTAAAGGTTGTCCGGCGAAGACTAGGTTATGTGTCATTTTTGAAAACACCAATTTCTCAAAAATGACCACTTCCACATTCCTCCGGAGAATAAGGATCCGCCTTTTCTCCGGGTTTTTCCGTAAAGCCTTTGTTTTGTAGAATCACAATTTTAGGGTGTCCCCTTAGGGACTAGTATATTTGATGGTAATAAATACCATGTGGTGGCTTATGGGCTTGGTATTACCAAGTTTAACTACTGGCATAATAGTAACCTATATACTAGTATAGTAGTAATAGCCACATCAAAAATAGTTTTGATAATCAAGTTTTGATAAAACTTCAGAGGTAAAACATGCATGATAGATAATGATAAGTATTGTATCAGCAAGCATCAGGATGGCTTGCCTGGTATCTCCTTGTGTCCCTGGTTTTGGAGTGACTGGAACTTGAAACAGAGCTTCCCGACACTTCCCTCCTCTTCGTTTTCTAACGTCGTAAAAAGAATAAAGGACACACATTCAGAACCAATCAAGGAAAGCAACAATGCATAACCATACATACAGCAAGAAAATCTAATAATAACAAATCACCCAATTATTAATGGAGGCAAACAATCAAACAAACACACCTGGCAGAAATGCCATTTTAATAAGACAGCTTAAGGTTGGAGGAACATATCTCACAACCTTAATATCATGGATTCAGTGGGTGTGCCACTCTCATACCAAGATATTAATAAACCCAAAATACACTTAGTTTCACAAGGGTGAGACTACTAAAAGTATATAAAACATGCACAATTAATAAGCATGGCAATGGTTCTGTCAACCAAACCACAAAAGAACAAGATAGCTATTCCACTGAGTCTAAATTCACATCAAGAATAAATAAGGCACATGATTTGCAAAAGTTACTTGTACAAATCAGTGAGCCTCCACAAGTGTAACAAGGTAATAGACTCATCACATAACACACAATTTCTCATAGTGAGAACAATAGAAACAATGACTAAAAAGGAGGAATCCTATTGTCATGTTTCAACTAAAAGTTTGCTATGCAAGCATGCATAACAAGTACTAAAATGCAAACAAGGAACCAGGTTATCATAATGGGAATGAAAACATGTCCTCATGCAAGGATACACAAACATCCACCAAACACAAGTTGGCAGGAAAAATAATTTAACACAACAACTGCTAAGGAAACTAGTACTACTCAAACATGAGGAATCAATGGATGAATTTCAATCAAGTAATCGAAACACAACCAGAGGGTCCATGTCACAAAAACAGTAGTGAAAAATATCTATATTTGCTATAACAGAAATATCCCATTTAACAAAACAATGCATCAATTTGCAGGGCAACTCCTACATACTAGTGGTAATAAAAAGGTCATTACTAGAGGAATCAAACAACACTCCAAAGATGGATTTTTCCTAGCAAGCCACACATGATTATAACCACTTACAAACAGAAGCATACACATTTTCATTTAGCACTAAAAATCCCAAGCAAAAATACTAGGCACTCATTAGTTATAGAACTATATAAAAGAAACAGATCTAGTGTGGGAAAAATAATGTTTCCACCAAAAATGCAATGAAGCCAGTGGGTGTTACACTAGCATAACAAAGCATTAAGAGGTCACAAAGCCTCTGGTCACACTTGATAAAATTAACAAAAGACTAAACTAGCATCTAGTGCAATAACCATACTAGTAGAAAATAATAGGGTGTTAAAATAAGCAAGGCAATGCTACTCATGCTATTATTTTCACACAAGTGAAAACTCTAGGGTTCAAGTACTCATAGAAACATAACCAAAATGCTACTGGTCCTATGAACACAACCCAAAAATATGTGGTCACACAACCACAATTGTTTATGCCAAAAATTCCACACATGAGGGAATTTTTCCATAACATTCTCATAGTCATGACAAAGCTACTCATGCTTTTCTACCAATTCAAATGCAAGCTAGCAGAGGTGATACTAACAAAATATAAGCATCAACATGGTGCTGTATCTAATGTCTCAACACAACAATCCAATTGCTTGCACATAATTTTATCACTCAAAAATTCTATGCAAGTAATAACTAGAGATAAAACATATGCTATAAACAAAAATCATATTTCTTCTCCACTCAAGTCCACAAAATATAACATGCTAAAATAGCTAAGTAACACTTAGAAAACAAGTTCACACAACTTGTACATGCTAGAAAACAATATTGCAACACAAAAATATAATCACACAATTTAAATAGCTAAAATGCCAAAATGGCACAAACAGGTGAAACCAAGATCTGTCCACCATATTTTTTTGGTTGCTCTAAAAATTAAACCAATCTAGGTTTGGATAGCCCTAAACATGTACAAGACCATCCAGTTGAGTTTGCATCAAAAATCATTCTTAATAATTTTATAAAAATCACCAAAGTGCTCTCTGGTGTTTTACCAAATTGCATGCCATTTCAAAAATACAAGTAATTTGGAAGCAAGGTTAATTGTTTCTGTTAGGAAATTTCAAGGGCTTTCCAATGCAATTGGCCTCACTTCATTCTCAGTTGTGAAATAAAAACGGTGCTCATGTTTCTGTTTCTGGTATCTGCTGCCAAATCATTTTTCATTTCTAATCTATTCATCCAAATGTAGATATACAAATTGGATGTGGTTTAGATTTAGTTTATGTACCTCTGTGAATTTTAGTTTGGTCAAATTCATTTTTTTGGTTGCCTTTTAAGTCCAAAAGTAACCATACAACAATCTGTAAAAATAAATGGAAAAATAACACATGGATGGGCCAGATCCAAAGTGGGCCGGCCCGATCTGCTGTCACCGCGGTGGGATCTAGCCCCTGCCGCTGACTCGCGGGCCAGCCGGCCACGCGGGCAGCCACGCAGGCAAGGCCAGGCCCCACCCGCAGGTTTGACCAGCCTTTGCGCGCGGGTCAAGGGCGGTGACGCGAGCGCTGCGTCAGCACGACGTCACGCCGGCGGGAGGAGAACTCCGGCGAGCCCAATCCGGCGCAAAACGGCCACCGAAATGCAAATCAAACACATCCACGCGAAGCTCTCGTTGCATGGAACCTAAAGGGCGCAGCCTCGCTTCCCGGGAGCGGCCGGAAAGCAGCCGGCGACGGCGCGCGGCGGCGGCCGGACAGCGGCACGGCACGGCGACGAGCTAGGGGAGAGGGAGAGGGGAAAACGGTCGGGGAGGACCGCGTGCTCACCATGGACTCGAGGAGAAGCTCGGAGGAGGAGGAGGAAGCTCGTGGGCGGAGGAATCCCTCGCCGGAGCTCCGTCGAGCTCGGGGAAGAACGAGGATGGCGCGGCCACCTCGAGCCCTTCCGGCTCGATTCCTCCTGCAGGGAGGACCACCACGGCAAGGCGGAGATGATGGGCACAACGGCTGCCGTCGGTGAGCTCCCATTTGGCTAAATCGATGACGAGCTCGAGCTAGGGTTTCGGTTTGGCCAAAAAAAATCCGAGAGAGAGAGAGTGTGCTCGAGGGGGGGGGGGAGAGAGAGGGGGCAGGTAAGAGGTGCACTTTGGGTTTTTATCATCTAGATGTCTTCTACTCGAAGCAATGGAGCATTGGCTTCCATGCCTCAACTTGCAGCTACAGGAAGAAGAAGAAGAAGAAGAGGTGACTCAGCTCACAACTAGGTCCCTGACTATTTTCATATAGGTCCTTTTCTCTCTGAATCTTGATGTTTTCACTAAGCAAACAAAGTCAAAATTTAAAATCCTTTTGCCCAAAATTCTTATTAGTTGAGTTGCACAACATATGTGAAAATTGGCTCAATTGGGGAAACTTGAGAATTCAAAGTTGTTCAAATTTGAATTCTTACATAAATGGACATTGAATTTATTAACCTACTTAGGAGCTTCCAAAAATGATAATTTTTGGCACACATTCCTTATTTGATGTGTTACTTATGTGGTAGAAACTTCAAGTCATTTTGAGTTACTTCATAGAACAAACTTGTTCAAATTTCAAAAAGGTGCTGTCAAGAAAACAGGGGTTTTTGGCAACTTAAATTATTCAAAAACTTGTGCCCTTTTGGTTTTCATCCTTATTTATGATATAGAGCTGTGGTATTTATTTCATGGCATTTGGAAAAAGTTTGTAGAACAAACTTGTTCAAAATCCCAAATGTTGCTGTGGAGAAAAACCTTGTTTTCAGGACTTTAATGGATTCAATTTTTGGTCTCCTCTTGTGTGTGTTCCTTATTTGATATAAGGAAGAAATGGTATCAATTTCAGATCATTTGAAGAAAGTTTCCAATAGTAACTTGTTTTGAGTTTCTGTTTTCTAGAAATATTGGAATTTCAATTTAATAAGGCACTTGGCTTTTCTTTAGCAATGCTTTGCCAAAATATTTATATGACTAGAGATAACAAGTCAATGCTCTCCAATACTTTTGTTTTTAAGCTTGCAAGGTTGGAAAAACATTTGATAAGATTTTGGTGAAGCATCTAGGAATGCCTCTTTTTCTGATAATCTTTTAGGAAAATTTATTAAGTGTTTCCTCTTTCTTAATTTGGGCCTTGGAATAATATTCAACAAGTAGTAGATTCATAAGATAGTTTTGGAAAACTCTTTGATCAATATTTACTTTATAAAATATTGCCAAGGTCATTGGAACAATATGTTGAATATTTTGTTTTCAATTTCTTAGCCATGTAAGTTTATATAATTAGTTTGTTTAGTTGCACTCAAACAAACACAACCAAAGTTTAAATGTCAAGCAATTAGCAAAACAACTGTGTTATCAGGTATTCCAAAATTGGGATGTGACAAGTCTTCCCCCTTAAAAAGAATCTCGTCCCCGAGATTCGCAAGCGAGGACTAAGGGAGGGCCAACAAACACAATGTTAGTGTTGGAGTGCAGGTGCTTCCCCCCTTTGACTTTTCTTGGGAGGCGGGGTACTTCCCTAAATTAGCAAATTCTTCAAAAAATTCTCTAGCTATCAATTTACTCAACCGCCAATTTTTAAAATTTCTGATAACATCACTACAAAATTAAGGTTAGTGCAGAACTACTTGGAAACGTACCGTCAATTATTTCATGAGTTCCTAGCTATATCCCACATATTAAATACCAAATATGGAGTGGTGTACCACTCTCATAACAAGGTATATAGGAAGCTAAAAATATAGCTTGTGGGTGCAAAGGTTAGGTTGCTAAGGTAAAACAAACAGACAGAAAAATAGCCACGGCAGTGGGTGTTACTCCCCACAAGCAACTATCACTTAATATGTTCATGATTTTAGTTGGATGTTTTAGTTTCATAAAATACTCTTGAGCACAATCATAACACCAGTATAAACTCATGCTAAGGTAAAACATTTAAACAAAATCCAATAAGCAAGCAAACAACACCGCAGATGAATAGACTATTTATTCACTAGGTTATTGTTTATTAGAGTTTTGGAATCCATCAATCATGAACAATTAGCAAACAACCAGTAGCTAAAAACCAATTAATCCAATCATAAAGGTACCCTAAAACACCATAGTCACACAAGATAAAACTCCTATTACACAGGCATAAAAAAACATAGGACTGCACAGATAACACACTAGTATGACAAATCTACACCAGCATGCTATAAGAGATAATCATATCCTATAACCATAGAACATGAAACTAAATACTTCATGGCATGAGAACAGAAGTAATAACTTCCTAAACATGCTATATCAACACATATACTCATAAAATAAAAAGAGGGTAATACTAGAGCAAAAATCACCATTTTCTAGTGGTGAAACTAGTTTCACTCTAGAGAAGCAAACAATGCTATCATGATGTTTAAACTTAAACAAGCAAGACAAGAACATAAATGTACCTAATAACAGTACACAAAACTTACTCATTTTAGTAATCACAAACATCATAACAATCCCATGATACAACTATTAAACATGCATAAATTAATTTTAGCAATTTATGTTTTTCTTAAACAATTACTAGCAAACAAGCAAGGTATAACTCACACAACCAGTAGCTATGCAAGTAATGAAAAGTTATTTAAACCTTTTCAAAAATCCATACACTCACTTTTAAAATTATTCACAAACAATCTACCAATCAAGAGGAATTTATTTTATTTGCGAACAATTTAATTTTAGCACACGATAGTGAAACATTTCTTAACATGATACCCCTAAGGAATATTATGCTAACAAAAGGATCACACCTAAACATATTAGTATTTACAATAAGAAATAAACTTCTCACTTGCATAAGTGAAAAGAAACAATTATATTTTCCATGGTGGAAAACAGAAATCAATCACATAGTGAAACATGCTATTTTCACACATGTGTATGGTTGGGGATTTTCATCCTCAAGCCAAAATGCAATGGGACCAGTGGGCTATGGCCCACTAATACCAAGGAAAAATAGGTACTAAGCCTCTGGTTACTCATGAAAAACTTTGCATACCAGATAAAAATATAAGGCTATTTAATCTAGTGAAGCATACTAGTGCATATTGATAGCAATGCTTACACATGCTTTACTATTAAAAGACATGCAAGCTAACATAGGTACAAGCATCAAAATAACAGTACCTAAATGGTACTGGACTCAAGGAAAAACATAGCACAAAATCTACTAAGAAACTATACACAGATCTAGTTCTCACAATACTTCCAATTAATAAACTGGAAGGTAACAAATGTTATTTCATTTTTATTCGAGTTTCCAATCATGCACACACTTTCTAGGGTAGATTTATTGTAAGAAAAACAACATAATAACAAGTCCTAACAACTCCATATAAGTTAGGAAGCAAGATTGAATAAAACACAAATTCATTTCAATCAAGAGCACACAAAGGAACAAAAACAGGAAACCTGCTGTTTTCTAGATCTATCATAATCATTCCATCGTTCACTTTATTTCTAAACCTCAAATTTCATAGTACCTACCACGTCTATTAAGATTTGGTTTCCAAAGTAGATACACATGATATCCTATTGACTAGTAAACGAATAGGTCATCATCTTATTTTCTCGTGACTTCTCCTTTTTACCAACTAGATTAAAAGTTGTCCTAAGTCACTTAATTTCTTGGTTTAGAAAGAGTTGTCAGTAGTTCGCATGCTTTGGTTAGGTGTCAACCTAAGATTAGAACAAAGCATGTTAATCTTGTTAGCTTTTTATTTAATAATGTTTGTCCGACAAGATACGACTAGCGTCATACGTCGAATATTGAATTGTGCTCTTTGGATTGGTTTTTGAGGGGGTTGCGCATCACGGCATGTGAAGAGGGAGGTATATAACTTTTTTTAAAGGGGATTTCTCTTGTTTGGTCTTTTAAAAGGGAACATAAAAAAGTGCGACATTTAGCCAACAGGGTAAAAAGACAAACATAGAGGTTTTGGTCAGTAGTAGTTGGTGCATTCACGCCTTTTCTTCTTTAAAGGTTGTCGTTGTTGGAGCTTTATCTGTTGGAGTGCCATCACTGGTAGCAATGCTATCAGCTCGTGTGGCTTGATGGTCCTCTATTTAGGCCCAACGGTGCTTTCATTAATGGTGGGGGAGATGGTGGTGGTTCACGACGGGTGGCATTATGAAGCGAAAACAAGTATAAGTCTAAGAAACAAATTCTTGTTTTTGAATGCTATACAAACATTTTTGCTTGCAAAAATTTAACAGGAGGCGATTCAAAAACAAGAGCGGGGCAATCACAAATTTGCAAAACTTGAGCACCCCACAAACATATAGAAGCCTAGATGAACCAAACTCTACACCCCACAATAGCACAAAGTCTTACAGACACACATATGCAAGCCATAACACACAAGCAAGGCTCCATTGGAGCTACGTCGGGGGAGGTTACTCATGGGTCATCGCTAAATTACTCCAAACTAGACGGATCCAAAATCCTAGAAGTGGCTGAAGAACTATATCTACTTCTGACCATCATCATTGTAGAGCTAGGTAATTATTTTGGTCTTCTCGGGACATCGGCAAGTATAAAAGTTTTTGGATGGAAACAAGATAATAGAAGTAAAGTTTTGATAAAACTTTTAACTGAGAGAGGTAAGACTATGCAACAATCTGTTTTTGAAACCCCAACTATTTTCTGAACAGAAAACTTCAAAGACGAGAGATGTTTCAAAAACAGAGCGGAGCAGTTGCAAACAAGTAAGAAATAAACTCTTAACCGAGAGAGATACCAATTCTGTAAGGCCCGCCCTTCGAAACCACTGTTCAAGGACGCCCTTGATATGCATTTAGAATCTTTTGAAAAGATAATAAGGAGGGAAAATATACTAAAATTCCCTTAGATAAAAATAATTTAGATAGTAAATAGGTTTTTTTTACTCAAAAATACTTTTCTTTCCTATCTGACGTCCATGCTAACTAAGGTCTCCTAAGGTCAGGATGGCTCTGATACCAACTCTGTAAGGACCACAGACCGGCAGTCTGAAACCCTCCATATGCATACATTCACGATCCCAGAAAGATCAATCGTGAACAACATACAAAGTTGGCACACAGAAATACATCATCCATTACACGAATACATAAAGGTATTACAAAAAAAGATCACATGATCAAGTTTAACACAGCTGCCACCGAGGGCGGCAACTTAACAAATACAGCGGAAGACAAATAAAACACAACGTAGTTGAGCCCAAGTCACGCCTTAACCTACAGGCTGCTGACCCGGAGACGATCCTAGTTCGCAAAGCCGTCAACTCCGTACTTCTCTTCATAGATCTCCTTCGGAGGCTCCTTCTCAAAGTCTGGCAAGTAGATACCAGGGGCGAAACCATAATGAGTACATTTGAATGTACTCAGCAAGACATCCATCATGTCACTTACCAAACATGCAAATATGCTTATATGGTGGAATAGGTAGGCTATAAATAGGGTTCACTACCAATGGTGTTCATATATGATGACACCACAGTTGCAGTCAGGTCAATCTGTATCTTCGTTGAAGAAGATACTTCAGAAGAAAATAAAATAATATAGTTTTATTTCTCTTGTAGATATCACATGTACAAGAGGTTTTGTAAAGCTTTGTTAAAGAATATTTTCTCTTTGCAAAACTTCTTGGAATCAGTTTCCAGAATTCTTGCTTAGAATAGAAAAGGTTTTCTTTGCAAAACATTGTGTTTTGTATAACAACATCTGGCTTTTCATCATCGACGATACCTCCACGGTATAAGTTTCCATTCCTTTCCGAACTTCACAAGTTCAACACTTCCTTTCCAAAATTCCTTTTCAAAAACTTCCTTTTTGAAAACATTGACACAATGCTAGCTACATGGCCATTCAACTGTCCATATCCGAGGACGCGGCTTCTTCGAAAAAGTTGTACTCTACAGAGGTGTACACCTCGAAAAAGTTGTACTCTACAGAGGTGTACACATCCACTAGATCCAAAACTCTGCCATGGACCACCCATGGATCGTCACAGCGATATGCAAGCACCAGAGAAGTTGATCCTAACTGTCCACTCTGACACAAGCTAGTATATGCTCATTCCTTCAGATGGGTTGTTCTCCTCGGCACCAGGTCCCACCCTGCCTAGCCGGGAGGCCCAGCTGTCGCATCCGGAGGGAAAATTAATCCCACACTGTGTATGTCTCGTTTCCCCTCTCCTGGCGACACTTCGGTTCAGAGAATCCGCTTCTCTATAGCACTTTGGAATAAAGCATACACTAACAAGTTCAAGCATCTAGATAGGCCCCATACCCATATAGGGGTAGAGTGGCAGTACGGTAAAGGTTGTCCGGCGAAGACTAGGTTATGTGTCATTTTTGAAAACACCAATTTCTCAAAAATGACTACTTCCACATTCCTCCGGAGAATAAGGATCCGCCTTTTCTCCGGGTTTTTCCGTAAAGCCTTTGTTTTGTAGAATCACAATTTTAGGGTGTCCCCTTAGGGACTAGTATATTTGATGGTAATAAATACCATGTGGTGGCTTATGGGCTTGGTATTACCAAGTTTAACTACTGGCATAATAGTAACCTATATACTAGTATAGTAGTAATAGCCACATCAAAAATAGTTTTGATAATCAAGTTTTGGTAAAACTTCAGAGGTAACACATGCATGATAGATAATGATAAGTATTGTATCCGCAAGCATCAGGATGGCTTGCCTGGTATCTCCTTGTGTCCCTGGTTTTGGAGTGACTGGAACTTGAAACAGAGCTTCCCGACACTTCCTTCCTCTTCGTTTTCTAACGTCGTAAAAAGAATAAAGGACACACATTCAGAACCAATCAAGGCAAGCAACAATGCATAACCATACATACAGCAAGAAAATCTAATAATAACAAATCACCCAATTATTAATGGAGGCAAACAATCAAACAAACACACCTGGCAGAAATGCCATTTTAATAAGACAGCTTAAGGTTGGAGGAACATATCTCACAACCTTAATATCATGGATTCAGTGGGTGTGCCACTCTCATACCAAGATATTAATAAACCCAAAATACACTTAGTTTCACAAGGGTGAGACTACTAAAAGTATATAAAACATGCACAATTAATAAGCATGGCAATGGTTCTGTCAACCAAACCACAAAAGAACAAGATAGCTATTCCACTGAGTCTAAATTCACATCAAGAATAAATAAGGCACATGATTTGCAAAAGTTACTTGTACAAATCAGTGAGCCTCCACAAGTGTAACAAGGTAATAGACTCATCACAAAACACACAATTTCTCATAGTGAGAACAATAGAAACAATGACTAAAAAGGAGGAATCCTATTGTCATGTTTCTACTAAAAGTTTGCTATGCAAGCATGCATAACAAGTACTAAAATGCAAACAAGGAACCAGGTTATCATAATGGGAATGAAAACATGTCCTCATGCAAGGATACACAAACATCCACCAAACACAAGTTGGCAGGAAAAATAATTTAACACAACAACTGCTAAGGAAACTAGTACTACTCAAACATGAGGAATCAATGGATGAATTTCAATCAAGTAATTGAAACACAACCAGAGGGTCCATGTCACAAAAACAGTAGTGAAAAATATCTATATTTGCTATAACAGAAATATCCCATTTAACAAAACAATGCATCAATTTGCAGGGCAACTCCTACATACTAGTGGTAATAAAAAGGGCATTACTAGAGGAATCAAACAACACTCCAAAGATGGATTTTTCCTAGCAAGCCACACATGATTATAACCACTTACAAACAGAAGCATACACATTTTCATTTAGCACTAAAAATCCCAAGCAAAAATACTAGGCACTCATTAGTTATAGAACTATATAAAAGAAACAGATCTAGTGTGGGAAAAATAATGTTTCCACCAAAAATGCAATGAAGCCAGTGGGTGTTCCACTAGCATAACAAAGCATTAAGAGGTCACAAAGCCTCTGGTCACACTTGATAAAATTAACAAAAGACTAAACTAGCATCTAGTGCAATAACCATACTAGTAGAAAATAATAGGGTGTTAAAATAAGCAAGGCAATGCTACTCATGCTATTATTTTCACACAAGTGAAAACTCTAGGGTTCAAGTACTCATAGAAACATAACCAAAATGCTACTGGTCCTATGTACACAACCCAAAAATATGTGGTCACACAACCACAATTGTTTATGCCAAAAATTCCACACATGAGGGAATTTTTCCATAACATTCTCATAGTCATGACAAAGCTACTCATGCTTTTCTACCAATTCAAATGCAAGCTAGCAGAGGTGATACTAACAAAATATAAGCATCAACATGGTGCTGTATCTAATGTCTCAACACAACAATCCAATTGCTTGCACATAATTTTATCACTGAAAAATTCTATGCAAGTAATAACTAGAGATAAAACATATGCTATAAACAAAAATCATATTTCTTCTCCACTCAATTCCACACAATCTAACATGCTAAAATAGCTAAGTAACACTTAGAAAACAAGTTCACACAACTTGTACATGCTAGAAAACAATATTGCAACACAAAAATATAATCACACAATTTAAATAGCTAAAATGCCAAAATGGCAGAAACAGGTGAAACCAAGATCTGTCCACCATATTTTTTTGGTTGCTCTAAAAATTAAACCAAGCTAGGTTTGCATAGCCCTAAACATGTACAAGACCATCCAGTTGAGTTTGCATCAAAAATCATTTTTAATATTTTTCTAAAAATCACCAAAGTGCTCTCTGGTGTTTTACCAAATTGCATGCCATTTCAAAAATACAAGTAATTTGGAAGCAAGGTTAATTGTTTCTGTTAGGAAATTTCAAGGGATTTCCAATGCAATTGGCCTCACTTCATTCTGAGTTGTGAAATAAAAATGGTGCTCATGTTTCTGTTTCTGGTACCTGCTGCCAAATCATTTTTCATTTCTAATCTATTCATCCAAATGTAGATCTACAAATTGGATGTGGTTTAGATTTAGTTTATGTACCACTGTGAATTTTAGTTTGGTCAAATTCAGTTTTTTGGTTGCCTTTTAAGTCCAAAAGTAACCATACAACAATCTGTAAAAATAAATGGAAAAATAACACATGGATGGGCCAGATCCAAAGTGGGCCGGCCAGATCTGCTGTCACCGCGGTGGGATCTAGCCCCTGCCGCTGACTCGCGGGCCAGCCGGCCACGCGGGCAGCCACGCAGGCAAGGCCAGGCCCCACCCGCAGGTTTGACCAGCCTTTGCGCGCGGGTCAAGGGCGGTGACGCGAGCGCTGCGTCAGCACGACGTCACGCCGGCGGGAGGAGAACTCCGGCGAGCCCAATCCGGCGCAAAACAGGCCACCAAAATTCAAATCAAACACATCCACGCGAAGCTCTCGTTGCAGGGAACCTAAAGGGCGCAGCCTCGCTTCCCGGGAGCGGCCGGAAAGCAGCCGGCGACGGCGCGCGGCGGCGGCCGGACAGCGGCACGGCACGGCGACGAGCTAGGGGGAGAGGGAGAGGGGAAAACGGTCGGGGAGGACCGCGTGCTCACCATGGACTCGAGGAGAAGCTCGGAGGAGGAGGAGGAAGCTCGTGGGCGGAGGAATCCCTCGCCGGAGCTCCGTCGAGCTCGGGGAAGAACGAGGATGGCGCGGCCACCTCGAGCCCTTCCGGCTCGATTCCTCCGGCAGGGAGGACCACCACGGCAAGGACGGAGATGATGGTCACAACGGCTGCCGTCGGTGAGCTCCCATTTGGCCGAATCGACGACGAGCTCGAGCTAGGGTTTCGGTTTGGCCAAAAAAAATCCGAGAGAGAGAGTGTGCTCGAGGGGGGGAGAGAGAGGGGGCAGGTAAGAGGTGCACATGGGGTTTTTATCATCTAGATGTCTTCTACTCGAAGCAATGGAGCATGGGCTTCCATGCCTCAACTTGCAGCTACAGGAAGAAGAAGAAGAAGAAGAGGTGACTCAGCTCACAACTAGGTCCCTGACTATTTTCATATAGGTCCTTTTCCCTCTGAAACTTGATGTTTTCACTAAGCAAACGAAGTCAAAATTTAAAATCCTTTTGCCCAAAATTCTTATTAGTTGAGTTGCACAACATATGTGAAAATTGGCTCAATTGGAGAAACTTGATAATTCAAAGTTGTTCAAATTTGAATTCTTACATAAATGGACATTGAATTTATTAACCTACTTAGGTGCTTCCAAAAATGATAATTTTTGGCACACATTCCTTATTTGATCTGTTACTTATGTGGTAGAAAAGTCAAGTCATTTTGAGTTACTTCATAGAACAAACTTGTTCAAATTTCAAAAAGGTGCTGTCAAGAAAACAGGGGTTTTTGGCAACTTAAATTATTCAAAAACTTGTGCCCTTTTGGTTTTCATCCTTATTTATGATATAGAGCATGTGGTATTTATTTCATGGCATTTGGAAAAAGTTTGTAGAACAAACTTGTTCAAAATCCCAAATGTTGCTGTGGAGAAAAACCATGTTTTCAGGACTTTAATGGATTCAATTTTTGGTCTCCTCTTGTGTGTGTTCCTTATTTGATATAAGGAAGCAATGGTATCAATTTCAGATCATTTGAAGAAAGTTTCCAATAGTAACTTGTTTTGAGTTTCTGTTTTCTAGAAATATTGGAATTTCAATTTAATAAGGCACTTGGCTTTTCTTTAGCAATGCTTTGCCAAAATATTTATATTACTAGAGATAACAAGTCAATGCTCTCCAATACTTTTGTTTTTAAGCTTGCAAGGTTGGAAAAACATTTGATAAGATTTTGGTGAAGCATCTAGGAATGCCTCTTTTTCTGATAATCTTTTAGGAAAATTTATTAAGTGTTTCCTCTTTCTTAATTTGGGCCTTGGAATAATATTCAACAAGTAGTAGATTCATAAGATAGTTTTTGAAAACTCTTTGATCAATATTTACTTTATAAAATATTGCCAAGGTCATTGGAACAATATGTTGAATATTTTGTTTTCAATTTCTTAGCCATGTAAGTTTATATAATTAGTTTGTTTAGTTGCACTCAAACAAACACAACCAAAGTTTAATTGGAAAGCAATTAGCAAAACAACTGTGTTATCAGGTATTCCAAAAGTTGGGATGTGACATGATGCCTCTTTTCCGTATTTTATTTATCGACACCTCACTCCATAAACCTATGGTCATATTTACTGAGTTCAGTTTCGCTTGGGGACAAGAGAGGTCTAAGCTTGGTGGGAGTTGATGCCTCCATTTTGCATCACTGTTTTATATTGTTATTTTTTATTATTCATCATTATATTTCATGTTCTGATGCATCACTTATGTTATTTTATCTTATTTTGCATGTTTTATAATTTTTGGAGAATAAACACCGGGACCAGAAATCTGATGGAAAAAGCACCGCCTGGATACCCTATTTCAGAACATCAGAAGAAGAGGGGGGACACCGGAGATGTCTTAGAAGTCCAGAGCCAGCCATGAGGAGAGCCGGAGGGGGCCACCAGTGGTCCACACCACCAGGTGGCGTGCCCCCCTTGGCCGCGCCGCCAGGTGGTGTGGCCACCTTGGCCTACCTCTAGTCGACCCGTTTCGCGTACTTGACCCCCAGGGAACCCTAAGCGCCAGACTATCATCAAAAAATTATTCTGCCATCGCCTCGGGGCAGAAAAAAACAGAGAGGGAAAATCTATCCGGCGGGGAGAAATTTGCCGGGGAAATTCCTCTCCGGAGAGGGGAAATCATCGCCATCATCACCGTCATCGCTTCGGGCATCATCAAGATCATCATCGTCATCATCATCACCACCAGCACCATCACCCTCACCATTCACCGTCAACCCGCTGTAACAATTAGGGGCCTCTATCATTGTTTTACATTAGATCTCTCTCCCGGTGTGGATTACTTGTTAGTAGTTGATGCTTGTGAGATTTATCGGTGTTAGCACTTTATGACCATATTGTTATTATCCATTATATCACCTCTGATTATGATCCATATGATGTCTTGTCAGTAGTCGTTTAGTTCTTGAGGACATGGGAGAAGTCATGATGTTAGTAGTGAAATTATGTTGAAGTAATATCTCATGGTGCAGTAGCTGCAGCGACGTACTCAGCCTCGCAAGAGGAGAGTGCCACCACCTTCTGCTTCTGTGATGCCCAAGTGACCGCACTCGGCCCGAGAAAGAAGACCATCCCGGTAGTGCTCTTGAGGTCATCGACATCCCCGGCAAGGTCGTTTTCGCTGTACCCCACTAGCGTCGGCACCGCTGTGTCTCCCTTCTTCGTATCTGCAGCCGTAGTTTGCCACGAACTTACCTAAGCAGCTGTTTCACTGCAGCCCAATGCTACTGCGCCGGTGATTCCATGAATCGGCTTAGGATGCCGACCATGTAGGGTATGTCCGGCCTCGTGTTCACCAACTACCGGAGGCTACCAATGATGCTCCGGTACCGCGCCGCATCCACTGCGGTGCCGGCATTCTTCTTCCCAATTTTGAGTCTGCACTCCTTGGGTGTGTGGCATGAGTTGCAGTCACTCATGCTCGCTGTCTCCAGGATTTTTCAGCATAGGCGCTCTGCCCAATAGTGATCTCATCATCACCTTGCTTGACCTCGATCCCCAAGTAGTAGCTCAAGAGACCAAGGTCGCTCATGCAGAACAACCTCTGTATCTCGGCCTTGAACTCGGTGATGTCGATGATGCTGGAGCCGGTGATGATGAGTGTAACATCCCAAGTATGAAAACTTACCATTTAGAATGTTTGATTTCTTGTTTATTAAAGTATTGCATCATGTCATCATGCTCATTGCCTTGTTTGCATTTGTTTTAATTTGTTTTCTTTTGGTTTGCATCTGTTTTCTCTGTTTTCACATTTGAAATTCAAACTTTATTCAAACATTTATTTCATACTTGCTCTGTTACAATCTTTTTCAAATAAAAGCTCAACTCAAACAACATTTGTTTCCAATTATTCCATAATGATCAACTAATAAAATGGTGGTTTTTATTTCAATTAATTACTTCCAATGTTATTTCAAATTCAAATCATTCAATTGCAAACAGTACCCACTTTTGAAATTATGAAATAACCAAAACAAATGTGCTCATTTGTTTCCAATTTAAATCATGTGATCATCCTATTTAAAGTATTGTTTCAATAACCAATTAACCACAAAATTCAATCAAATTCACACCAAATCCAAACAGCACCACAATTCAAATAATTTTGAAATTCCAAACTTGCATTTGGTTACTTTTCCATCAAGGAGTTGACACAAATTTTTCTAAAAATTTTACCAACTTAAAAACCCCATTTTCTTCCTATTTCTATTTGCTGCAAAAAAAACAGAGAAAAAAAATAATAAAAAGGAGAAAACGCTTCAGAAGGGGGGGAAGGCCCAGCCCGTTTCTTTTCCCCCTCGGCCCAGTACCTGTTCGATCTTCGTCGACAGGTACGGCAGCACATCCAGGGGTGCCACGGCGGCACTGTGCCCCTCCGACGGCCGTGCGCGCCTGTAGCCCCCTATATCTACCCCCCCACGCGAGCGCCACTGCCCTAGACCCTAGCTTACCCCTCCTCCCTCGCAGAGCACCGCCAACCTCTCTCTCCCCGGTGAATTTCGCCACCTCTGCCACTGCCACCGAACGCCGCCGTGCCTGAATCCATGAAGCCCACCGTCGCCACCGTCCTCCTCCACCCTAGCTAGCTACGGGAACGGGATCTCCGCTTCCTCCTTGAGCTGGTGGACACCTTCGTTGAGCTCGACACCGTCTGGATCGCCGCCGCCGTCGTGAACCTCTCCGGCCACCGTCTGCACGTCCCTCTGCTTCACCTTCATCCGCGGTGAGCGCCACCGTGACCTCCTCCCCCTCTATGCTTCATGCTCACAAGCACACGGGCACACCGCAACACCCACCAGCACGGCAGTGAGCACAACCACGACGTGGATCGCCGTCGTTGAGCCACCGTGAGCACCTGTCAATGTTCAGAAACAAATCGTCGTCAGTTAAAATTTCAGAACCCGCTAACTGGACCTTACCTTGTGTGCGCGCGGTATACTGACAAGAACCGCTCGCTCGCCTCAGTGGCAACGCCACAGCACGCGCACGGGAGAGGCCAGGATTCGAGCCCTGGCTCTCGCGCGGGATTTTCCCAACCTTTTTTGCACCGAGCGCTGATAGGGTGGCCCCCCTGTCAGCCACTCTGTTGCCACGCAAGCACCCAGTGGCCCTAGGCCCACTGGCAGTGTCTAGGGTAGATCCCTGTGCGGTACAAAAATGTTTTCCAGCTTTTCTGTTTTAAAACAAGTCCTTGCTAAATTGCAGATTGGCCCCTGGAACTAATTTGCAAATAACTTTTGTTTTATAAATAATAAAAGTAAAATATGTGCACTGCTCTAAATTAAATTATCTACCTATTGGTAACATTTGTTTTCTGTTTTGAATTTTTCAAATGCAGTTCAAATTTGAATTCCCATTTGTAATTTGATAAAATCCATAACTAATTCATAATAAATCCAAATAATGCAAATAAAATATGTTTTCCATGCTATTTCAAATAACCTTTTCAAATATAAATTTTGTTTCATGTTTTGAATAATTTAAATTGCTTAAACAATTTTAAACCTTGTTTAAATCATTTAAATTGGCTAAAATCATAACTTGCTCAAATTAAATTATTTTTGAACATGCAAAATATCTTTTCAAACTAAAAAATTATAAACTTTTCAAATATGAATTTGAATTTATGTTTTGAACAAATAAAATTCAAATAAAATTCATGCTTGTTTTAAATTCATTTAAAACTTGTTTAACCTTGATTAAGTCATAATAAATTCATCTTAACTCCTTTTTCAATATTTGAAACATGTAATCCAACTAAAATTTTGTATCCTTTTCAAATATGAATTTTGTTATTTATTTTGCACAGTTTAAATTGGTGAAAACAACAACTATTTGTGTAATCCCTTTAAGGAACCAAAAATTCCCTAACTTAATAAATAAATTTCTAAATTGTTAAACCTTATTTCCAATTGGTTCTATTGTTGTTATTTTGTTGTTTTCCTCATCTATGCATCATACTAATCCACTTTCACCTGTTGGTTAATTGGAAAACAACTGTTTCAACCAAAATTCATGGGCTTTTCATATGCAACTCAAAATTTCAAATGTGTCCATTTAATTTGTTTTACCATGTCAACTAATTTATTCTGATGCATCTATTAACTTGACATGCATCATCCCATGATTGTGCACTATGCCATGATATTGATTGTTCATATTTCTGCATTGTTTGTTTGCTTCTTCTCGGATAGACGACGACGTTGAGACAGACGATACTTACGACACCCCTTCTGAGGATCTAGCTCAGTACCAGGCTGCTGAGTTTGCAGGCAAGTTATCACTCACATGAACCACTGTGTTCCTTTCAACATTGGTTACCGATACTTTCCGTTGTCTATTATGCTAGCCATATGTATCGTTGCTTCCGTTACGAACCTATCACATGAATCCCTTAACCCTGATATTGCCTCACCTTCACTCCTACAACCCCATTGTTTGAGCCAGTGTCCTACTAGCATGCTTAGGTTGTTTTGCTCGAGCCTGTTACCCGTTACTTTCTGATTACTATATTCTATTATGTTCTGGGGGCTCGATGTTAATCAATCAACCTGTTAATAATAATATGCTGATAAGGCACCGGCAGGAGGCCCTGTGTGGTTTTGAGGCCTGCTAGTGTCGACCCTAATAGGAAAAGGGTCTTGTCTACTGATCCATGATGAGCGCACTACCCGCATGTGGGAAGCGTGTATGGGCGCCCCCCTCAATTTGATTCGATTCGCATCTCGTCCAAATCGCCTCATTTAGTTCGTGTTTTCCATTTGCCGCATGCATGTTTTTGCGAGCCCAGCGCAGGGTGGAACTTTTGTAGTCGGCATATAGGGGGACACGTTCTTAGAGTGCTATGAGGGTCCCCTTTCTTCGGGGCTCGATTAGCCGTGCGCCCAAGGTGCTTTGGGCTTGATGCGAAGAAGAGTTGAGTTGTGTTGAGTGCCCCGCTTGGTGGGAGGCATCCCATCTGGCGGGTTATTCTTACGTGTACGGCCAAATTGGTGCACCCCTGCAGGGATAAATCTTCTCGAGAAGCCGTGTTTTCCGCGGTTATAGTTGACTTGGTGAAAGTACTGGCTAACAAGTACTCAGAACAACTTACACCTAACTATTGATAACTTGACTAGTAATAGACTTATTGACACAACAACTTGACCCATTATTCATTAATCCAACTGCGTGAGTTATCCTTGGATTGCTTCTTTGGATAAGGGGCGAGATCCAGGATGGGTTTGTTTGGTGGTTAGCTATAGTTGGTTACGATACGCTATCTTATCTTCTTTCTGCTAGCCGGAATTGGTAGAATCTCTGTAGTTGGTTAGCGTAGCCAGTTGCAGCATCTTTTATATCCCCCTTCTTTCGTTGAACCCAAGGCATCTGTGCTTGGTGTTGAAGGGCTACACTTTGGTGAACTGTGAGTCTTGCTTGCCAGTACGTTTATGTACTGACCCCTTTGGGGCTGTGGTTTCCGCAGACTACGCTTACGAGGATCCCAGTGACGGCTACTACGTGGAGTTTGACGAGGCTGCTGACGAGTAGAGAGCGGACCCGGGCAGGATCCGAGACTACGTGGATGGGCTCCGTTTTCCTTTCATTCCCGGCTTCTTAAGCCTATTTGGATTTGTCTGTACTCAGACCCTTTGAATGCTTCCGCTGAGATGTAATGATGTTATGTTGGGACATGTGTCCTCTGGATGATTGTATTTGCTATCTCTGCTCTAGTGAGAGCTATTTGCAACTTATTTCAATCTTTTGTGTCTTAGAGATATGTTGTGCTATCATTCTGTTACAAGCCGTTGACGTACCATGTGTGTATGGTATGAAGTACGTCAATGGTAGTATCCTGATTTCTATGGGATAGTTTACGTCGACGCTGAACAGATAGGGGTTGGTTGTCACACATACGTGTGTTGGCCTACTCGTAAGAGGACGCGGGTGCCGGTAAGCCCCGTAATCCAATCTACTACTGTTCAATGGAACGGCGAGTATCCTTTAGAAGTCCGGGTGCGACAATGAGGTCGCCGATGTACACCCCAACGAGCAGGTTGTCATCAAATGCATTCCGTTTGTACACCGAATGCTCCATTGGACAGCGCTCGAACCCAAGTGACATGAGTGACATGTCCAACTTGGCGTACCAAGCTCGTGGCGCCTGCCGAAGTCCGTACAACGCCTTTCGGAGGCGTAGCACATGACCCTCTTTGTTCTTCTTCTCGTAGCCGGCGGGCTGATGCACGTACACCTCCTCGGCAAGTTCACCATTGAGAAATGCCGACTTGACGTCCATATGATGGACTTGCCACCGATTATGTGCGGCGAGTGCAAGTAGCAGGCGTACCGTCTCCATCCGCGCCACTGGCGCGAACACCTCATCGAAGTCCACCCCCTGTCACTGCGAATAGCCTTTTGCAACCAGACGGGCTTTGTGCTTGACGATGTTGCCGGCGGGGTCACGCTTCACTTTGAAGACCCACTTGAGCCCAATGGCTCGTTGGCCAGCTGGGAGCGTTGTGAGCTCCCATGTCTTGTTCTCGAGGATCGCCGCCATCTCGGTGTCCATGGCGTGCTTCCAACAAGCCTCACAAAGTGCCTCCTACACACTGGCCAGCTTGTCGGCTGCGAGCAAGCACAAGCCACTATACTCCGCCTCGACTTCAGTGGTGTCGTTGTATAGGTCATCGAGTCGCCGGTAATGCGGCGGTCCAGACTCAGAGTCGAGGTTGGCGTCATGCTCCAGCGGAGTCGCCCAACCGCCATGAGCTAGAGTGACTGCCGCAGTTGTACGTGGCTCCGGAGATGCCGCCGGCCTAGCCACTGATTGCAGCGTCCCGGGGTTGCCTCCTGCAGCCCCGGTGGTGTCTTCCTCATGCACCTCGTATGCTACCGTGAACGTCACGGGAGCACCAAGCGTGCTCCTGCGCTCCGCTGTTGCGTCTCCCGAGCTCCACTCCCAAGAACGGTGCTCCTCAAACACCAAGTCCCTAGAGAGGTGCAGCTTCTTAGTTGCGGGATCATACAATCTGTAGCAGTATGTCCCCTCCTCATAGCCAATCAGCACCATCAGCGTCGAGCGGTCCGATAGTTTTTTCAACCCCGGTCTGATATTCTTCACATGTGCAGTGCAACCGAATGTACGGAAATGTTGCACATGTGGCTTCTTCTCATGCCAGGATTCATATGGGGTTTTCCCATCGAGACTCCTGGTTGGCGCCCGGTTCAGGATGTACACCGTTGTGCGCACCGCCTCTCCCCAAAACATGGCAGGCATGCCAATGCTTTTGAGGAGACACCTCGCCATTTCGATGAGGGTTTGGTCGGCGTTCGACGACGCCGTTCTTCTGCGGGGAGTATGGCGCCATGGTGAAGTGCTTGATGTCGTTCTCGTCGCAGAACGCATTGAACTCGCCTCCGCGGTCAGAACGAAAGGCGAGAAGTTTCCACTTTTTTTTTGCCTCCGCGCGTGGCTTGATCTTGCGGAAGCGAGCGAACGCTTCGTCCTTGCTCCTAAGCACCTCCAGTCACATGTACATGCTGAAGTCATCAACGACAAGCAAAAAATATTTGTTGCCGCTGGGTGTAGCTGGTGTTATCGGCCCGCACAAGTCGGTGTGCACAAGCTGGAGCCTCTCCTTGGCTCGGTACGAGGAAACTTGGGGAAATAGCCTCCGATGTTGCTTTCCAAGCGTGCATCCATCACAGACCTGTTCAACATGAGCGATGATAGGCACGCTGAGCACCATCTTCTTGTGCGTCATGTCCCGGAGTGCGCGGAAGTGGAGGTGGCCGTAGCGAGCATGCCACAGCCATGCCGTGTCATCGATCTTGGCCAGCATGCACACTAGCTCCGTCAGGTTCAGGTTAACCGTGTAAAGCCGGTTCTTGCTCCGCGACACACGCGTGAGCAACTTCCGCGCCCGGTCATAGATGTCCAGCTCGCCATTCTCAATCAGGACCTTGCATCCTGCTTCATCCATCTGTCCGAGTGAGATAATATTGCTTCTCAATTCGGGGATGTAGTATACCTCAGTGAGAACGCGGTGCTCGCCATTCTGGCACTTGAAGAGGGCGGAGCCGCTACCACGGATGGTGACAAGCGACCCGTCTCCAAACTTCACCGTGCCACGGACCCTCTCGTCCAGCATCGTGAATGCCTCCTTGGTGCCAGTCATGTGACGGCTGGCACCCGTGTCGAGGTACCAAATATTGCCGGTCGTCCGCTTGGGGAAGACCTTCTCCTCATTTAGGAACACGGCCTCCTCGCCGTGTCCCATGTGCGGCTCGTTCAGTAACACGGTTTGGTTTCCGTGCTCCACGTGCGCCTTGTCGACATTGACGACATGTGCCAGCATGAGTGCAGGATTATCATCCTCCTCGCCGACCGCCAGGTTCGCATGCTCCCGGCGTTCCTCGTCGCGCTTCTTCTTGCGACACTCGTTGGCCCAGTGGCCAGGGATGTCGTAGTATCGGCAGTCCCCTTTCTTCTTGTTGTTGCCTCTGGAGCCAGCGTTCGATGTGGGTTTGTCCCTGGCCGACGTCGTGGGTTTGGCCGGAGCCTTACCCTTCTTGTCGCCACCAGTGGAGGCGTACCTACCACGCTCTCGGCGGCGCTGCCGCGCCGCCCACTCCTCCTCCGTGAGAAGTAGGCATCCGATCGCTGAAGTGTGCGTCGCCTCGTCGCTGAGGTCATAGCGCTCCTCCACGGCGACAAGCCTACCACAGAGCTCCTCGATGATCATGTTCTTGGTGTCACACAACAACTCAATGGCCATCGCCATTTGCCTGTAGTGCGTTGGGACAACCCGTAAGAACTTGGGCACCGCCTTGTGCTCGGACACGGGATCACCCAGCAACTCGAGGTCGTTGACGATGCCGGTGAGCCGCATGGCGAAGGCCTCCACCGACTCACCGTCGTGGAACTTGAGGACCTCAAACTCGGTGCGCCGCGTCTGCGCCTTGGCCTCGCGCACGCGCTCGACGCCCATACGCATCGTCTTCACGGCGTCCCACGCCAGTTTGGCGGGGTCCTTGACTGCGAGCGTGCGTAGCATCTTTGACGGTACATTCCGTAAGATGATGCTGAGTGCCTGCCGGTCGTCGCGCTCGCTACCAACTCCTGTGTCGACCACAGTCCACAGGACTTTCGCCTGCAGGTCGACGCGTGTGACGAGTGCCCATTCGACGTAGTTGTTGCGAGTGAGCACGAACGTCGGGCCTGACCCTTCGTGCTCATGGACCACCCTCTCCACCACGCACGCCTCAGCAGCGCCGTCGCCGACGTATAGCTGCTTGAAAGCCACGGATAGAGTGTCCTCCGACACCTTCTTGGTATCCGACACCTCCGACTTCTCGCCGCCGCCCTTTCCTGCCATCGCCACCGCGGATCGAACACCGCACGACTACTGAGCGTTGGATCGAACACCAAATGCTCCGATACCAGATGTTGTTGCTAGGGACATGATACACACTCGTACTATGGAGTGGAGTTGTACACGCACGGGAGAGTGGACTTGTGGAGGCAAGAGAGTGAGAAACTGAGTGGCCGAATGCTCTCGTTGCATTGCTGAAACTGATACAAGGCACTGGTACTTATACTACTACAGGATACTACTAGAATGATTACCTAGTGAACAAATGACGAAGAGTCAAGCCGTCCTGCTCTTCCTCTATCCTGACTAGAGGCAGCCATTTATTCTACTTATCCTGATAAGCTGTGAGGTGCTTGAGTAGCTGCCGTAGAAACTTGACTTTGGTGGCTCACGTTCGCACCCCATGCGTGGAATATTATCACTTACGTGCATGTGTGTGTGGAAGCTTGTTGTATGAGTATAGCAACCAATTTTGCTTAAGCTAAAAGTCGTCTGGCTCGACGCGTGCATGCTCCGCTACTCCGGCGAGCCATTCTTCGGCGAGGTTGACAGCGGCCATGGCTCCGTCGAGCCGGGCACCGTCCAGAGCGCTGAGAGATGTTTGTAGTTCGATAAGGAGGTGGCATGATGAAGAAGCTCACCAGGACGACATATCTCTCACCGTTGTGGCGATCAGCGGGACGCACATGCTGCAAGGGCTGGCCCAGTGCACCAAGGACCTGTCCGGTGGGAACTGCAAGCTATGCCTAGAAGCCGCCATTGGTAAACTAGTGGCGAGGGGATGCACCAAGGACGGTGGGAAAGTGTTAGGTGGAAGCTGCAACTTGAGATATGAGCTTTATCCCATTTTTGATTCATAGGCACCTTCAGCAAATAATTTGCTGAGGTAAATTTGTAATTAACGTGTCAGATTCTTATGCCCACAGAGATCCCAAGTAGTAGTATACAATTTTTTTTCAATTGGGTTGGAATTGACATCGAATCTTTGCTTTTTTTTCACCCAGAGATTTTAGAACCAATAGCTCAACAACAACGTAAACAAGAAGGAGAACGAATGCCCGAAAACACCGTCGTGATCGACAAGGACCGAGTTCTTTTGCCAGAGTTCAATCCAACGACAAAGCTCAAGGAGCAGCAAGATGGCAGCGTGACACTGCCTCCTCGCCGCATGCCGCAACACCTCATGCTACTACGACCTCGACCATGCCAGCCCAAGGGCCAGATCTGCACGACCACTCCGCAGGCGCCGATCTAGGGCCGCCACCCAGCCTCCTCGCCACTGGGAGCATGTCAGGCTGAAGCTAAAGCAGCACCCACGTGCCCCGACCCACTAGCGGTACCAGGAATTAAGATTAAGGGGGTTCAAAGATCCTAATCATTCATTAGGGGGGCCAAATGCGCTAGTTTTCACTAAAACATGTTTCTAATCAGTCTCATGCATCTAAAAACTAGCTTGATGCAACATGCATAGGGGGGCCAAGGTCCCTGCTGGTCCCCCAGTTCCGCCACTACCCCAACCTGCTGGCCTGCGTCGCCCCGACAGATCCGCCCATTCCACACATCCACTGAGTCAACTCCCCCTTCAAGTGCCACTGCGTCGCCAATCCTTTATGCTGCTATATCAGATATTCAAGTTGGCTCCCGAGCTCACTTGCTCTTGGCTAAATAAAAAATCGAAAAATATTAAAATAGTAAAAATTTAGAAAAGAAATTGGTGAGTAATATACTTCCTCCATTTTTTTTATACAAGGCCACAAACTCGTATTACAGGTACCAAGGTAAACAAATTAAATTAATTAATGCATCTCAAAACCAACTTATTTAGCATCATTTACCAGGTTAATAAATGAGTGCATGCGACTCCTCTTTCTCCATTGGCTCTCTTGGGGTAATTAATGCATCTCAAAACAGAATAGGTGCTACGACAAATTTTAATTTTTCTTAAAGTTTAGGCTTGACACAAAGGTAAATTCTCTAGATAGTGCAACTAAGGTGAATTTACCTATATGGCAAGAAAAGCAATTAATGCAACTAGGACAACACTTAATACAGCAAGTACTACAATAAATGCTACAAGTACAAGTAAGTAAAAGGTAAGGGAACGAGGTAACCGATGGAAGCACGCGGAGACACGATGTATTCCCGAGTTCCTCCTTGTTAAGGGAGTACGTCTCGTTGGAGGGGTGTGAGCTCGCCACGAATGCCTACTCAACGCCACAAAGGCCTCACCCTATTCTCCGATGAACTCTTCCACAAAGGCCTAGTTCACCTTCCACTATTGAACCCCTTTGAGGCGGGGATCGAGTCGTTTACAAACAAGCTTGGGGCACACACCCACAACCAAATTGGGGGCTCCCAACACTCACAAATTACCAAGAGTAGCAAGAAGCCTAGGTTCTCCACAAGAGGAAACCCTAAGCAAACATCCCTCAAGCTAATAAGGGGGAAATAGAAAACCGGTTGGTGAAGATGTAGATCCGGGGCTTCTCCTTCACTCCTCAAAGTTTTAACAAGTTTGGGTGGAGGAGGTGGGAGATCTAGCTTGGTGGGTGAGCTCAATCAATGGAGTCTTCAATGCTGGAGGAGCTAACCCTTGGGGAAGAAAGAGGACCCCGTTTTGTAGTCCTCACTCCAACTAGCCATTTTTCTGCTCAGTTTGTGACCAATCCGGAATCACCCAGAATAATTCCGGAGCAATCCGGATGGCAACAGAGAAATTCGCGGTCATGTCGGAATCCATCCGGATTGGTCTGGATTGCTCCGGATTGGTCCGGAATAATTCCAGATAGTAAAAGAGAAATTTGCGGCCAAGTCGGAATTGGCCCGGAATAATTCTAGGCTCCAGAATCACCCGGAATAATTCCGAATGGCAACAGAGGATTTCGCGGCCAACTCGGAATCGCCCGGAATAATTCCGGGCTGGTCCGAAATAATTCCGGGCTGCACATAAGAGCTCTTTTTCAGGCCAGAAAAACACACGTTGATCTTTAACTTCTTCACCATTTCTTCGATACCATAGATGTGCTGATTTAAGAATATATCCTCTGACAAAATAGCACACATGGTTAAAACTTCTTTATGTTGTTAACAAACACACAAAACACAGAGATATCGAAAATGCACTTTCAATCTCCCCCTTTTTGGTGTTTGATGAGAACATAAAGATTTACGGGGATAAGCAAGGTGAACAACAAGAAATGGTGTCCAAAAAATAGACGGAGTTCTTCCTCGATGTGTGTCGTGAGGCACACACTTCATAGGCTTTGCTCCCCCTATGTTTTAGGCACCAAGCCGTCTAAACAAGTTCACAATACATGCATATAGATAATAATAGAGATAATAGCAAGCATGATAGTAGCATAACCACGGGTAGGGTGAGACAACCAAGTCACAAGGTTCCACACGAAATAATTAAAGTTTGCAAATGATGAAAACGAAACTAAAGAAACCGGAGCATAAGCCTATAAGATCGAAATCGAAAGGCAAAAGACTTGTGCCCCCACCCTTGCAAAGCCCGTGAAATCCTAGATAGGGACTCCTTCTCCCCCTTTGGCATCGAGACGCAAAAAAGGGAAAACGAGTCCAACTAACGTCCCAAGGGATCACTCGAAGTTGTCTTCTCCGCGGTGCTCCTCTTCCTCTTCCTCCTCATGCTCGTGACCTCCAATGTTACCAGCATCATCAAAGTCATCTTCATTTGATTCTCCCTCGTCATCACCATCAGCAGGAGGCACACGAAAGTAGAAATCATAATCAGTGGTCTCGGGCATAGCAATGGGGGACAAGATCAGCAGCAGCAAGAGAAGCAGGATCCTCAGGCACAGCAATCCCAGCATCTCTGTGGTCAGCGTTCTGAAGGCGGCGAGTCTCCTTGGCCAGCTCCCTCGCCTCATGGGCAAACGCCCTAGTGTCACTGTTCATACTGAACATGGCCTTGATGAACTTGGCAATGCCACCAGATGAACGCTGAGAAGTACCACTCGTGGACGCAGAAGGAGTGGCCATACGTGACTTGGACTTGGCCCTGGTGTACTCAGGAATCTCCACACCACGAATGAGAGAAGGTACCATCTTCTTGCCCTTGACAATAGGATAGTCATCCATGATATCAACACCCATCTTGGCATTAATGAACCTCTGAATCAAAGGGCCATAAGCAGGCTTCCTCTTCTCCATGACCCCAATGCAAATCTCACGGTACAGAAAGTCCATCACATCAATCTTCCTTTGATTTTGAGGCCTGACGAGGAACATGAGGTTCACCATGAAGGCCCTAATAGCAGAGTAGTCACCAGCCTTGACCACAATGGTAACACGGAAGATCTTGGACAACAGGTTGTAGTAGGGGTACATGTTGGAGATGAAGGTCCTAGTCTTGCCCTGAGCATGAGGAGGATAGCCATGATGACCATAGATGGCAGTCCATCTGTAACCCAGCGCCTCGGCAAACTCAACCAAGTTGCTTGTGACCTTCTGATCCCCAGACATCCAAGTCATAGTGCGCACGGCATCACCCGTGCAGTGGACAGTGCAGTAGAACTGAGCAATAAGGTCCGGACAATACTCACACTTAAAGTCCAGAAGTGGTGCCAGACCCAGCTTCACCAAGCATGCATGAACATGACGAAGATCACCATTCTTGTGCCTATGATAGAAGTCCATGTCAATCTGCGTCTGCTCACATACAAGAGGGTTCTGAGTGGAATAGAAATCCTCCAAACACTTTTGCTGAAGGTTTGTCCAGAAGCGAGGGTCCTCACAAGTGGACTCAACAAAACGGTAAGGGTTCTTCCTCTTGATGTGCTTCCACTGAGGGATAGAGTAGGACTTCAGATCTCCTTCGGGCAGCCTTTCAACCTCATTGTCATCACGATTCCCACTGTGGTGCCCGGAAGTGCGACCCCTGGAGGGACGAGCACCTCTTCCTGCTAATGCCTTTCTCTTGACACCCTGACGAGAGCCAGAACCTGTGAATAGAGGACAAAGGAATAGAAAAAGATAAGTGCATATGCCAAAAGGGAAGAAAGGAAATCCAAAAGGTTTGATGTAGTGCAAGTTTTGGGATTTCTGGCAGAATCCAGAAATATTCCGGAGGTCCGGAATTATTCCGGCTGAGCCCGGAATTATTCCGACTGGGTCGGAATCGTCCGGAAAAATTCCGGGCTCCTCGATCTGACTCGAGAAAGTCCCAAAAATCCGAAAACTTGACTCTCTTACTACACCAATCATTGAGGAATACCAAGGGGATGATCCTAGAGGTGAACTACGTGCTGGAAATCGTGGAAGTGACAACATATGATATAGATCTAAGTCTAGATTGGTAAGTGGTTAGACTAGATCTAAGATTCCATGGAAACTAGGTATAGGGATTAGAAAGATGAACTAGTTGATAGGAACTCGGATCTAGATCAAACCCTAGGTGAGATTTCATCTAGAACCAAGATCAACCAAAGAAAACGAGAAACAAGAGATGCCAATCACAATACATTCCATGGGGGATCTCCTTGTCCAAGGAGGGATCAAAAAATCCTTCCTAGGGGCAACGGGGACGGATGCTGCGAACTATAGTGGCTAGGGCACGGGAGAGAGGGGAAAAAGTGGAGAAAGAACTGTCTTCCGTGCGTGCGGGCCTATTTATAGCGAAAACTGGCAGATCCGGAATAGCCCGGAATTTTTCCGGCTGGGTCGGATTCAGCCGGAATAATTCCGGTCAGACCAGAATTTTCTCCAAACAATTCCATAAATGTCAATTTGGAAAGTCTATGAAAGATGTGACTTTGTGTGGAGTAAGGCATATGCATAGATGAACATAGGGAGAGGACAAATGGGCAAAACACAAAGGGTTTAGAGTTCCTAGTCTTACTTCTCGGGGAAGATGCAAATAAGATTCAAGATAGCAACGAGAAGTAATATTTGGAACAACAACTTAATGAACAAAAAGTAGCCAACTAAGAACCAACTCTTCAAGGAGAAGAGGTTGGTGGCCTAGGCCACCATGTAAGAGTTCATATTATGCAACCGCGAAGATATATCTTGGGGGCATTGCCAGTACTCAACATTGAAGCTCACAATTCAACATTAGAAAAAGAGAGATAACAATGAATATTTGCTTTGGGCATAATGGGGGGAGGGAGAACCCAATGTGTTAGGATAACATTCCCCCTATGTCCATTCCTACACCTAAGCTTGAACACGTTTCATCTATAGGGGTGTGTGCAAGATCTTCAAGTCAAACTCCTAGAATCAATGACATTTAGTTCATTCCTCAAGAACAAGAATCTTGCATCATCAAGTGGCTTCGTGAAAATATCCGCAAGATTGTCCTTGGTGGGCACATAAGATAGTGCAATATCCCCTCTTGCCACATGATCTTGGATGAAATGATGGCGAATCTCAATGTGCTTCGTTCTTGTATGTTGCACGTTGTTGTAGGCGATCTTGATGGCACTTTCATTATCACACAAAAGAGGCACCTTATCCAAATGAACGTCATATTCCTTGAGAGTTTGCCTCATCCATAGCAATTGAGTGCAAGCACTTGCGGCGGCTACACACTCGGCTACGGTGGTGGAGAGAGATATACAATTTTGCTTCTTGGAAGACCAACTCACCAAAGACCTACCAAGAAATTGGCAAGCCCCGGAAGTAGACTTCCTATCATCTTGATCACCCACCCAATCGGAATCCGTGTAGCCATTGAGAGAAAATTGTGCCCCCTTTGGGTACCACAAACCAAATCTCGGGGTATGAAGCAGATAACGAAAGATCCTATGGACCGCCATCAAATGGCTATCCTTAGGAGCCGCTTGATACCTTGCACACACACCTACACTCAAAATGATATCGGGCCTAGATGCACAAAGATAGAGCAAAGAACCAATCATAGAACGATACAACTTTTGATCCACATCTTTACCCTTCGGATTACATGATAGGTGGCATTTGACTTGCATAGGAGATTTCTTGATTTTAGCATCTTGGAAGTTAAACCTCTTGATCATGTCTTGGGTATACTTGGCTTGAGAAATGAAAGTCCCACGAGCCAATTGCTTGATCTCAAAGCCAAGAAAGAATTTAAGCTCTCCCATCATAGACATCTCGAACCTGTTAGTCGTAAGCTTAGAGAACTCATTATTGAAAGCTTGCTTAGTTGAGCCAAAGATGATATCGTCCACATATAGTTGGCATATGAAAAGCTCTCCCTTTACTCTCTTGGTGAAGAGAGTGGGGTCAATCTTCCCAACTTCGAAACCACGGTCATCTAGCAACTCCCTAAGGTGCTCATACCAAGCACAAGGTGCTTGTTTGAGACCATAGAGATCCTTGTCAAGTTTGTAGACATGGTTAGGAAAGTTGAGATTCTCGAACCCTGGAGGTTTCTTAACATATACCTCCTCTTTTAGTGGACCATTCAAGAAAGCACTTTTAACATCCATTTGTTGCAATTTGAAATTATGCGAAGATGCATAAGCAAGAAGGATACAGATGGACTCAAGGCGAGCCACGGGTGCGTAGGTTTCATCAAAGTCAATGCCTTCAACTTGAGTGTAACCTTGAGCAACCAATATTGCCTTGTTCCTTATGACAATGCCATGTTCATCTTGCTCGTTCTTGAAAATCCACTTAGTGCCAATAACATTGTGGCAATCTTTGGGCCTCTCAACCAATCTCCAAACTTTCTTGCGCTCAAAGTTATTGAGCTCATCATGCATAGCTTCAACCCAATCGGAGTCCGCAAGAGCTTCAAACACTTTCTTTGGTTCCACCATAGAGATATGAGCTTGATGCTCACTAATATGTGCCAATTGCCTTCTTGTGGATCTTCTAGCTTCAATATCCTCCAAGACCTTATTGTCTTGGTCATCAATATGCTTCAAAGCTCTTCTTATCATTTTGACACGACGGGCTTCGATCTCCGCATTATTGCACGGAGGGATCACTTGATCATCTTGATCATTTGGGTCCCCATCTTGACCAATTTGGCCTTGATCATCATCATCATCATCAACAACAATATCTTCAACACTTTCTTCAACTTGAGGAGAGGATGAAGACGATGGTTGATCTTTGCCTTGACCTTGACTTGCATTAGTAGTAGGAGTGGGTACGACTTGCGTAGTGTCTTGGTAAATGAGAGGAGGGTCTTGAAAATGTTCTTGGTTAGGTGTAATACTTGTCTCCTTGGCTTGTTCTTCTATTGTAGAGGAGGGCTCCACTTGAGTAGAGCATAGTCCTTCTCGAGTCGCCATAAGGTGTCCCTCAATGGGGCGGAAAAATCCCACACCCATCCTTCCTATTGATTCTTGAGGTATTTCAACATCTACATTAGAAACATGAAATTGCGCCACTTGGGAGCCATCATTTTCCTCAAAAGCCACACAACAAGATTCTATGAAAATCCGTGAGGCTTTGTCAAAGACTCTATAAGTGTGGGATTCGGCACCGTAACCAACAAATATACCCACAATAGTTTTGGATTGAAATTTAGACAACCTAACACCCTTGATCAAATAAAAGCACTTACAACCAAATACACGGAAGTAGGAGGGCTTGTTGCCGGTGAGGATCTCGTATGGAGTCTTGTCCAAGCCTTTGCGGATGTAGAGGCAGTTGGAGGAGTGACATGCGGTGTATATGGCCTCGGCCCATAAATATTGGGGACAAGTGTACTACTCCAACATGGTCCTTGCCATATCCAAGAGAGTGCGATTCTTCCTTTCGGCAACACCATTTTGTTGAGGAGTGTAAGCGGCGGAGTATTGATGACGAATGCCTTCTTCACTAAGGAATTCATTCAAGGTGTATGTAACACCTGGGGTGTTCCCCCTTAGTAGAGTTGGTTGTTTTCTTTTTTTTTGCATTGCATCACATGCATCATAAGCATTGCACCATGTTTCTCAAAACAACTAAAAATTCAAACCAAATTAAAACTTTCACACATGTCCAAATGTTTCCAACTACACAACTCATTTTGCTTCCAATAGTTTGAAGATGATTTATTTAAATTGCTTGTCAAATAAAACCTCCCTTTAAGCAACACCCCAAATGACAAATTCAAATACACTTCAAATTCAATCATAATTGACATGATCAAATTGTGGTTAAAACATTAAAGTTTTGCAAACAATCAAATTCAACAACTGTTTTCAAAATTGTTGAGTCATTGAATAAAAGTGGTTAAAAATCAACTCCTTATGAAAAACAATGGAAATGCAAATGGCAATTTAACGCTCAAAGTAATATTTCAAATATTTTGGACTCAAAGATCACAATGGCTTTGAATTTGCTGTTTTGCAAATTACTAAAAAATCATAAAAATTAAACCAAATCCCTATTCTTTCTCTCCTTTTCTTTTCTTGCAAGCACAAAAAAAAAGAGAAGAAAAAAATAAAGGGAAGGGTGAGCTAGGGGGAGGCAGGCCCAAGAGGCCCAACCTACAACCCCTCGCTGCAGCCCACATCTCCATCTCCTACCTCTGTCCGTACAGAGGAGGGAGATGTCACTGTCAACCCCCCCACCGATCCCCACCTCAACTGCTCCTTTCCCCTCTCCTTTATCTACCCAGAGGAACCCTAAACCCTAGCCATCTCCTCCTCTCTTCCTCCAGCCGCCGCCCCCTTCTCCTTCTTCCTCCCGCAGTCATTATCTAACAGATCCGAGCGAGTACCACAGTGGTTAGGCAGTGTGTGCGCGCAAGCCCCCCAGGTCCTGGGTTCGAACCCCCCCAAACCACACCTTTTTTCTGTTTTTCCTTTTTCTGCCCGATTTTCAGAAACAGAGATCTGAGGCATTACTTCAAAAATCAATATAAAATTAAATACTGCTCCAATTTGGATGATTCAAAATCCTGTGGCTTCATAATTCTGTGCTCTTTCTATTAATGCCAAGTTTGCAATATATTTCTGTAACAATTTTGGCACTAAATAATTAATTACTAAAAATTCAATAAAAATTGGAAACTTTGGAATTTCATAACTTTAGTTCTACTCATCCAATTTAAGCAAACTTGGGCTCTAAAAATTTGTCTTAACAAACTCTACACATTGGTATTTTATTTGGGCACAATTGAATTAATTTTGAACATGTTTTCCTCTGTTTACTAAAAAGGGCATAATAAGACTATTTATGGAAAATGGCATAATAAATTCAATAATAACCCAAAAATTGTGTTTGATAGCTCTAAATGTTCAGTGAAACATTTGCTACATGTTTTCCACCTTTTCAATGCAATTTGTTTCTGTTTTGGATAAATAAAACTAATGCAATTGCTTAATGCTTTAATTAAACCATTTAAATGGTGAAAATCATAACTTGCTCAATATAAAATATTTTTGAACATGCAAAATATGTTTTCAAACCACCAAAGTGTGAACTTTTCAAATGTGAGTTTGAAATTATGTTTTGAATAAATAAAACTTCAATTAAATTCAAACTTGTTTTAAATTCATTTAAAACTTGTCTAATATTGTTTAATTCATAATTAAATTACCCTAATTCCAATTTCAATATTTGAAACATGTAATCCAACTAAAATTTGATGTACTTTTCAAATATAACCTTTGTTAATTGTTTGGGACAATTTAACTTGATGAAAACAACAATTGCTTGTGAGACATGTTTAAGTAACCAAAATTTCCAATCTTAACCAATAATTTCCAAACTTGTTAAACCTTATTTCAATTGGTTCTATTGTTGTTATTTTGCTGTTTTCCTCCTCCATGCATCATGCTAATCCACCTTCATCTGTTGATTAGTTGGAAAACAAATAATCTAACCATAATTCATGGGCCTTTTCATGTGCAACTCAAACTGCATCTGAGCCCATTTAAATCTGTTTACCTTGTCAACTAGTTTATTTCTGATGCATATTTAAACCTGTCATGCATCCATATCTTGATCATGCTGGATCTTTTGCCGTAGTAGTAATTGTTGCATTCCATTGTTTGTTCGAGGTTCGTTGCTTCTTCGCGGATAGGACGTTGAGATGATGTGAGCAACGACAAGTTCTGCTACCTTGCGGGATCTCAGGCAAGTATACTCACCTGCTGCCAAATGGCTGCCTTTCATCACTTGTTACCGATTCTTTCCGTTGTTCTTTTCTGCTAGCCTTAGTAGTAGTTGTTTCTGTTACGAACCCATCACATGAATCCCTTAACCTTGATATTGCCTCACCTCCACACCTATAACCATTGCTTGTGCCCGTGTCTTACTAGCATGCTTAGGTTGCTTTGCTCGAGTCTGTTACCCGTTACTTTCCGTTATTACTTCATTCTGTTCTGGGGGCTCGATGTTAATCAATCAACCTGTTATTAATAATATGCTGATAAGGCACCGGCAGGAGGCCCTAAGTGGTTTTGGAGCCTGCTAGTGTCGAACTTAATTAGGAAAAGAGTCTTGTCTACTGATCCATGATGAGCGTGCTCACCGCATCCGGGTGGTAGTATGGGACCCCCCTCGACTTAGATCTGATCTGCAGCTTGTCCGAAGAGCCACACTTAGTTCGGGTGTTCCATTTGCTCCTTGCATAATGGGTTGATCACCCATGGTTACTGATGATGATGATGATGCATATAGGGCGAGGCCTGTAGTGCCGGGGTGTTGTGTCCTGCGGGAGTTTTGCACACCTGCGCTGAGTATTCAGCTGCGTGGCTGGGACCTTATAGCTCCGTGGCTCCTAGGATGGGTTGTAGAGATGGTTTGGGTCGTGTCAAGCCAACCTGAGTTTTAGTTGGTGGCTTGAGTGTGTACGGGTACTGGAGCACACCCTGCAGGGATAAATCTTCTCGAGAAGCCGTGTTGTCCGCGGTTATGTGACGACTTGGTGAAAGTACTGGCTAACAAGTACTCAGAACAACTTACACCTAATGATAATAACTTGACTAGTAATAGTCTTATTGATACAACAACCTGATCCATTATTTCATTAATCCAACTGTGTGAGTTATCCTCGGATTGCTTCTTTGGATAAGGGGCGAGATCCAGGATGGGTTTGTTTGGAGTTACTTTCAGTTGGTTACAATACTCGATCTTATCTCCTTTCTGTTAGCCGGAAGTGGTAGTATCTCTCTGTAGTTGGTTAGTGCAGCCTGCTGTCGCTTATTTGCAATAACCCCTTCCTTTCCGTTGATCCTAAAGTATTTGTATCTTGTGATGACTGGCTACGCCGGTATTCTTGTGAGTATGGGTTTTATCCCACTTGCCAGTACTTAACCGTACTGACCCACGAATCTCTTTCGTGGCTGCATATTCAATATTGCAGTCAACAGGTTTGAAGTCTGACGACGTTAGCTTGGGAATCCCTCCGGCTTGGCCTGGGCAGGGATTGGACGCTCTCGGTTATCTTCAGGACTCTTAGTCCAATTTGGATCTTGTCCGTAGCCGGACGTTTGTTTCTTCCGCTGTTAATTGGATCTTTGTAATGTATCAGTTGTAACCCTGGCTCGTTTGAGTCATCTTGTATCTATCTGTTTCTGTTGTAATTTGTGGATTATTCGTGAACTGTTGTAATGTTATCATAAGTGGCAACCTGGAATCGGTTATTATGCGGATTTGGCGGGAATGCTGAAATCTGCATAGTGCCCGATCTCGGGGCGTCACAAATGGTATCAGAGCCTTGGTTCCGATTCCCGATATTGTTTCGATACGAATGGTTATCGAAGCAACGGGTCCGCAAAGCCTGTAGGTTAACCTAGCTAACGGTCGTTGTTTCTAGAGAGTCAAAAACTATTTCTGCTAAACTATTTTGGAAACATCTCACTAGGATTCTTGTTTTCTCCTTATCCCTATTTTATTTCCCCTCCCATCTTATTTGTTTTGGAGTCTTCCCCTTGTCTATCTTTCAAAGTTTTAGGATCCTACGTGGGTGGACGTTTTCTGAGCCTTTAACCTAATAGGTTCGATCATCGGAAGATTCCTGGTGGGAGAACATCGTCATCCGCCCGAGCAAGAAGCTCTTGTTAGTAGTGTCGAGAATCTCTTGTTAGTGGTGTCGAGGAGATCAACTGGAAGCATGAAGACTCGATAGTTGAACTTCTTTCCCCTCCTGGGTTAGCAGGTGGATTGCGAGGGCGCAATCCCTTGTTAGTGGTGTCGTCTGTAACACCTGGGGTGTTCCCCCTTAGTAGAGTTGGTTGTTTTCTTTTTTTTTGCATTGCATCACATGCATCATAAGCATTGCACCATGTTTCTCAAAACAACTAAAAATTCAAACCAAATTAAAACTTTCACACATGTCCAAATGTTTCCAACTACACAACTCATTTTGCTTCCAATAGTTTGAAGATGATTTATTTAAATTGCTTGTCAAATAAAACCTCCCTTTAAGCAACACCCCAAATGACAAATTCAAATACACTTCAAATTCAATCATAATTGACATGATCAAATTGTGGTTAAAACATTAAAGTTTTGCAAACAATCAAATTCAACAACTGTTTTCAAAATTGTTGAGTCATTGAATAAAAGTGGTTACAAAATCAACTCCTTATGAAAAACAATGGAAATGCAAATGGCAATTTAACGCTCAAAGTAATATTTCAAATATTTTGGACTCAAAGATCACAATGGCTTTGAATTTGCTGTTTTGCAAATTACTAAAAAAAAATTATTCATAAAAATTAAACCAAATCCCTATTCTTTCTCTCCTTTTCTTTTCTTGCAAGCACAAAAAAAAAGAGAAGAAAAAAAATAAAGGGAAGGGTGAGCTAGGGGGAGGCAGGCCCAAGAGGCCCAACCTACAACCCCTCGCTGCAGCCCACATCTCCATCTCCTACCTCTGTCCGTACAGAGGAGGGAGATGTCACTGTCAACCCCCCCACCGATCCCCACCTCAACTGCTCCTTTCCCCTCTCCTTTATCTACCCAGAGGAACCCCAAACCCTAGCCATCTCCTCCTCTCTTCCTCCAGCCGCCGCCCCCTTCTCCTTCTTCCTCCCGCAGTCATTATCTAACAGATCCGAGCGAGTACCACAGTGGTTAGGCAGTGTGTGCGCGCAAGCCCCCCAGGTCCTGGGTTCGAACCCCCCCAAACCACACCTTTTTTCTGTTTTTCCTTTTTCTGCCCGATTTTCAGAAACAGAGATCTGAGGCATTACTTCAAAAATCAATATAAAATTAAATACTGCTCCAATTTGGATGATTCAAAATCCTGTGGCTTCATAATTCTGTGCTCTTTCTATTAATGCCAAGTTTGCAATATATTTCTGTAACAATTTTGGCACTAAATAATTAATTACTAAAAATTCAATAAAAATTGGAAACTTTGGAATTTCATAACTTTAGTTCTACTCATCCAATTTAAGCAAACTTGGGCTCTAAAAATTTGTCTTAACAAACTCTACACATTGGTATTTTATTTGGGCACAATTGAATTAATTTTGAACATGTTTTCCTCTGTTTACTAAAAAGGGCATAATAAGACTATTTATGGAAAATGGCATAATAAATTCAATAATAACCCAAAAATTGTGTTTGATAGCTCTAAATGTTCAGTGAAACATTTGCTACATGTTTTCCACCTTTTCAATGCAATTTGTTTCTGTTTTGGATAAATAAAACTAATGCAATTGCTTAATGCTTTAATTAAACCATTTAAATGGTGAAAATCATAACTTGCTCAATATAAAATATTTTTGAACATGCAAAATATGTTTTCAAACCACCAAAGTGTGAACTTTTCAAATGTGAGTTTGAAATTATGTTTTGAATAAATAAAACTTCAATTAAATTCAAACTTGTTTTAAATTCATTTAAAACTTGTCTAATATTGTTTAATTCATAATTAAATTACCCTAATTCCAATTTCAATATTTGAAACATGTAATCCAACTAAAATTTGATGTACTTTTCAAATATAACCTTTGTTAATTGTTTGGGACAATTTAACTTGATGAAAACAACAATTGCTTGTGAGACATGTTTAAGTAACCAAAATTTCCAATCTTAACCAATAATTTCCAAACTTGTTAAACCTTATTTCAATTGGTTCTATTGTTGTTATTTTGCTGTTTTCCTCCTCCATGCATCATGCTAATCCACCTTCATCTGTTGATTAGTTGGAAAACAAATAATCTAACCATAATTCATGGGCCTTTTCATGTGCAACTCAAACTGCATCTGAGCCCATTTAAATCTGTTTACCTTGTCAACTAGTTTATTTCTGATGCATATTTAAACCTGTCATGCATCCATATCTTGATCATGCTGGATCTTTTGCCGTAGTAGTAATTGTTGCATTCCGTTGTTTGTTCGAGGTTCGTTGCTTCTTCGCGGATAGGACGTTGAGATGATGTGAGCAACGACAAGTTCTGCTACCTTGCGGGATCTCAGGCAAGTATACTCACCTGCTGCCAAATGGCTGCCTTTCATCACTTGTTACCGATTCTTTCCGTTGTTCTTTTCTGCTAGCCTTAGTAGTAGTTGTTTCTGTTACGAACCCATCACATGAATCCCTTAACCTTGATATGGCCTCACCTCCACACCTATAACCATTGCTTGTGCCCGTGTCTTACTAGCATGCTTAGGTTGCTTTGCTCGAGTCTGTTACCCGTTACTTTCCGTTATTACTTCATTATGTTCTGGGGGCTCGATGTTAATCAATCAACCTGTTATTAATAATATGCTGATAAGGCACCGGCAGGAGGCCCTAAGTGGTTTTGGAGCCTGCTAGTGTCGAACTTAATTAGGAAAAGATTCTTGTCTACTGATCCATGATGAGCGTGCTCACCGCATCCGGGTGGTAGTATGGGACCCCCCTCGACTTAGATCTGATCTGCAGCTTGTCCGAAGAGCCACACTTAGTTCGGGTGTTCCATTTGCTCCTTGCATAATGGGTTGATCACCCATGGTTACTGATGATGATGATGATGCATATAGGGCGAGGCCTGTAGTGCCGGGGTGTTGTGTCCTGCGGGAGTTTTGCACACCTGCGCTGAGTATTCAGCTGCGTGGCTGGGACCTTATAGCTCCGTGGCTCCTAGGATGGGTTGTAGAGATGGTTTGGGTCGTGTCAAGCCAACCTGAGTTTTAGTTGGTGGCTTGAGTGTGTACGGGTACTGGAGCACACCCTGCAGGGATAAATCTTCTCGAGAAGTCGTGTTGTCCGCGGTTATGTGACGACTTGGTGAAAGTACTGGCTAACAAGTACTCAGAACAACTTACACCTAATGATAATAACTTGACTAGTAATAGTCTTATTGATACAACAACCTGATCCATTATTTCATTAATCCAACTGTGTGAGTTATCCTCGGATTGCTTCTTTGGATAAGGGGCGAGATCCAGGATGGGTTTGTTTGGAGTTACTTTCAGTTGGTTACAATACTCGATCTTATCTCCTTTCTGTTAGCCGGAAGTGGTAGTATCTCTCTGTAGTTGGTTAGTGCAGCCTGCTGTCGCTTATTTGCAATAACCCCTTCCTTTCCGTTGATCCTAAAGTATTTGTATCTTGTGATGACTGGCTACGCCGGTATTCTTGTGAGTATGGGTTTTATCCCACTTGCCAGTACTTAACCGTACTGACCCACAAATCTCTTTCGTGGCTGCATATTCAATATTGCAGTCAACAGGTTTGAAGTCTGACGACGTTAGCTTGGGAATCCCTCCGGCTTGGCCTGGGCAGGGATTGGACGCTCTCGGTTATCTTCAGGACTCTTAGTCCAATTTGGATCTTGTCCGTAGCCGGACGTTTGTTTCTTCCGCTGTTAATTGGATCTTTGTAATGTATCAGTTGTAACCCTGGCTCGTTTGAGTCATCTTGTATCTATCTGTTTCTGTTGTAATTTGTGGATTATTCGTGAACTGTTGTAATGTTATCATAAGTGGCAACCTGGAATCGGTTATTATGCGGATTTGGCGGGAATGCTGAAATCTGCATAGTGCCCGATCTCGGGGCGTCACAGTGTAGTTCTTGAACTCCGAACCATTATCACTCCTAGTAGCCATGATTTGAACATTGTGTTGACGTTGCACTTCGTTGGAGAAGTCGATGATGGTTTGTTGAGTTTCACTCTTGCACTTGAAGAAATAAACCCAAGTGTATCTTGAATAATCATTGACAATCACCAAACAATACTTCTTGCCACCAAACTTGCCTCGGGCACAGCACCAAAGAGATCAACATGGAGAAGCTCCAAGATCCTCTTTGATGAAATAATAGTCTTGGCCTTGTGTGCCTTATCATGCATCTTTCCTTCAACACATGACCTACAAACGCGATCCTTTGAAAAGGAAACATTTTCTTTTAATCCGACAATAAGGCCACCTTTGTGAAGACTTTGCAAAGTTCTCATGTTGACATGGGATAAGCGGTGATGCCACAACCATCCCAAGTCCGCCTTTCCGAAAAGACACATTGTTTGAGAGTTGGTAGACTTCGAAAAATCCACCACGAACAACTCATTTTCAACATGTCCCACGTAAGCGACGTCAAGAGTCTTGCTCCTCAAAAGGACCACAATATCAACATCAAAAAAGACGGAGAAACCCATCTTTCCAAGAGAGCGGGTGGAAAGTAAATTGTAACCAAGGGATTCGACAAGCATGACGTTCACGATAGTGATATCGGGAGCAATCACAACCTTGCCGAACCCGGATACCTTAGACGAGGACGAATCTCCATAAGTGACGGTTGCTTGTATGTCATTTGGGCGCAACTCCGTCACAAGTTCTTTGCTTCCGGTCATATGGCTAGTGCATCCACTATCAATTATCCATTTAGTCCCACCGGAAGCATAGTCCTGCAAGAGATCATTGACTAGAGTTAGGACCCGAGGAGGGTCCCTTCATGTTAGTAACAAGGGTCTTTGGAACCCAAACAACATAGTCAATGAAACCCTCAATAGGACCAACATATTTATCTTGCACAACACCATAATAATCAACATATAAGAAATGGTGTGGATTGTTAGTTCCCGCAGAGGTGCTACCTTGTCCCTCATGACACTACTACTCGAGGCAACATTGCTTGCTTGTGCGAGTGTGCTATGAGTAGTGTTGTCCCTAATGACAATACCACTCGAGGCACCATTGTTGGTCTTCTTCTTGTTCTTCTTCTTATTGTTCTTTTCTTGGCAACATAGCCAAGACTTTGCTTGCCCACTTGTGGCCTTGGAGCACTCAATAGTGGTCTAGCAATGAACACATTTGGGCTAGGGGCCACCACTTTTGGAGTAGAGGTCACAACCTTCTCAACTTTAGGGCCCTTTTCCCTTGAGCCTAGCAAGCTCAACCTTCAACCTAGCATTTTCCTCAATAATATTTGCATGATCACAAGAAGAAGTAGAGGTGCTAGGGTTGTTAAGTTGATTAAGTTGAGTTTGAAGTTGTTCATGCAACTCTTTGAGGGAAGAATGTTGACTCTCCAAGGCCTTGTGAGCCTTGGATAGTTGTTCAAACCCCTCGGTTAGTTTACCATGACGAACCCCAAACTCGACCTTATCCTTTTTAGCCTTTTTTATATTTAGCAATAGCATGATCACATTCCTTAGTGATTTTAGACACAAGTTAATTATGAGTTTCTTCAATAGATTCAAGTTCCTCCTCAAGAGAAACTCTACCGTCATGCTATTCCTCAAGATTCATAGAGAGGGATGCAATTTCATCCGCATCCCTTCTTTCAACCTCACCTTTCTTCTCAAGAGCTTCTTGGGCCTCTCCCAATTGGCTCATGAGATGCTCAAAGTACTTCTTGGTCTCCCCTTGCATGTTAGACATAAAATGCTCCAAGGAGAGCCTTTCATCTTCTACTCTAAGACTAGCAATATGTTCTAGTTCAATAGGGGTCTTAGAGTTGGAGGTAGGTGATACCTCCGTGGCCTTAGCCATGAAGCACTTGGCATTTCGTTGAGGATGATTGTCATTGGGGGATTCAAAGAGAGATGAAGATGATGGAGTAGAAGCAATAGCAAGAGCGGCCACTTCATTTGGGGTTTCTTCTTCTTCATCACTGCCGGAATCATACTCCTCTTGATTCAAAAGCACAAACTTGGTGGGAGACTTCTTCTTGAATGGTTTCTTCTTGAAATGAGGTTTCTTGTACTCAACCTTGGACTTTTCCTTGTGAATTAGCTTGCCACTGTGGAGTTCTCTATTTTCATAGGGACACTCCACAACGAAGTGGTGCTTGTCTTGGCAATTGAAGCAAGACCTCACTTTTTGAGCCCCATCATTTCCATAACGAGACTTGGTCTTCTCCTCAACAAATCTCTTGCCCTTGGGAGGATTGTTCCAAAACTTTTGCATGGTGAGAGCAATGAGATCCTTTAGCACGGGATCATAGTCTTGTTCCTTCAAGGGAGGCAATGCCTCTTCTCCTTCTTCTTCATACTCAACCTCTCTTGACACAACCTTGGCCTTCAAAGCAACGGATGCTCCTTGGTGCATTCCAATGGCCCTAGCACGGTTGTCAAGAGCATTCTTGGTTTGTACTTTATAGGAGCACATTTCTTGCATCACTTGAGTTGAGGTCATGGAAGATAAATCATGTCTTCCTTGAATGCTCTTCATGTCCGCGCCCTCAAATGGCATTATGGAAATCATGTACTTCCTCTTGATCCAAGCATCATCAATGTACTTGGCACCAACATTTGAGAAGGCGGTGGCAAGAGTCTTGAGTCTCCGGTACATGTCCACGTGATCCTCTCCATCATGCATATAGAACCCTTCGGCCTCATTGTTCAAGGCATCATATCTATTCCTTTGCATGCTCTCATTGCCCACAAGAGCGTCCCATATTTCCTTGGCGGTGGAATATTGTTGAAGATGCGGCATGTGGTTAGGACCCACGGCTTGTTGAAGAATGGACAAAGCAGTGTAGTTGAGTTGACAATCTACGTCTTCTCTTCTTGTTAGGTTCTTGGGATCAAATGGCATGTATCCATCACGAGTGATCCTCCAAAGATCTATACAAGAAGAGTTCAAGTGAGTTTCCATGTAATATTTCCATTCACAAAAAGAAAAGGCATCAATTTTAGGTGGATCTCCTCTGGGGATTATATGAGGATGTGGGACGGGAGGATCGGGAGAATAACTTCCGGGAACGGCGTGAAATTCTCCATCACCTTCGTACCCTTCTTAGTGAAGTTTTCGGCGGAAGCATTTTTATGTGGTTCACCATCAACCCCTTTCTTAGCGCCCTCCGGAATCGTTTCCGGAGGAGAAGTCTCGGATACCTCCGGTCCTTTGTCTTTGAGGAGTTGCGACAATACTTGACGCAACTCATCAAATTTAGCATCTATGGATGAGGTCAATGAATTTCTCAAATCATTGAGATCATCCGTGGACACCCTAGACTTGGACGATTCGGTATCCGATTCTTCCGCCATACTTAAACTCTTAGGCGGTTAAACCCAATATAAGAGCCGAGGCTCTGATACCAATTGAAAGTAAAGTATCGGCACCTAAAGGGAGGGGTGAATAGGTGCTACGACCAATATTAATTTTTCTTAAAGTTTAGGCTTGACACAAAGGTAAATTCTCTAGATAGTGCAACTAAGGTGAATTTACCTATATGGCAAGACAAGAAATTAATGCTACAAGTACAAGTAAGTAATGTTGGGAATATGCCCTAGAGGCAATCATGTATGATGTAATTCCCACTGTATTCATAAAGTTATTAAGTTGTCCTTTGGTTTGAACATCTGATATATGTCATTGAATATGTGATTCGATTGTGGAACTATATATTCATGTTGTTCATACTAATTGTCCTTGGTCGTTAAGGTTGTGCTGGACACACATCCTAGACTAATGTGAGTGTTGGCTGATGACACGGTTCCACTTGTCATGGGCATGGTGATGCCATTCCAACGTTCACGGACTTGGCTAAAGAGTTTAGCAAGTCGGACTGACCCACATTGAGATGCAACGATCAAGTCGTCATTTGCATGTCTCAATCAATGTAATCCTTAGACCTGAGGTTGTCGCACAATCCGAGTTGTGGATCACCGACTTAGGTTCTGTCAAACGTTGTTCTGTGACAAGGCAACTATAAAGGCAGAGTTCGGGTCGAATGAGAAGCAAGCTGCGTGATGTGGATAATCAAGATGGGATTTTGCCCCTCCGAACGGAGAGATATTCTCTGGGCCCTCTCGAGTGATATGATTCAGGAAGCATGGCCATGCGCAACTCAGTTAAGTGTTAACTGTGTCTGTTGACTAAGAGTTAGTCAGGTAAATCACATATCACGGATCGAGAAGAGAGTTGAACTATTAAAGGGATGACGATAAATCGCCTATAGTTCGACAAGGTATATCGTGAGGCAAAAAGGACTAAGATGAATATCACATTGAAAGGTATGTCGTCATGACTCAATGGGACTTGGGAGTCGGCACGTTCTGCTAGGAGCCGCTACCGATTGATCGATTGAGAGTTGGACTCTAATCGTGTCCAAGTCGCCATGAGCCTGCAGGGTCGCACACTTAAGAGCGGGAGCAAATATTGGTTGGGTTGGACCCGAACCGGAAATGGACTGAATTAGTGAGTCGGACTCACAGAGGGAATGGGCCACAAGTGTTGTGCAGCCCATTACCATACGCTATATAAAGAGGGGCGCAGGTTGCCCAGCGGGCACGTTAGTCCACTCTCCCATGCGTTGGGAACCCTAGCCCCACTCAGTCCAGCCGCCGCACCGGACCTAGCAGTCCGCCGTCGGAGCTCCTCCTCGTACGTGTGGATACCGGCAGAGGTGCTGTACGTTCAGCACTTCGACGTTCGAGGGATTGGATCGGCCGGACCGGATCGTGGGACTGCGCTGCCCCGACCTGACGCGCTACACCGATAATCCGCACCTGCGCGTCTAGTGGTAATACTCGTGGTCTTCTACCTCGGCTAGATCTTGGGAGCATTGCGTAGGAAAAGTTTTCGTTTATCTCTACGCGCCCCAACAGTGGTATCAGAGCGGTAGCTTCTGGTATTAGGCCCGAGATCCGTACATATGTGATATGTAGTTAGCGTTAGATGTGATCTAATTGCTGTTTTGGTGGTCGGTCTATGAGATAGATCGGTTTTGTACAAGGTTGATTGGATCAATCGTACTCGGGGTTAATGGATGATCTGGTTTCCGTGATCATACTGCTAAGGTCGTGGAATAACTTACCCCTACCGGTCGGTTTCCGCCATCGGGGTATACCGTGACACATAAATCCAGTTGCGGTGATCGAAGATCAAAGAGTTTGGTCGAATCGGAATACGGATCAGATTCGGGTAAAATCGTTTTATCCGATGAAGAAATCCATGATCGGAATGCAGATGAGATCTGCGTTTTCCGAAATCAACGGGCGCTGCCCGCACCCGCGAGGGGCGCTGCCCCTTCGATCCCCGCCGGCTATCCGGCTAGCGGGACCGCCGTCGTCCTGTCGTAGCGCCTTAGATGTCGTTGCGAGTTCACAACGCCGGTAGATATCGTATCTATGCATAACTTGTTTTTGCAGGAAGTTGTGAATGGTATGGCTTATGTGCATGTGATGTGTGTAATCCATACATGATCTGCGTATCATGTTTATGTCAGCCGGCTGGAGCCTAGGTGCTGTCATTTTATTGTATACCGGCCTGCGTGTCGGATTCTCTATGTAAATTTTCATTTACTAGCTAGTGTAGCTTGTTGGAGAACCCGGAAGGCATGCAAGTCGATGTACAAGTCGGCTACATGGAGCAAGATGGCACGTGACAAGAGTTGGCACAAGTCGACTTGCAAGCTTCGTGGAGATGGAGATCACCATGAAGAGAGCCATACCATTTCACATTATAATTGCTTTATTTGTGTTATTGTTATGTCTCTATTTACCTCTATTTAGATAGTTGGTAGATTCTTTAATCCCTCAAAGAAGGTCTAGTAGGTCGCCCCGCCAGTGCTGCACCATCACAAGTCGGACATTCTTGGTAGTGGGCTCATAAAATTGAGGTGCTACCAATTCTTTCCGGTTAGGTGGGTTTGAGTCGGACTCTTACAAGCAGAAGCACTTGGTAATCTAGACGAGTCCATCACAACGGTTGTGGGGCTCGGGGCGAGGTAGTTGGGAGCCGGGGCATGTGATGTCACCCAACTAACAGGAGTCGTATAGAGATACGATTGGCAAGGTGTTGCCTACCTAGATCACTTGACGGCTAGCGGTGATGCTAAAGCTCACTAGTCGGCTTGCTTATTTAGGGTCTTGAATCACTTAGCAACCATCGGAGGGATGTTGGTTCTAGTGGGAGCATAAGTATTAAAGCGTTTAATATGCATGCTCTTTTATGAATACATGTCTTAAGTGTTTTTGCGTATTTTCTGTTGTAGATCAATGGCACCTAGCAACCTTCCTCAGTTGTCCACTTTTGCGTTGAGGTCAATCCTAGAGAAAGATAAGCTTAATGGAATTAATTTCACCAACTGGTATCGTAATCTGAGGATAGTCCTCAAGCATGACAAGAAAGAACATGTTCTAGAAACTCCACTTCCAGAAGAGCCTGATGATGATGCGACTGTCGCTGTCACAAATGCCTACCGTAAGACTAGGATGAGTCTACGGAGATTAGCTGTCTTATGCTTGCACACATGGAACCGGACTTGCAGCAGCAGTTCGAAAATGTTGAGGCCTACGATATGATCGAAAGCCTCAAAAGTATGTTCCAGGCTCAAGCAAGGACTGAGAGGTATCAAGTCTCTCAAGCTTTGCTTGGCTGTAAGCTGAAAGACGGCGATCCACTGAGTCCGCATGTAATCAAGATGATTGGTTACATACAGTCTTTGGATCGCTTGGGCTTCTCAATTAAAGAAGAGATCGCCACTGATATAATTCTGAACTCTCTTCCTAGTGCGTATGGTCCGTTCATCTCGAACTACCATATGCATGGTATGGATAAGAGTATCACTGAATTACATGGGATGCTCAAAACGGCAGAGGCTGATATCAAGAAAGGCACCAGTCAAGTGTTGATGGTGCAGAATAAGGCTAAGTTCAAGAAGAGTTCTTGGACTAAGAAGAAGAAGGATAAGTCAGGAGGTAGCGCCCATGGCCCTGTCCAGAGTGCTCCCTCAAAGACTAAGCCTTCTCCTACAGCCGGAGCCAATTGCTTCTATTGCAAGCAAGATGGCCACTGGAAGAGGAACTGCACCAAGTATTTGGCTGACAGAGCCAAGAGTGGAGGTGTGACTTCCAACTCAGGTACGCTTGTGTGCAATGTTATAGACATTTATCTTGCTGATGCGCCTAATAGTTCTTGGGTATATGATACCGGATCAGTTATTCACATATGCAACTCGTTGCAGGGACTGGTAAGAACTAGGAGCGTGGCAAGAGGAGAGGTTGATATTCGGGTCGGCAACAAGGCGAGAGTCGCTGCGTTGGAAGTCGGCACGATGCAACTTCATTTACCTTCAGGATTTATTTTGGAACTGAATAATTGTTATTATGTTCCAGCGCTTAGTCGAAACATTATTTCCGCCTCATGTTTGATGAGACAAGGTTATGAGTCGAATATTAAGAATAATGGTTGTTCTTTATATTTGAAAGATATGTTTCATGGCTTTGCACCCGTTCAGAACGGGTTATTTATTTTAAATCTTGATAGTGAATCGGTCTATAACATAAATGTTAAAAGGTTGAAACCAAATGATCTGAATATGACTTACTTTTGGCACTGTCGGCTTGGTCATATAAGTTGGAAGCGCATGAAGAAGCTCCATGATGATGGACTTCTAACTTCGTTTGACTTAGAGTCATTCGAGACATGCGAATCATGCCTACTAGGCAAAATGACCAAGACACCTTTTGCAAGGAGTTGTGAAAGGGCGTCCGACTTGTTGGAACTAATACATAGTGATGTATGTGGTCCAATGAGCACGATAGCCAGAGGTGGTTATGAGTACTTCATTACCTTCACTGATGATTTGAGTAGGTATGGATATATCTATTTAATGAAACACAAGTCGGAAGCCTTTGAAAAGTTCAAGGAATTCCAGAGTGAGGTACAAAATTAGCTCGGCAAGAAAATAAAGTTTCTACGGTCGGACCGTGGAGGCGAGTACATGAGCCATGAGTTTGATGACCATCTAAAGAGTTGTGGAATAGTTCCTCAACTCACTCCGCCGGGTACACCGCAGAGAAACGGTGTATCGGAACGGAGAAATCGGACCTTGTTGGACATGGTACGATCAATGATGAGTCGGACAGATCTACCTTTATCATTTTGGGGTTATTGTCTAGAAACTGCAGCTTTCACACTAAACAGAGTACCATCAAAGTCAGTAGAGAAGACACCACATGAGATGTGGACTGGTAAAAAGCCAAGTTTGTCTTTTCTAAAGATTTGGGGTTGTGAAGCATTTGTCAAGCGACTTCAGTCGGACAAGCTCACGCCCAAGTCGGATAAGTGTATTTTCGTGGGGTATCCGAGGGAAACCTTGGGGTACTACTTCTACAACCGGGAAGAGGGCAAAGTGTTTGTCGCTCGGAATGGTGTCTTCCTTGAGAAAGAGTTTCTCAGTCGGGAAGTCAGTGGGAGCACGGTGCAACTCGAAGAAATTCGAGAGGAACCCGCTAGGGGCGAGTCGGCGAACGCCTTGGAGGCTGAGCCGGTCGTGGTACCTACACCGGTAATAGCACCTGAACCACGGAGATCTGCCAGATTACAGAGTGCTCGAGATGTTTTACTGTTAGACAGTAATGAGCCGGCAACTTATTCGGAAGCGATGGTGGGATCTGATTTCGAGTCATGGCTTGGAGCCATGAGATCCGAGTTAAAGTCCATGGATGAAAACCAAGTTTGGAATTTGGTTGATCTGCCTGACGGTGCAAGACCCGTCGAGTGCAAATGGGTCTTTAAGAAGAAAATTGATATGGATGGAAATATTTTCGTCTATAAAGCACGACTTGTCGCGAAGGGGTTCCGACAGGTTCAAGGAGTTGACTATGACGAGACATTCTCGCCTGTAGCGATGCTTAAATCAATTCGGATCATGTTAGCCATAGCAGCCTATTTCGACTATGAGATATGGCAGATGGATGTCAAGACGGCTTTCCTTAATGGAAATTTAACTGAGGACGTGTATATGATACAGCCCGAAGGTTTTGTCGATCCAGCTAATGCTGACAAGGTATGCAAACTTCAGAAATCCATTTATGGGTTGAAGCAAGCATCTCGGAGTTGGAACATTCGCTTTGATGAGGTAGTCAAATCGTTTGGCTTCATCAAGAGCGATCATGATTCTTGTTTATACAAGAAGTTTAGTGGGAGCAAAGTAAACTTTCTAATCTTATATGTGGATGACATATTGCTGATTGGAAATGATGTCATGATGTTGCAAGAAACCAAAGAGTCATTGGAAAGGAGTTTCTCAATGAAGGATTTGGGTGAGGCAACTTACATATTAGGAATCAGGATCTATAGAGATAGATCCAGGCGGCTCATTGGATTGAGTCAGAGTACTTATCTGGACAAGGTTTTGAAGAAATTCAAAATGGAAGAGTCCAAGAAGGGATTCTTACCGATGTCCCATGGTATAAAACTTAGCAAGACTCAGTGTCCTTCGACGACTGATGAGCGAAGTGAGATGAGTGTGATTCCGTATGCTTCGGCAATCGGATCCATCATGTATGCCATGATTTGTACTAGGCCAGATGTTTCCTATGCTCTAAGTGTTACGAGCAGATACCAGGCTGACCCTGGCAAAGCCCACTGGGCAGCGGTTAAAAACATTCTTAAGTATTTGAGAAATACTAAGGAAATGTTCCTAGTTTATGGAGGTGATAAGGAATTCAGTGTAAAGGGTTACACGGATGCGAGTTATCTCACCGACTCGGATGATTCTCGTTCGCAATCTGGATACGTGTTCGTGATGAACGGAGGGGCTGTGAGCTGGAAGAGTTCCAAGCAAGATACGGTGTCTGCATCTACAACAGAGGCTGAGTATATTGCTGCCTCAGAGGCGGCAAAGGAAGCTGTTTGGATCAGGAACCTCCTGATGGATCTTGGTGTGGTTCAGGGCGCGTCCAATCCTTTGGACGTATATTGTGACAACAATGGTGCTATCGCACAAGCCAAGGAACCTAGACAACACCAGAAGAACAAACATATACTCATGCGGTACCACCTCATTCGCCAGTTTGTCGAACAAGGTGATATCAAGTTATGCAAAGTACACACGGATGCAAACATTGCAGATCCGTTGACAAAGGCGCTACCACAGCCTAAGCATGAGGCGCACACGAGAGGCATGGGCATTCGATGCCTAGGCATATGATGCCAGGATGATTGACTCTAGTGCAAGTGGGAGACTGTTGGGAATATGCCCTAGAGGCAATCATGTATGATGTAATTCCCACTGTATTCATAAAGTTATTAAGTTGTCCTTTGGTTTGAACATCTGATATATGTCATTGAATATGTGATTCGATTGTGGAACTATATATTCATGTTGTTCATACTAATTGTCCTTGGTCGTTAAGGTTGTGCTGGACACACATCCTAGACTAATGTGAGTGTTGGCTGATGACACGGTTCCACTTGTCATGGGCATGGTGATGCCATTCCAACGTTCACGGACTTGGCTAAAGAGTTTAGCAAGTCGGACTGACCCACATTGAGATGCAACGATCAAGTCGTCATTTGCATGTCTCAATCAATGTAATCCTTAGACCTGAGGTTGTCGCACAATCCGAGTTGTGGATCACCGACTTAGGTTCTGTCAAACGTTGTTCTGTGACAAGGCAACTATAAAGGCAGAGTTCGGGTCGAATGAGAAGCAAGCTGCGTGATGTGGATAATCAAGATGGGATTTTGCCCCTCCGAACGGAGAGATATTCTCTGGGCCCTCTCGAGTGATATGATTCAGGAAGCATGGCCATGCGCAACTCAGTTAAGTGTTAACTGTGTCTGTTGACTAAGAGTTAGTCAGGTAAATCACATATCACGGATCGAGAAGAGAGTTGAATTATTAAAGGGATGACGATAAATCGCCTATAGTTCGACAAGGTATATCGTGAGGCAAAAAGGACTAAGATGAATATCACATTGAAAGGTATGTCGTCATGACTCAATGGGACTTGGGAGTCGGCACGTTCTGCTAGGAGCCGCTACCGATTGATCGATTGAGAGTTGGACTCTAATCGTGTCCAAGTCGCCATGAGCCTGCAGGGTCGCACACTTAAGAGCGGGAGCAAATATTGGTTGGGTTGGACCCGAACCGGAAATGGACTGAATTAGTGAGTCGGACTCACAGAGGGAATGGGCCACAAGTGTTGTGCAGCCCATTACCATACGCTATATAAAGAGGGGCGCAGGTTGCCCAGCGGGCACGTTAGTCCACTCTCCCATGCGTTGGGAACCCTAGCCCCACTCAGTCCAGCCGCCGCACCGGACCTAGCAGTCCGCCGTCGGAGCTCCTCCTCGTACGTGTGGATACCGGCAGAGGTGCTGTACGTTCAGCACTTCGACGTTCGAGGGATTGGATCGGCCGGACCGGATCGTGGGACTGCACTGCCCCGACCTGACGCGCTACACCGATAATCCGCACCTGCGCGTCTAGTGGTAATACTCGTGGTCTTCTACCTCGGCTAGATCTTGGGAGCATTGCGTAGGAAAAGTTTTCGTTTATCTCTACGCGCCCCAACAAGTAAAAGGTAAGGGAACGAGGTAACCGATGGAAGCATGCGGAGACACGATGTATTCCCAAGTTCCTCCTTGTTAAGGGAGTACGTCTCGTTGGAGGGGTGTGAGCTCGCCACGAAGGCCTACTCAACGCCACAAAGCCTCACCCTATTCTCCGATGAACTCCGCCACAAAGGCCTAGTTCACCTTCCACTATTGAACCCCTTTGAGGCGGGGATCGAGTCGTTTACAAACAAGCTTGGGGCACACACCCACAACCAAATTGGGGGCTCCCAACACTCACAAATCACCAAGAGTAGCAAGAAGCCTAGGTTCTCCACAAGAGGAAACCCTAGGCAAAGATCCCTCAAGCTAATGAGGGGGAAATGGAAAACCGGTTGGTGAAGATGTAGATCCGGGGCTTCTCCTTCACTCCTCAAAGTTTCAACAAGTTTGGATGGAGGAGGTGGGAGATCTACCTTGGTGGGTGAGCTCAATCAATGGAGTCTTTAATGCTGGAGGAGCTAACCCTTGGGGAAGAAAGAGGACCCCTTTTTCTGCTCAGTTTGCGACCAATCCGGAATCACCCGGAATAATTCCGGCCTCCCGGAATAATTCCGGAGCAATCCGGATGGCAACAGAGAAATTCGTGGTCATGTCGGAATCCATCCGGATTGGTCCGCAATAATTCCGGATGGCAACAGAGAAATTTGCGGCCAAGTCGGAATTGGCCCGGAATAATTCCGGGCTCCGGAATCACCCGGAATAATTCCGAATGGCAACAGAGGATTTCGCGGCCAACTCGGAATCACCCGGAATGGCCCGGAATACTTCCGGACTGGTCCAGAATAATTCCGGGCTGCACATAAGAGCTCCTTTTCAGGCCAGAAAAACACCCGTTGATCTTTAACTTCTTCACCATTTCTTCGATACCATAGATGTGCTGATTTAAGAATATATCCTCTGACAAAATAGCACACATGGTTAAAACTTCTTTATGTTGTTAACAAACACACAAAACACAGAGATATCGAAAATGCACTTTCAGGCCGCTCCGCCGCCGGATCTAAGCCTTCTCTCCGATGGACTCTCAAGCGCAGGGAAAAGGGGATGGGGAGAGGGGAATGCCGCTTCCTTCAGAACAGTTCCACTGGCAGGACGAGGATGGAGTGGATAGAAAATTGCCTTCAAACTGTAGTGCAATGCAATCCTATGGAAACATCCTAAGGATTCAATCCTATGAATCAAACAACACGCATATGAAATATTCCTTTTATTTTTTGAAATGGGGGAACTCCCCGGTCTTTACATCAGGACGATGCACACAACTTTACATATGAAATATTCCTAAGAATTGAAATTCTTCAAAATTTCTATGTGATTCCTTAGAATCAAAGGAGGCCACGGCAAGTAGTCAACGATTTGGAGTCCAAGAGCGTGGTAGTATCAGCATACCGGGGTTGTCAACAGTCCGTTGTTGACATAGACAAGAAAAAGGGTTAGTTTTGGAAATTATATAAGCAAGGGCCAAAAAGGCAAAAATAAATAAACATTTTGTGGTTGTAAAACATTATATTTTCGAGAATAGCCTATTATAAAGCCGAGGCGCATAATTACCGAGGCCAAACAATCACAGCAAACACGACACACACGACACCGAGATTTGGTAACGCAGTTCGGCGCTCAACGCCTACATCTGCGGGGCTCGACTATGGGCGCTGCTCCCCATGTACTAGTAAAAGTACCACCGACGACAAGCCCGCCGAGGCAATACAGACGCACCAGATCTCAACGCCACGTTGGTCCGGCCGCTCCTGCCACGGGCGCCGGACCGTCCCCTCATGATCTTGTGTCTAACCTACCAGCTTTCGTCTAGTCTATTTGGACTAATCCGGTGCCTTTATATATTAGGCCAGGTTACACGTGTTCGACTCTAACACCTAACCTTCCGTTTAATTACAATTCCTAGTGTAGCCCTACTTGTACACATATTCGACACATATTCCAACAAACTCCACCTTGGAGAATATGCCCTTCGCCATCTTGAAGCCGTCATGCCGAATCTCTGTATACCTGTATTTTAACCATTAATCATGAGCTCAGCTGCTACTCTCTTGACTCCATATGACTCCACCTGCAACCGTAGTCCTTTTCTTGTTTCACCACGGTCAATGCTCACACGAAAATCAAGTTCTTCTTCACTCTTGTCTTGTGCTCCCAAATCTCCGGAGTATCCGTCCACCGCCATCACACAAACATCATAAAGTCACCATATCGACAACGCCGATGTATCGTCACCTTGGTAGCCCCATCCTTGATCTATGTGAAAGTGAACAACTCACATATTAGGTGACACAAATAAGAGTTACCTGAACTCATCATTCTCGCTATTGTTGACTGCATCTATGAAAACTTGAAGAAATTTCGTCATTGCCTTAAGTCATCTTCAGTCAAATTCACAACTGCCTCATCACCACTTTCGCAAATCCTCCATGGCCAACACTCATCCATCTCCATGGCCTTGATAGATAAGTACCATCATGAACCCGTTACTCGCCAACACTGCCTCAGCACATCTTGCACTCATGTCTGACCACATGTCTGACCGCCAGTGCCCTGGGCTGTCGTTGTGTCCCGTTCTTACCACACACCTCGCCGCTATTACCGCACCGAGCATCTGCAATCTTGGCCAAGATCTACCGAGTAGCTAACCCACACCACCTCAGGCCCCGCTGCAGATAACCATCGGTCATACCCGACCAATGTCGAGTTCCACGCATCTCTTCGAACCCTGAGCTCCAGTCCGAAACAACGTGCTTCTGGCTTTCCCACTGAAATAGGCTTTGACTCTCTTGAGCTCTTACGTCGTAGTCCCTCCATCAGCCGAGTGGAATCTTCCGCAGACTCCAGCTCACCTTCGACATGACTCCATGGTAGATGATCTGTCCACCCCACGCCACATCAAACTCAAGATCTCATGTGTACACCATCTTGAATCAACCCACGCCGCTGCATGTCGAAGCGCGCATAACCATGCGCCTCGTGTTGCCATGCCACAGAATTCGGACACCATCAACCGTCACGCTCATATGTCGTTGTTGCCGATCTTCACCGTATTCTGTCCGTCGGGCTGTCCAGTCCAACCCAGTCAAACGTATCCGACTGCAACCAAGCTCCACCATGCGTCACCCCGCACCTACGTGCATTGCTCAACGCTGTTTTGGTACATATCCTCCATGACACACTCCATACTCCTCGAGTCTTATACGTGCATCGCCAATCTGACAACCATCTGGTCAAATTCATGCAAACCGAGCAACAAATCTGAAAGAAATTGCTCCCTGTTAGCTTCGATGGGTGCACCTAGCATGTGCTCCCACAACTCCCATGCATATTTTTTTTCCCATGTGCCACACCATGCACCGAATACCATGGTTCAGACTCCTTTTTCTTTTCCATACCAAAATCTCACAGCAAGCACCACGGATTCCCAATTCCATGCAACATGATCCAGAGAAAAATAACCAGCAGCAGCCTTAGCCTGGCCACACGCATGGCTAGCCTAGGCCCACATGTTGTACACACCCGTGCCTCTCTGCATGCCATGCCCCCGATGCTCAAACGACATAGCGCATCACGACACTGTTGCCGCCAGTACGTGTCATGCTGATGCACGACACCATCTTGCCGAGACTGATTTCTGAATCCACTCACATATATGTCGCACCATGAAGGGTACCCGTGAGATCTAAACTGTCGCATGCCATGCCGATTCTGATTGCTTCTTTCCACGACGATCTCCGACTGCCGCAAACAATTTTGCGAATTTGTGATTCCGTGTGCACCATCATTATCAGCGGTTGGGCTTCGTCGTTTCTCTAAATCAATCTTCCGCGGCCTCTGAACCTTGCCCTGATACCACTTGTTATAAATTCGAGGCGCATAACTATCGAGGCCAAACAATCACAGCAAACACGACACCGAGATTTGATACCGCAGTTCGACGCTCAACACCTATATTTGCGGAGCTCGACTATGGGCGCTCCTCCCCATGTACTAGTAAAAGTACCACCGACGACAAGCCCGCCGAGGCAATACAGACGCACCAGATCTCAACGCCACGCCTGTCCGGTCGCCCCTGCCATGGGCGCCGGACCGTCCCCTCCTGATCTTGTGTCTAGCCTACCAGATTTCGTCTAGTGTATTTAGGCTACTCCGGTGCCTTTATATATTAGGCCAGGTTACACGTGTTCGACTCCAACACCTAACCTTCCGTTTAATTACAAGTGCTAGTGTAGCCCTACTCGACCACATATTCCAACATAACCATTATTGTTACTCTGGAAGAGTGGAAGACTTACAAAAATTATAAACAAGGGATTGAGGTGATAGCAAGTAAAATAACTGGACCACAATGATTATATCACAGATGTTGTTTCTATTTAGTATTTCATTTCAGGTCAGATGAATACTGTACGAGTACAAGTCGATTTCAGTAGTTGACTTGTTGCATTATGATATTTTAGGCAAGAATAAGTAACCTACATTCTGGGGAATAAATGTTAGTAAAACAACAGATTACATATACGAAAAGTTAAAAGTATGAGGGTCTTTGAATGACAAGGGGGCACGTGCATATACGGCTGTTTGCCATGCAGCGGATCACCGGTAAATCCTCTTGGTAGCCGCGGATGCACAGGTCTCACCCAAGTCGATTTTGTGTACAAACTAGCTGCAGTTTAACTCGCGTCTGGACGCCGTTGATGTCGTGTACGTACAAGTTAGCGTGTGTAACAACTTTTTGATGTTGAGCCCTGCCAGTGCCAGTCCTGCATAACCTGCTGGGCACGTGTCCACTTGCACCCTGACTTGCACAAATGTTGGTTTTATTGCACCATATGGAAATATAAGAATATTTTTCTATGAATTCTAATGCAGTTGAATCCTTAGAAATTTATAATGGATCAATCCCACAAACCAACCAAAACCACATACAAAAATTCCAAAGGATCCCATCCACACTTTTTTCTATACTAGTAAATATGCCCGTGCGTTGCAACGGAAGAAAAAAAAACTTCATGGCAGATGGGCATGAGGCTTCCTCATGTTTTGTTTCTCACATATAAAACATCATTTACAAGCATAGAAAGAAGTATCCATATTATAATATGTGAAAACAATAAGATTTTATTATGATCAATTGAAATTTAATTCGTAGAAAAAACTATATAATTAACTTACATGAGTAGAACTCCAATATCATCCGTTTTTCTCTCAGGACCACATGGAACCATGAAACCTTCAAGCAGTAGAATGTTTGGTTAATCGTCTAAATAACTCCCTGAATCATTGTAAACATTTATCTCTTTCTTATATAAAAAATTGTGGTGCAACGAACAAAATAAACATAAACCGAACAAACATAGGACAAACTTAAGTAGTCTTGCAATATTGTGCAAACTGTAGCAATAATCAACTTTTATATGAATCAACTGCATATCGTTTCTCCTTCTAATATAATAATTGCAGCCCTGCTGCTCCTACGTTGACAATAATAACAGCTGAGATTTGTCGAGAATGGGCTTCTGGTAGCAATAGTCTAATTTCAGATTTATCCATGAAAGATTATTATTGGTGATAGCATACGAGCCCGTGCGTTGCAACGGGAGAGAGGGAAAAAAATGTTTAGCCAGTGTGCCGGGCTAGCACGGTCGAAGGTCCCGTATTTGCCCCACCAGAAAATGGAACAGAATGGGCATCTCAAAACGACATGTAATAAGAAGTGGATGGATGAAAAAGGAGAGAAACACTCCATATACTTTGACTTAACATGTATCACTCTTCCATTTACAGATGGAAATATTTTCCTTCCGGCCAAAAAAATATGAACAAAAACGATATCAGTTTAAGTTTAAGGGAACACCAAACAAAGTTGAAGAAACAAATCATACATTGACTGGTATACTGGATATATCAATATACAGAAAAACTGCCTGTGCCTGGTCGTTAGACACTCAAAGAAGTACTATGTTAATGGGTACTGATACCAACATGAGAAAGAAAGATGAAGTGTTGTCTGCTTGATCTACATACTAGTCCCGCTACACCAAAAACGCACGAAGAGAAACTCACTATACCAAAGACCCTTCCATGAAACCCGAGAAAACAAAGAGTATAATGTGTTTTGTCCCCTACTCAATGGAAAATTAATCGCCGTATTTTGTGCTGAGTATAATCCGTTTTCTCCCCTACTGCATGGTAAATTCATCGCTGCATTTTGTGCTGACTGTTGTTCTGCCGCTCGATCCCTGTCAGCCCTTCTATCCACCACTCCATCGATCCTGCTAAAGTTGTGTTCTCCCCGCTAATGCCGCCAGAGTCGTTTCCGTGTTGGGCAGGTAAAGGATAGCTAAGCATTGGAGCAAACAGAAGGTACATGTCAAGATCGTCCACGTATGGTTCAGCATCCAGCGCCATTGATACGACATCGCTAGAGTTCAGACAGCTCTGACTCACCAGGTCTACCCACTACCAGGCAGTGCACCGACATGGAGAAATAGGTAGACTAAGATTAACATTATATGTTACAAAATCAGTCCATGGAGCAAGGAGAGATACTTAGGGGACATACCAAGGAGCAGTGGGATTAAACTTTTTAAATTTGTGTTTCAGAGGTAAAGGGTGGAATAAGTACAAAGTATGTTCAGATAAAGAAGAAAGGAATAACTAATTACTCTTATAAATCAGTGTACCATTTGACAAGAGTTATGTTAAGATAGGGATCATCTAATGAGACAGGTTTTAAATGATCCACGAGTTCTAAGCAATCATTTATCAAATTACCTTATGGAAATCCCCCTTTTCAGGGAATACAATTCCTAAAAGAATACTGGTTAATGAAAGAAATACACGCATAAACAATATATATACTCATGGGAGCATTTCAGCAAACACGTGGGAAGCATGAACGTCGCACAAACCTGCAGCTTCACACCATGAAACTCATTAGCTTGCGGGCCCTGGTCATGGACGACCCTGCTAGCTGCGCGCCACAGCTGCCGGTAAAGTAGGGAAGCGGCCAACAACACGCACGTAGTCCTGTAGCTTTGCATCGAGGCGTCTTTCATTGCAATTGCAGCTGCAAAATTGACCACAGTTAGAGTTGGTAGCGGTCTAAGCGGTGGCTTAGTTGGACTAATGGGAAAAAGGCCAGGAGGAAATCAGGGCCTGATGATGGTGGTTGCGCCCACAGGATACAAAAGCGCGACAGAGCAAACTCAACAGCACAATAGCTCCATCGTGCTACCAGGTGGGGAGCCCTTCCAAGATCCCATGCTACTCAACGGGTGTGGCAGCGATGGCGCAGCCGGGCATCCTTGGATGCGGGGCACGCCAGGATATCTGGGAGGAGCCGGTCCGCCATGGAGGCGGGAGGCTCCGGTCCGCCATGGAGGCGGGGTGCTCGGTGGATTTTCTTTCCTGAACAGAGAGGAGAAGAAACAGTTTTTTTTTTATTATGTACGAACCTGTTTTGTGGCAATATTGCAGTATTATGAGGTTTGGTGGGAGGGTAAAAATGTCTTTTTGTGTTGGACGAAAATTTTGACAGAAACCTTAATGCCTTTATTATTACTAGTAAACATGCCCGTGCGTTGCAACGGGGTGAAACATTGGCATTAGAGAGGCACACAGATTAAGCTGTCGTGATTATGGTCAGGCCCGCCGCTTCATCCATACCACCCTATTTGGTATTTCATCGTGTCGATGTCGTCTAGGCTTATTTGGTTTGCTGATAGCAATTTGGTTGCATCATAGTCATCATATATAAGTATGCAGAACACATTATTCATAACAACAATCTGTGATTCATTTCACCACAAAGCATTGCATAGTACTCAACTGAGCAGACTGATATATCCATGCTTATTTCCAATTCAATACTACACACAGCTAATCACACTACAACGACTTAGAAGATTATTAGATAATTCTACTACTTGTCAATTCAGAGCAGCTTAGCTGTATCTTTGCAGGCAATTTTCTTTAATCAGCAAGTAGCTCGGTCCTCTACATTAGCTTCCTCAAATCTTCTACCAATAAAAAATGTTTGCAATGTTACACTCGTGACTCCAGGCAAGTAATAGAAGACAAGTTTTCAACCAGACTCTTGCTTCTGATCAGTCACCGCATGGTACAACAGCTTCAGGTTATCTTGTGAGCGCCCATTAAATGAAACTTCTCCAAGGGTATCATGCATATCATCATTGCCAAACTCTGCAATACCAAACCGCCGAATATCTAAACTTCTAGTAGGAAAATTTATGTGAGACTCAAAGGGAATTTCACTACATCAATTAAATTTCGTTTTCCCGGCCTCATCATACAGTTTACATATAAAAATTATCAATTGGATTACTATACAGGTACACAGAACGCCTCCATTAGCATGGCCAATGTCAAAGTCTATCTAATTGGTAGCAAGCAAGCAATTTCTCTACACATAATACTTCATTATTGTTAGGGGTAATACCAACTGACCTGCCAACGATGTGCCATGTACACTGTTGGATGTTGGCTCATAGTGCTCTCTACCAGAAACCGAGCATGAAGGAGCTGATCCAAGAAATTCCTCTGGAAAGTGAACAAAAATTGGTCTTCTAGCACAGTTGCCGGTAGAGTAGAATCACACTGGCGCTTATTGAGTGTTCAGTGGTTTTGAATCATTCTCAATGGAAGTCCTAATTAGCTGCCAGCAGCTCTGCCAGACCCACAGCTGCACTTGTGGTACATAATTGATCATAGAAAGCATTCGACACATACTCAGACTGCCCTGCCTTGGCTGCTATTACCTCATCACAGTGGTCTCACACAATCACCTGAGATATATGCACCATCAATGTTGAATTTGAGCACCTCCTCATTACATTTTATATGTGCCTGCACAACAATACATAACAGTCACCACATGCTCTGGCCATCTCTGACACTTGGCCACATCTAGTTTGTAGTTACTCAGCCAAATTCATCACGGTGATTTCTTCAATATGAATCTGCTCCATATAATCAGTGCAACATCAAGCTGTCCAAGGATGGTGCACAAATTCTCCTCCTGTTCCACCTTGCATCCCTGGGACAACAGAAGAAAATATTTCCTAAGGTGGGCCTTTGATTGAGCACTTAGCTATTTAATCATAGTAAACCATGAGAGCATCACATATCTTCCAAATCTCACACTCTAACACAAATTCGCACCCGTGAATGATCAAATTCAGCCTCTAGGAGGTTTACTTTACTACATCCTAATACTCTAAGTTGGAACTGGAGCTGCAATCTCACATCATCATCTGAATCCTCCGAATCCTAATTGTGTACTACCAAGTTGAGATGGGAGGTGGGCAGGGGAGAGGCGAACCTGTTGCAGGCTGCAAGGAAGGGGTGGCAGTGTCGACCGCCCTCATCGGCATCTTCAACAGAGTTGGCGGCGTCTGTCTTGATCTCAACGCTGCAGGTCGTGCGACAAGATGGGCGTCTTCGGCACGGCGACCAGCAATATGACGGTCGTGACCTACTCGTTGCACGTCGTACTTGTGCACCTGTGGCGTGCGGCCCCCAGCTGCTCCTCCCGTTGGTGGAGAATCACACGGCGGCGTCGGTAGGGGAGCATGATGGTGACCGGAGCTTTACCGCAGGCAAATCTAACGAACGCATGCAGGACACAGTACTGGCTGTACAGATGGATATATCGCGGCATGGACGCCGGCATCGCTGGCGGGGAAGTGGAGCAGGTGCGGCTGCTCGAGCGGCACACGGAAAGTCGTGCAGACCCTCGAGGGCAACCCGTCGAGCTCGGGTCTCGGGATGGCGACCGTGCAGGGGTACGGCGACGACCTTCAGAGACAGATGCATTCTTCGGTGCGACTCCGTCCTCCTCCCCAACGGCGTGTAGCTGATGTACCTTTCCGTGGGCTTTCTGGACAGCGAATGCCCGTGCGTTGCTACGAGTTAATGTTTTTTAATATATTTTTAGCACATGAAGAATTTCACCACAGGAAATCACTTTTTCTTGACGGAATGAATGTAAGCATTAATATGGTTATATCTGCAGGCCAAAAGCACAACAGGATCGCTAGACTAAAAATCAAAAATCATTTCCTAGCAGGTCAACAGCCGGCATAGAAAAATAACACAATAGGCACAATTAATCAACTCAGCGTTACAAGAAAGTAAAGTGAAATCTTGCATTTTGAACTCAGAATATGTAGACATGATAAAACAATGTTGTTACAGGTCAGATTTCGTTTATGGGTGTGAAGTGCGACTTCCTAGGCCTAACAGCACATGGTTACATAAGTAATTCGCAAATCCGACAATGTTCTAAGTACAGCCCAACAGGATGTCAAAATGCTTATAAATATCAAGGAACATTTTCTTATGCCTGGACATGAGGTTTAAAGAAGCCATTGTTTATGCGGTTACACATTACATGAAACTCGGTTATTCCTCACTTTTAATTAGCACACTTGCAATTATACACTAACTTTGCAACAGCCCAGGCAATCTTGCATCTGCTACCTAATTTAGCAGTATGGTAAACATCACATGAATAAAAGTTCTTTACTCAGTAGTTAGTCAAACCTGATGCAATTCTCTACAGCATCAACCATTGTCTTTGTGTGGTGAGTTTCAGACATGTTAATTTGTTCACCTTCAGTTCCATTAAGGACAGCATATAGGTATGTACCAGATCCGTTTTATGTGGAGCAAAAGCAAGACGGCAGACACATGGGGACCAGACCATCGTATTACGGACAGAGATAAATTACCTTTTGCAAGCAGTGAGGGGCGTGGAGGAGCGGGTTACTCCTGCCTGCAATAGATGATCTTTGGGCAGAAGCACCACAACGTGGAGGCTCACCTGCACGGGATGGGCAGGCGGCGGAGCCGCTCGATCAATGTTGGGAGGGCCGAGTCCTGTACTGGGCGGGAGCACGCTGGAGAAGTTGTGGTCGGGGAGGACACATTGGGGGATTTTCGCTTGCGTCAGAGTCTGGGAGCCATGGTGGCGCTCAGGGGAATTCGCCGGCGCCGGATGCGGGAACCAGGGCGGTGGTATGCAGAATGTCATCGGCGTGCAGAGGAACGACTACACGAGTTTGGGCCGGCTGTCCGCTGTTTCCTATGCAGTATGCAGGGGAGCGAGGGAGGAAGGGGAGCCAGGTTGGAGGACGGGTCGTCCAAGGATTCTTCGCGGGTCTCGAGGGTGCGTCGCCCTCCCTGCCGGCTTCCTGCGGTTGTTGGCAGCCATCCTCCAGGCCGGCCGCCCACGCGCACTGGCCGGATGTAGGGCAAGTGGCTGAGCCGGAGATAGAAGATGGGGCAGAGGCCAGACTGGGTGCGTGACACCGACAGATTGAAGCGGGAAATCTCTCCGATAGCGCCTAATGGAGATAGGAGACGGGGAAGAGGCCAGGCTGGACCCGTGGATCCTGCCGGAGACAGGAGATAGGGCAGAGGTCCGGCTGGATACGCGACGCTGGCGGGAGGCCGAGGACGGCCGGGACCGACTGATCTGGCCGAGAAGAAAGAGGCAGGGAAGGGGATTTTTTTTATGTCTTACATAAAACGTTTCGTGGCAATGAAAAAATGACAGTATTATGTGGTTTTGTGGAAGGGCAAAATGGTAAATTTATGTTGGACGAAAATTTTGGCAGAAACCTTAATGCCTTTATTAGTAGGTATAGATTAGGTAAAGAAAAGAGCCGGCAGTCGTGGGGGGCCAGAGCAGGACATATTGCTTGTCGTCGTCCTGCATGCAGACGCAAAGACAGCTCCGTATATCCATTAGCCATGACAGTAGGTTCTTACCTGGCCATAGTGCGATGGTGTAAATTACAATTCATAGGACCCAAGCAGATATCTTTTCGCAGGCAGACGCAAGTAGATGTAGATGTTTTCCCTCTTCATCCCCAAAGGAGATGGCCATGAGTTTACCGTCGACTCCGTCTTAACCTGCACGACGCTGCTGCTCTCTTGGTGGACGCACACGAGCGCCGTCTAGTTCTAGACTTTTTCTAAAGCGTCGTACCCTAACCCAACACATGGGAGTCCTCTTACTTTGGGCAGATAGGCATCAGATGGGGACGGTGCCGCTGCCATGCTTTTCCCATCGACAGTCGGCAGTTGTGGTGAGGAGCAAGAGCCTATTGCACATGCTGGTGTAACATCATGAGGCCATGGTGCGCTTGATATATATCGATCTATGGTGCTGCCACTCATCATGTTTGTCGTGCTCGTAATTACCGTCATCATGTTTGTCGTCTTGCCACTCTCATGCTCGTAATTACCGTGGGATCGTGGTGGCATTGTCTCACCAGCTTGACCCTGGCATGCACACGGGCATTCAACGCGATGGCGTCATTTCCACGCTTTCCGTTCCAATAAGACAACCATGGCTACATCACCCACAGGGCTAACGTTGAGGCTGAAGTACCTAGGGGAGTCCTTTTACTTCGGGCAGGTAGGCATCAGATGGGGACGGCCGCTACCTTCAGCTCCGACGTGACTACGACGCCGATATGGCCAAGGCTCTTGACCGGCATGAGGTCCTAAAGGCGAAGACCTCTTCCGTCGGCCTTGACTGTTGTTTCACGTCGGGAAAGACTTCTTTGATAGTTGCCGTACGATAAATTGTTGTATATTTTTTCTGGCATACATCGTTGTATATTTTACTAGTTAAATGCCCGTGCGTTGCTATGGGTACTGAAGTCCTTTTGTCGATGACATTATGCTTTGTACTCATCGCCCTTCAAGATATCGTAAGTGTATCCACAAGTCCTCTACTCCAGCAACATGTCACTCGCCATGTGTTTCCTCTAACAAATTACCATTCCCATAGTGCCTGATTTCGAAGAGGCTCTAGAATAACATAATAAAATATAGAATCAACGTTAATAAAAAAATCAGAAGGGAACCAGATCAAAATCTAAAAAATAATGCGCCCAACATACATAATACCTCATTTCTTAAATTCTGCCCCATTGCAGTTGCCAAGAAATTTGCATGTCTCTAACCCTAAGGGATTTAAAAAAATTCAAGTATCATATTTTAAATTTTAAAAAAAATGCAAAAACAATCTGGACGTAGATAATGATCGGTACTACAAGCGTTCAATTTTTTAATGTGAACTACTTTGTATTCGGCTATATGAAAATTCAATGTGAATCCAGGGACTTGTTGGACATATTGCTTCCTTAGAATGATAACTCGTTTAAAATTCTAAAGGCTAGAACATATCCACTAAAAGAGCGTGCATTTAGAGATAAAATAAGATCCAATTTGAAACAAATATGCGGTATCATATTCCTTGAACATAATGATAATTGTGGACAAATCCAAAAATACTTACAAAATACTAAATTATTGTCTTTTGGTATCCCCTTGTGCTCAACTTTTCATGTGGCCACAAAAATTAGAAGGGACACACACAAAATGTGCAATAAACTTCATAAACTTGTGCACATGGCAACAAGGTAAGGAAAGCAATGCGCAACCTTTCGATAGAACGAGCGACGAGGTATATGGAACTGGATCTCTTTACTCAGGATCACATGCTATTAATACACCCAACGTGCAGATTGTGCAATTATTTCCTCCACTGGGGCAGCTTCTGTACCACAAACTACAAAAAATGTAATACTATCAGAAGGACTATCGTTAACTCGCGAGAAATGGCGCCACCGGAGGTCATCTAAATCTTACCCGGAGTTCTTTTTATTTCAGACGATCCTATGGCAAGTAAGCCTCCATGAATCCAATATCTGAAATTTACAGTGAGAGAAAAGTGCACAGTTAATTGCATCCTCTGCATGTGAAGCACAAAGGGGACAGTAGAAAAGCAGCCATTTCCCAAATGCTCGGCAACCAAAAAGTAATACAAAGGGGACAGTAGAAAAGCAGCCATTTCCCAAATGCTCGGTAGCCAAAAAGGTAATATTCCTCGGGTAACGAATCTCTATTTTGTCCTCTCATTCAGGAGTTCCTTTCCATCAATTATCCACACACAAGATTGAAGCCACCATTGCTCCAGTGTGAGTTACAATTCATTTCAGGAGTGGCCACCACGATAAACGAGACATCGTACCACTTCGAGTGCATGATGTAGTCGGTTAGGCAGAAGCAAGTACATCAACGTGTGTCTAGCTGTCGCCCCGTCAGAGTTCATCAGCTTCCCCTGCGGCACACATACGAAGAACCATTATAAGTTCATAACCCATAGTGGCAGAGCAAAAAATAATCTAAAGAGAAATCGAGCCAGATAACGTTGTGAGAGATTCACTCACATATGGGGCTAGATCTCAATCTTATTCTCAAGCATGATGTCTAGAGGTCGTCGTTGACTGTTGTTGCCCTACGCTCTCCACCGTTGTCTTATCCCCCATCATATACTCAGCTACCTCGGCTTCGGTCCGGCGTCCGTGCCGCCTAAGCCCCAAATCCATCCTCCAGTTTGTCTGGTGTAATGGTTTGTAGGAGTCGTCAGACTCGTGTACCCGAAGTTGGGCGTCATCGCGCCGACAGGCCATACGCTGCGACAGGTCCATCTGTGTGGCAGGGTCACACAAAGGCTACGTAGGAGGATTTCGGGAGGCTTGTTCAGAGTGTCAGGAAACCTTGCAGAGGAATCCTGCACTCCGCCACGAGTGCCTCCCACCTCTGCTTGCAATCTTCGGCCGCCCTCCCCCTACGACTTGAGGAGGGCCGTCCGGCATCAAAGAAGGCGAGGTTGTCGGCTACAATGGTGTGCCTCTGAGAACTTTTGTTTTACTTTCTTACACACAAAAAATCGTACAGGTTGAAACTCTAGTGAAGAAGAGTATGAAAACCTGAATATCCAAAGGACAAATAGATGAATATGACATCAACACGCGTGAACTGAAACTATGAGCAAGCTGAAACTGAAACTATGCATTCAAACCCCATGCCAGAAGCATTAAGAGTTATCTCATATGATATTCTGAATGATAAAGTATTCACACATAATCCTTCCCATGTAGCATACTAAAAATATTACAATGACCAATCCAAATTCCCTCACCTAGCCTACTACGGAAGATTATAATTTATTTTGTAGCATGAGGCAAAGAATCATAATGTGAAACAATTTAACCCACTATGACCAAAAGAACCACTTGATCCACACTACATCTAGCTAATCTACATAAATAATGACAACCTTTCCTACATTTCTGACAACAGTAAATAAACATTCTCTGACCACTGGCTTATTTAGGCATTTTCTAATACAAATTGAAAAATTATGCATTCTCGAAACAGTACCTACTAAGCGTTACTTCTCGCCAGATTTTCATCAAACTTAGTGTCAATAGACCATTACTCCTGGTTGCTGCTTCTAAGTGCTCATATATCCTTAGTTTGTGTCCATAAATGGTTCAACCGAAAAGAAAAACACTCGCGGTGAAAGCTAGAGCCAACAACCAGTAAGATAGTCTTGATGGCTATAAACAAACATCGATTAACAACATATTGAACAAACCTTACATAATATAGGCGATAAAGGAATAGCATTCTAGATCCACGTGTTGCACAGTACGTCATATTTCCTTCAATTCCGTCGATCCACATCCATTGTTGCTGAGAAGCACCTACATAAGCTCACAGTCGGTATCATCCTCCACCCACATTATTGTCTTTCAAATCCAGAAGGACAAAGGGATGAAGGAGCACTGGATCCAGAGACCCTGGTAGGTGGACACACAACCAGACAGGCTCCTAGTCATGGACAAAATGAAAATTGGTATCATTCATTTCACATCAAACATAAGGAACTGTTGCTCCCTATCCGCTAGGACTGAAGAGAGAATTGGGGACTCAAAAATCCAACTAACTGTATAAATACAACCATAAAATCCGTCGTGGCCAGCTCAACATAGCTCGAGCATGGACTTCTCAGCGAGACGAAGTCACCAAGCAAACTCACAAACCTGAGACCGGAAGCCAGACAGGATGAGTAACTGACTTGCCGGCAACAGATTGGCAAAACCAGAGCTGCTGCCGCAAGGCTAAGAGCAGGCGTTGTAGAGGACGCCAGAGGGCTGGGCCACGCGCGACAGAGGGGAGCAGCGCAACCTCCCTGGAGGAGAACGGCGGCGCGCCGTTGGTGCGGAGGCCACGGTGGCCGAGCCGTGTGCACATAGGACTCCGTGGTAGAGTACTACCGCGGGCGCGAGGCAATATGGAGCAGCATAGGCCTCCCGATTAGGAATGTCCGGCCGAGCCATGCGCCCCTGGGAGAGCAGCAGGGAGCTCAACGGTGGAGCAGGTACGCACGCAGCCGCTGTCGGGGCGCACACGGGCCTCCCATGGCGACGCACAGTCGTGGCAGGATCTAGGCCGACATAGACCAGATAGGTGGAGGGCTGGATTTCTAGGATTGAATGACCGAAGGAGACGCCACGCCGCGGCCGTCTGCCGTGGAACGACCTCCTCTGGCTGCGCGTGGGCTGTGGGTGATCTGTGGGAGGTTTCTGCGGCGGAGGCGCTGACGCCTCGGAGTGGCCTCAGGGAGACCTAGGGATTCATTGAAATTACCTAAGTTTGTATTGTCGTGCAGCTTGTGGTTGAGGCGAGGAAGGGAACGAGAAACCGCCGGAGATTACGGGGAGGAGAAGACGCACGGATGATTTTTTTTTTCCACTACGGTTGCGCGATGAGTGTGCGTCGATGCGTGTATGTTTCGCCGGGATTGTTGGACGAAGCACTTCGCCGGACGAACGACAGAACCAAATTCTTTTCTTAAGTAGTAGAGATACATGAATGATTACAACTTATTGTATAGGACTTGGTCACGTGGACGGATTCAACTATCGTGAACAGCATTTTTTTTTAAGTCCGGGGAGGAGTCGATCGTAGATACTCCCTCCGTTCCATATTAGATGACTTGGAAGTGAACGTACCTAGTACTAAAATATGTCTAGATTAACCCATTCTAAAGTCATCTAATATGGAACGGAGGGAGTAGGTTGTTCCCGTTTTTTGTTTTTCACGTGTCCGGATGCTAACTCGATCCAAGGTGCATGGCTGCGTACGCAGCTTTTTGTCCACTTCCGATCAAGCTACGAACAGAACAAATATAACGCGACCTAAACTGTCGGCTGTTGGTCGCTCCGTGGGAATTTTGCTTTTCTGTGTTTTTCTGACTTATAGGTGGTATATGGGGTAATTTTTTCAATTTTGGGGGGCAAATCCGGTGAAGTACCAACCAACCATGGAAGCCTTAATGTCTTTATTATTGGAAAAAGTCTATTTCGAACCCTAAACTCGTAGAGTTCTGGCGGAACAAACCCTCACCTCGAAATCCCGGTCGATTGCACCCTAAACTATGCAATCCCGGTCTAAATTAAACCTTAGGCATGTTTGGCGCACCGGGAAAAATAGTAACCCGGCCGGGAATACACAATGTCTCACTGATTTGGGGGTCCCACGTGTCATACTTAGCCCCTATCCAATCCATCTCTCTTCCCATCTGAAAACAAGCAAGCAGAGAGAGATGGGTGTTGACGACTGACTCGCCATTGGCTGCTGGGAGCTTGCCTGCACACCACGCGAGCCACCTCCCTACCGGCTACGGGAAATATGGAGACCTTCGAGCCCCGATCGGCGGCGTACGTGGAAGGACCCGAGGAGTCTTCACACGAGGTCGCTTCCGGTGTTGATGATGGCCGTGTAGGGCAGCGCCGTCGTGCCGATGGACTCCGTTTGGAACTCGCTGTTTCCGGCGTGCACCAACACGTCCAGGTCAGCTCCGTCCAGCGCGGCGGCCTTTATTGACATCAACGGAATGTCGGTGGTCTGTGCGACGAGCCTCGACATGCGGTAGTGGCCCCGCCTGGCCGTCCGCCACAACAGTTGCATCTTCGTGTAAATGTGGTTTCTATTTAGCTAGCTGGATTGACTGATTTGATCCGTGAAATTGCTTCCCGATTTGGCTCATGATGCAACCAAACGTAGCAGCAGTAAAAGAGAATAAGATGATTCGTTCGCGCGGCATACTTCTAGGTGCGGCATCTCGGATCTGATTCAGTAAAGATTGTAAGAGGAAAAAATTGAGGGGAAGAGGATGAATCTGACATGTGGGCCAGAAAATTTAAAATTCATTTTTTCTCTAAAAAACAGGTGCAAGGTTCAATTTAGACCGGGATTGTATAGTTTAGGGTACAAACGGCAGGGATTTCGACTTTAGGGTTCATTCCGCCGCACCTTTATTATTTGGTAAAGATTTTAAAATAAATAAATCAAAGAGGCCCTATGGTTTGTGTAGAAGCAAAAGGGGAAAGAATTATACACACTCCTTTGTAGGGAAATACTTAGCGGAGACAGGTTAGCCAGGAGTCGGGCCGTTGTTGATAAATAACATGACCTAGATTAGCTAGATTGCACCCAATTAAGCCTGAGTATAATAGTAAAATTAGCATGTATTGAACTATACTTAAAAGGAAGTGTATTCAGGCCTCGGAAATTCAGAATAGTTCAAAACAACTACCGTTTCAAAAAAAAAAAAAAGGAAAAATATGGCATCCATTGCATATATGTACTGCAGTTTAGATATTTGGAGATGATGTATTGTTAAGCACAAACTGGTCACCTTTGAGTTATGTCAAAATGTAGATCGAGCTGGTTCTGAACTTCTTAGATACCATCATGACTCATGAGAAAAATTCATTCAAATCCACTACTCCCAATGCTGCAAATCTTATACACGACTATCACCTCTCTAAAAGAGGCGTCTCTTCAGCAAATATGCTATAATACTCTCTTTTTTTGCGGGGAAATATGCTATGATACTTGTAGACTCACTTGCTCAGCAATATCTGCTAGTGCGGGAGAGTACATATCGTGGCACATTCCTTCAGCCACCTGCACACGACAGTTCTTAACATGCTGTAAATTGTTCAGTGAACCGTATAAGCAGATGCCCCCTGTTATAAGATACGTGAAGTTAGAACAATATAAGTAGATGCAATGTATGAGTAAAAATTTACATTACACAAGTTTTAATATAGAATCACTCGGGCTAAGGCATATATGCACTGACTCTGCAAACACAAATCACAACGAAAAGTACTCTAGTCTATCTTCGAAACAGACAACATATATACATTCTCTACATAACATTTTATTGCAGATCCAAGTTGTGATATAAAAACATGATAAATATGAAAGCTATTAATAAAATGAATGACCAGATAACCTACAGCAATTGAGGGAAGAAAGTTTCAAGCCATAATGAGAACTTTCCATTCACTTCTATTAAGGGGTCTCGTCACTATTTGAAATTCTGATTTATCTATACTTCTTATAAAACAAAACCCCACTAACATGCATTAATGATTTTTCTATTTCAACATGCAAGCTATCCACATCATCCATTCCCCTAACCAATCAATTGTCCATGTCATCTCCACTTATATTTATCAATCACTACATGCAAGCTACATATTATCCATTTATTAAACCATCCAATTATTCATATTAGTAATTTAAAGTATATATATACTATGATCTATTGAACTTTGCATATTCTCTTAAAAAATATAAGGTATCACATCTCTTATAAATACTGTAGAGATTTTAAAGTGATCCCTGCAGCAACGCGCGGGGTATCTTCTAGTTCTGAACATGATTAACCAAGGTAACTCTGAGTATCTACCTACATATATGCTATCAGATAATGTATGTGGCATGAAAAAAAGCAACACATATTAAATTAGAACAATGAACACCTCGAAACAGCATATTTCATTAATCACAAGACAGTTCGAAACATCCAATGGTGTCTTTGATAAATTTGGTAGGGAACTTACAAGGACACTAGGGAAACAAGTGAGAAGGGCGAGGCTTTAACATCAGAATCAGAGAGCCGGTCCATCAAGTAGGCTGCAGGTAAAATCATTGTTTGACATCTCTATTTTGTCTGCCTTGACAACAGCACCTAGTGGAAGGGCTACAAAGCTCTGTTCAGGGCCATAGAAATGAGGGAAGTGGTTACAACCATCAGCTGCCTCATAAATTAAGCCATCTGCAATCTGAGATACACAAGAAGTACAAGTAGTACATGTAAAATGGTATTCGCATAACAAACATATCAAGTGTGCAATTTATGAAGTGATAGAAATTGACCAGAGAAAAATACATGCTGCTGTCCCTTTTGCTAGTTATCCATCTAGAAAATGACACGATCAATTTCAAAGGTATCTATTTACGAATGTGTCCTAACACGCATACAGAAGTAACAACCATGAACACTAAATATACAAAAACTTGGGAACTTCCTCTATAGTTACAATGAAGTGACAGGAGACAAAATAAAATGGAATTTTTAATATGGTCTCAGAAATGGAATCTGCGATATCAATACCTTGGTAGTGTCAATTTCTAGCAGGTATAGATCATCTTTGCCAAGGAAGAAATTCTTTAGTGTCATCCTCACCTACATCAAGTTAACGATCAAAGAAACTTGGCTATTGAGAAGGACCAAGATAGAAACATGGACGAATAATATGATTCACGTTTTCTTACAAAATCTCCAAATCAAGTCGTAACATTAGGATATTGGGATGATGAGAATATAATAAAAATTTGAAATCGCCTCCTAGAACAGATATACCATTGATTCAAGTGAATTTGGTACGGTAGAAGACAGTACTGACAGATCTAACAACACCTGAACATGTGTGACAGTTTAAGAAAATCAATGAAAATATCATGTCAATAAGTAAGAATAAATCTCCAAACTAGTGGAGTAAGAGCATTTTGGAGAATATGTACAGCAACTTGTTTGCCCCTTCTTATGAAATCACAGCCTGACAATACATCATCAGTTTGAATTAATGTCTTATTAGCATAAATTTTGCAGAGTTTGATCTTATTTTGGTATAGTAAGCTATAATACTATACTGTTCTTTTGAATAGCATTGATCCACATCTCGTTTTCATAAACCCTTCTTCAACCGCTTGCTTGTATTTTACGGACCACTATAGCTTACCCCGTACCAACCTAAATAATTAGAACATTCACCGAAAAGTCATCTTGTATGGATTATTGGGCACAAACAGAGCCAATAATCCCCAAAACGCCCAGCTAATCAAATCGCACCATCAAGAAGACAAGGCATCGGAATTTCGAGCCAACAAAAGCAACAACATCACTCATCAAAGGGAACCTCCCGAAAATATATAGATCCATGACTAAATGGTCCATCCCTTCTTCAATACAGCAAATCAAAAAGTGCGGGGAGGGGTCTTAGGAAATAAGAGAAAAGTGTCGCAACTACTCCGTAGAATATATAGCGGAGTACACATCTGACAAAACGATAGATTTTTAGGCAGACTATAAACCGGAAGAAATCGAAGAGATAATGTTTACCTGATTTAGGTCGCTGAGGTGGATGCAGCCAGTGGAGCGGTCGAGGTCGCCGCCGAGGGTACGGCCCGTGCGCTCAAGCTCCGCCCACTCATCGGCCGTGCTGATCCTGTACACAAACGCTGGTGGCGGCAGCTTCGTCATTGGATTTGGTGGTCCGCTAATTGTGAGGGAAGTCCCTGTTATTGTAAGTTCGTCGTGTGTGTGTGTTTTTACTTTTTAGGGAAAATTCCTCTCGTGTGGTTACTGCAGGCAGCGTCTCTTTGCTCCTGGCTTGAGATGAATGGGATGGAATCATCGTACTTTATGGATGGGACGGTGCTCATTCCATTTTCCGCTTGGTTCCAGGGATTTGAGGTAGTTCGTCTCTGCTCCACCCATCAAATATGTGTCCGGCACCCCCTTAGGGGTGTCGGATATGTGTCCGCGATTTTGGTGGACGTGCTCCGCAGCGGCGCCCTCCAATCGACCACCTCCAAATTGGACCCCGATCAAACAGTTGGCAAATTCATTTTTACCCAAAATAACGACGATCGGCCAACACAAGTCCGGCGATCGAATGATAGTCTCGACCAACACACGACCGTTTAAAAGGGCACCACTCTCGGTGCATGAGAGTTTAGTCTTCTTGGGTCTCGGCATCCGCTATAGCTGCCGCCTCGGCGACATCGGCGTCGGTAGCTGCTGCAGCCATCGCATCGGCCTGGGCAGCTGCTACAGCCACCGCATCGGCCTGGGCAGCTGGAGCCTCCACCTCAGCCGCCGCCCTCACCGCTCTTGCCGCCGTGATGTGTCACATTTCCTCACTGAAGTAGGCCTTCTGATCAGAGCTCATGTAAGTCGTGTTGGTTGCCATGATCGAGCGCTCTTCGGCTGCCAATTGGGCCTTGGCTTTCGCCTCGACCATGACAAGAAAGGTGTTCCACCTCTCTTTGATATTGTCGTGCATCTTCAGTTTCTTCGCCGCCTATGCGGCCACCTCTTGCACGTACACGACCATGGCCTCTTGCATGTCCCTCACCGACGCCGCATGCTTCCCAGCCTTTGCCTTCTTGTTCCCAATCGGCCGTTCGGCACTTCTGCCCGACATCTTGGTTTCATCCACGTCGGCGTCGCCCTCCCATTTTCCGGCCGCCGTGAGACGCCAACTCTTCCACTTTGGGGATTCCTTAATCTTGATCCAAACATTCATGAACTTGAACGGCTTATTGTTGTCCATGTTCAGCGCTACGTACATCTTGTTGGTGTCCTTGAGCTACAGAAAGGCCGGCGTCATAATATGCAAAAAAAAGTATAAAAAGGAGCTCGGCAACAATTTGGAAGGATTTTACTTTGAGGTCATCGGTCTTGCCAATCTCGTTCCTCATCCGCACTTGATCACGGCAGCCATGAAACTTGTTGCACAATCCTTGAAGATTTGCCCACCGGTTCTCACATCCTTTGGCATTGCGGTCGGGGAGGTAGCCATGCTGATGGTATGCCTTCCTTTCGTCGAAGTAAGTTTTGATGCGCTTCCAATACACATCACGTGTTTGTTGTGCGCCTTTGCCAACGTCCAACGCCACGAACATCCATGACTCAGCCAACATTAGGTCCTCCTCATCAGACCATGTCTTTCCTCGGGTACCCGGCTTCTTGACGATCTCGTCGGTGTCCATATCGTGCACGTCTACTTCGTCACTGTCGGTGTCGGCGTGCCCAAATTGATCGTCATGAGCTTGAGAAAATCGATCGGTGTCGACGTCGGCGTGCCTAAAGTTGGTGGTGGAGATGCGGATAAGTTCATGCATGGACCCCTACATCGGCAGATCGGCGGTCAACGCACAATTCACCTGGGGAAACCGGTAGAAATGAATGCATGGCCGCAATTCATGCACGCCAGCAAGGAATGCATGCCAGCAATCAAATACCTACGTCTGCTCCGTCGTTTGGTTCTTCATGTTGGCGCCTTCTTTGCCGAAGAGGTCGCTCCGGGATGCCTTCTACTCGCCTCTTGTGAACCCTATCCGACGCAGCGCTCGCGAGGACTCGAAGAGCGCCTCCTTGTTCAGATCGTTACCGGTGGACTGCGCCGGGTCGTCTGGCGAGATGGAGAAGCCGGATTGCTGCGAGACCGGTACTGGCTAGGCTCGGCGTAGTAGCGTGGGGAAGACGGCGACACGCTAGACTGGGGGACGGCAGACGTGGCAGTTTGGCTCAACGCCACCAGCACGTCGGCGGTCTTATTTGTCTCCAACAACGCCTATTCTATGGCCCGTACGCGGCGCTGTTGACGAAGGGTAGAGGTGACGGTACGCTGCTGCTTCGCCGACAGCTCCACCACCGCATCTGTCGGCTCCGGCTTCATCGGCAGCTTCTTCGGCGCCAAAATCGGCGCCACCGCACGCGGGAGGCCGAGTTTCTTTGGATCTTTTGGCGGCATGGTGCGGGAATGCGAGGAGGCGGCAGCGGCGGCGGGGGTGAGAAAAGGGGTAAAATGGAGGGAACAATCGCCGTTTCGGCGTTTTGCGCGCCAAAGTAGTGTTGTCGTGGCGGTTTGTGCCACTGACGGGCAGGAGCCGCCTGTCGGGTGGGGTGAACGGATAATGTTTGGCTCCCCCAGGCAGACCCCCAAGTTCGGTGGGCGGGCTGGGGGACCCAGACACAAATATGGCGGTTAGACACCTTTGCGGGGTGCCGCTGCGGCAGGTTTTTTTTGGTCCGGACCCCCATTGGGCCTTTGGGGCGGCGTTTGGGGGGTGCTGGTGAAGATGCTCTTATATCACCAATATTTAAAGGGAAAAAACTATTTATCAACTAGATCTGCTATAGAATCTTTCACGTCCGACATCCGTACGACGCAGAGTTGGGCGATGGGCTGAGTATTTTGACGTGGTACGTCCGATGCCATTGTCGTACGAGAATGGTACGCGTTTCGTCGTACATACAACAATTTTGTTTATCAACCGGCTGATTCATCAGCAGGTAGTTTATAGGCTGGTCATAGCAGGAGTAACCAAGGTAGCAACAGTAGATGTCATCGTAGGCAAAAAAGAAGAACATGATATGTCACGTGATTAATAAAGAGATATGCAAATGGAATAAATTAACTAGTTACCATCACATCACACATTTCAATGCAAAATAAATCGATAGAATAATAAATGAGTGTGTATGTTACCACCTCTATGACATTTACCACTATGAAGGTAGTAAAATTGTCTAGTAACATATGCATGTTACTAGTTAAAGTTACTCCGCATTGTGACCAGTCTAAGGCATGTGCCAATAGTAGTTTCTTAGCGCGGTTTCAAAGACATTTAGTTGACGTGTTGTAGCGTTCCCACATTTAAATAATGTAATAACATCCGTGTTATTGTGCTAGTCCCTGGATCAATTGCTAGCACCACAGTACAAGATGAAATATCATGCAAATGCATCAAATTCTATTACATCGCATGATCCGGTTTTTACAAAATAGTATTACAACTTGCATAGTCTTAGAAGACTAGCAGAAAACAAAGAACTACAGCGGAAAACATAGAACAACATTGAGCCCATCTTCTTCATGTGCCACAGGCAAAACATGTTGGCGATAGTCTCGAGATGCTAAACGAAATCCTCACTCGTCTTCAGATTCATCTGCAGGATGGAATATGCAGCCATAAGGGAGTCAATACAATTTAATGTATTGGCAAGTAACGCTATGGTGGATATAAATGGCAAGACTAATACTACATGCTTATTTGGCTGAGTAGAGTTTTGGCTAAGTTTGCATAAAGCCAGTTTTATCCTATCACTTTTGTAAAATAAAGTTTTCTTTTCAAAAGGGTGGCAACATTGGATTAAGATCCAAGCACCACAATACTGTTCACTTGGTCAAAAATTTACTTATTGAAATTGATGATGAGATTCTTCCGTCATTCCTTGTCCAGCTGCTCATAGTTGTCCATAACCGGGGACACGGGTAAGATCCTAGTTTGTTGACTCTTCAGAGTTTGTGCACTTTCACCTTCAGACTCAAATCAGCCCAAACACCCTATACACTCTGAATGCATTAAGGAAAAGAGAAGATTGAGACGAGATCTTTCAGAGGAAATTCCACCACCGTTTGGCTTACCCGTTCCACCTATAATTATGCTACATCTGCTTGTAAGCCTGGTGAGTTCATTCAACTTAGTTGATCAAGATAGAGCCCATATGACTAAAGGCTGCACGGGAAGCTACTAAACTTAGAAGGACATAGTAATCTCTTTGTTCCTGGGTGGCCGTCCTCAAGTGACAACCTCAAGTGGAATAACCCTTAGACAAGGGCCCTGAGGCAACACTCAACATAAACCAATCACATCCAAACACACGCGCCTTTCGTTGCTTCCACACATTTCAGGAAATTAGGGCAACCCAGGAATTGAAGCGCTTCTTCTCCTTCCTGACTAGCATCTCCCTCTATCGTAGCCACCATTCTTCAAGTCTGTTTGCATGCCTAGGGATGCTGATCGGAAAATCCATAGTCGAAACTTAAGCATGCTAGACCTGCCTTGCGTACACACACCAAACCAAAATATGGGCAATCATGTCCAACCCATACACGCAAATATGACAGGAGTTGGTGTTGAGCTGCAGCCCGTGACGAGCTCGCCTATCCGAGGTCTAGATCCTCCTCCTCGCCACTAGCCACATGCAGATTTTTTACTTTGAGGGGTGCATGGCAGCCCCAAATGCAGCCCGCCAGTTCAAAAGTTTCCTGCCCCATGATCTCGCGGAGTATCTGCCCGAGCTAGTCCATGGCGGACGGAAGTCATCCTCATGTAGTGGATCCCTCGTCGCCTCAATAATCTTGACCCAAAGCCTAGTTAGTTGTACTGCATGGGCGAACTCTACCTGCCCTCCAATGTCTAGGATTCACCTGTGCACTACGCTCGTCTCCTCAACCGGGCGTCTGTTTTTGCGTCTGGTAGGCACCCTAGCAAACAGTGTAGGAAAACGGGGTAGGCTACATTAGCGCAAATCCAAATTTCTACCGCATCAACCAAGATCCGCTGCAAGATATAGATCACGAGATTACCACCAGACGCGTTGTGCCGATCTCGGTGAAGCGGGTCGGGGAGGGGTAGTCGTACGAATCCTCTGAATACCTTCGCTCCCACGAACAACTCCTCTTGGCGGCTCGTCCAAATGCTACATATGCAGCACCTCTATCGGTATCCACACGTGTGGCGTGGAAGCACCACTCGCCGGGCTGCTAGGTCCACGCAGGCGGAAGAGGCGTGGAAAGACGGTGGCTGCGGTGGAATATGGTGCGGAACTAGCCACCCTAAAACACACATCCTCCTCTCCTTTATATAGACGTCCCCATAATGGGCTGCTAGTGAACAACCCACTCTGGAGTCCATTTCCAGCCCATTTCTGATCCAATCTGAATTCTGCTTCTTCTGCCTTAAGTGTGTCACCCTATAGGTTCATGCACGTTTAGACATGACAGAGTACACCTACTCGGCCAATAGTTGGTAGCGGCTTCTAGTAAAACGTGCCAACTCCCAAACGTGCATAAAGATCGCATTGGACGAACCATCACATGTTTGTGCTATTCATTTTGCCTCACGATATTTGATCATGCTCCTAGCTGATCACTCTTTCTCGATCTTGCGAATCAGAATCCCTTACTAGGTTAACTATTAACCTTATTTAGCACAGCCATGCATTTCTGGATCCGATCACCCGAGGGGCCCAGAGAAATATCCCACTCGTGAAGAGAGGGGCAAATCCCATCTTGACTGACCATGCCATGCAGCATGCTTCATTACAAACCCGAAAGCTACCTTTATAACTACTGTTTCATGGTGTAGCATTTGATAGCCCCAAAGTAGGTCGATTCGCATCTCAAGAACATGCAACAATCTCATGTTTAAGGACAAAGCAAACACATCGTGTAGAGAGAGAACTATTAACATTGTTGTAATGTCTCAAGGTGGGTTAGTCCAACACCATGTTCACAACATGAGTTCACATTATTAGTTTGACATCACCATGTGTATGACTTGCAAAACATAGCCATCAACCAACACATATGTGTAACATCCCTGATTTGTTTTTAAGAAACTCAAAAATCACGAAAAATTGAAACTTTTTGTTTTCATGTAAACAAGTCACCAAAAACCAAATGAGATGCAAGAAACTAAATAAAACAATACACATTTCAAGGAAATTGGAATTAGGATTCCAAATTACCTTTCTTCCTTAAACCCTGGCCTATTTCAAATCTAGTTTTCATTATAAAGAGAAATTATTTCATGTGAATGAAATTATTTCCAAAATGCTTTTCAAATATTATATCAAGTGTTAACAAACAAAGTGTTTATATAAATTATGTTATTTTAAAAAAACAAATAAAAGACCTTGAAAACCATTTTTTACATTTGAAACAACCTCTCTTAATTTTATTAAACCCTAATTGTCGAGACATCGTAGTAGTTTTCATAGACGGGGGTGCCATGAGACTACGGTAGAGACGTGGGGTAACGTGATCGCGTGGTGGACAGTGAACACAGGATTTACCCAGGTTCAGTACGTCGCGACAGTACGATGTGCCTACTCCTGCACTTCTCACTAATCAGGACTAAAGCCTGGATATAGAATTACAATGCGAGGTTTAGATCTAGCTATTCGCAGAGGATCGACTTCCCGGCGAGTTGGCCTATAGCCTCTTCTCTGTTATTCGTTATCAAACTTATCTCCCGTCCGGCTTTATATAATAGCCGGATTAGGGCTTACAGAACAGGAAACCTAAAGACTACGGTAACTATAACTTGGAAAGTAAGGAATCTATCTTCTCCTCCAAGCCAGATCATGTGGGCCGTGATCCGGGTCCTTCTAGAATCCGGCTTCTGTGCGTCAGATTACTGGGCCGCCCAATGGACTACAGCCCACTACCGCTTGGGCCACCCTGGTAATCCGGCACTTTGACTACCATCTGATATACCCCTATTTGGTATATATCCGACAGTAGCCCCCAAGAAGGATTAAAACTCTGATTCACCGCCTTTCGCCAAATGTGCTTTGTCCGAGAAATTTCAATCAGCAGTCTTGATTCTTCTTATTCTTCTTTGAAAAGAGATGGTAATGTGAAACTCGGAATCCTGAAAATCCGGCTTTTCTCTCACGATCCTTCGTGGAGAAGGAACTTCCTACGTCAGCGCTTGAGACGTGCTGACGTAAGGGACGCTTGGGTTTCGCGCGGGAAACCCAGTAACGTATCTCTGACAGATTCTCACGGGAAACGAGGAGATAGCTATCATTACCCTGTCGTTTCATTTCCCGGATTTTCCGGCGAGTGACACGCGTTGATCATCCAACGGTCAAAATAGCCGTTGGCACGTATCTTGACGGATTTCCGGCTATAAGTAGCCGTCTTCGTCCTCGCTGAAATCCTTCAGCACTCTCACTCTCCACGCCATTGCCGCGCACGATCCCTCGAGCGAAGAACTGTTCTCGAGCGCGAATCGCACCCAGAGCACCACTGGAAACGCAACGCGCTGCCATCTAATGGCATCCTCGCCGTCATCCCCCACTCGCTCCGCCGCGCACACCATCGACGAAATCATCAGCGACCTAGATCCGCAGCTAGGATCCCCGAAGCACGCCGGCGACGGGCCGGAAAAGACTGCGGCCTCTGCAGCGGGCGGAGGTGACCTTTCCGCCGCCGCGAACGTTGCGGGCTCGAGCTCCATACCTTCCCCGCCGTTTGCTCCCGAGACGGCGGAGGAGAAGATCCAGCTTCTCGGCGACGAGCTCGCCGCTGCGGAAGCTGCCGCATCCGCCGCCGCCGGAGCGGATGAAGAGGTGGAGACTGCAGGCAACTGGATTGCCTGCAGCATTCCGCCAGCCCTCCTTCCAAACCTGGAAAAGGAGGGACTGATCCTGAAAGGGAAATGGCGGATCCCTGAGGACGAGAACGAACCTATGCCGAACGATGGCGAAAGGGTTCTTCTCTCCTCCCATCTCTTAAGAGGTATGGGATTACCACCTTCCGCTTTCTTCCTCCAAATCCTCTCCCACTATAACATCCAACCTCATAACCTGCCACCCAACTCCATTCTCTATATGGCCGGGTTCCAGGCCCTATTTGAGGGTTACTTAGGCTTAGAACCTAGGATAGATTTTTGGATGTATTGTTTCGGGGTTAAGCGGAACTCCTCGGAGGGCGCACTCCCGACTTGCGGAACCATCTCCTTTACTCTTCGGAGATTTAGGGAAGATTGGTTCCCCAAGATCAAGACATCGGAATCCGTCAAATTTTGGACAGGTTCCTTCTTCTACCATCCCGATGTGCCTTTCCCAAAAAAGGCCATCGGGGTTCCACCTTTCTCGAACACTGCCGCTGTTCCCCAAGACAATTGGGGAACAGAAGCCGTCCAGGTTCTGCCGCCTGATCTTCTAAGGATCAAGCGGCGCATCGCCAAGCTTACTTCCTCCGATCCACCTCTAACCGGCATGGACACGGTCCTTTGGTGGTTAGATAGGCGGATCCAGCCGTTGGCCAATCACGGTGGCCGCCTTCTTTGCGACTAAACGGGTGCCAACGACCCAATGCGGACAACCAGCAAAGACTGGTCCGCGAGGGATCTTCGACGGCGCGTGAACCAGTTGGTCGCATCACGCGACCAATACGAAGCGAGTCGGCCTATGTATACGGCCGACAATCCGGCTCCCAAGGTATTTTTTCCGTCATTTGGGTAGAGTTTGACATTCTTTCTTGGATTTTTTCGCTTCTAACCCTGATTTTTATTTTCAACAAATTGCTGAACTTCCAGACTCGGAGCTAGCCTCCGAAGCTGAGCTGGATGCATTGCGTACCGCCTCTACAGGTGGGCGCAAGCGCAAGAAGATTCCTTCCTCTGAGGAAGTTATCGACCTTGACGGAATTCCCGTCGCCACCTCCAGGTTAGATCATCCGGGTTATTTTTCTTTTGTCGAAGTTTTTTCTTTCGCCTTCGGAGTTTTAACTTTTCCGGGTTTTTTGTTTTTAGCCTGCCTCCCTCCAACCTAAAGCCGAAGAAGCTGAAGAAAAACAAAGTTGTGTCTAGCCGAGGCGCTCAACCTTCTCCCGTCATTGCCCCGGACACACCGTCCACGATGGCGGAAGAGCATGCTGCAGCCCCCACCACCAAGCCGCTAGAGCCCAGCCAGCCCGTTGTGTCGAACACGGACACGAGGGAAAGGGAGGCTCCAGAGGTGGGAAAATCTTCTCGGACATTCGACGAGGAGATTCCCACCTTCGACAAGGACTTCAAGATTATCAATGACGGCCTAAGCACGGACGGAACTCTTTTTGCGGAATACGCAAAAGGGTTCAATGAAAACTTGGCGGGTTTGCAACGAATGAGCTAGGTATGTAACTCTAGCCCCCAAGCATTAAACAAAATGTAACCTTTTTTGCTTTGATGCTTTATGTTCATTCCTTTCCTTGCCATGTTCCAGCAAACCGCTGAAGCCATTAATATGGAAGTTTTCAACAAACTCAACATCAAGAATAAAGAAGTTAGAAATCTTCTTTCTATTCTTGAGGAGAGAGAGACAGAGCTGGCATTGTCTCAGCTGGCGTTGTCGGAAACAACAGGTAAGTGTTTTTCCTCTGAAGTTTCCGATGCAATTTTTTTTTGTCTAAGTACATTATTCCGGAAGTTTTCTAAACTCGGAATTTTCCTTACTTTTCAGCTGCTTTGGCTAAGGCCAAGCAAATAGCTGAAGACGCCGGCAATGCCGAGTTTCTCCGAAAGGAGAATTTGGACCTTCAAAAGGATCTTGTGAAGGCTCAAAAAGATCTGGAAGCCAGCAATTTGGCCCTTGGAATTTCCCAATCCAAGGCCTCCGCACAGGCGGAGAAGGACCAGTCCACCATTCGGGACTTGGAGGCTGCTCTGAACCTGCGCCTGGAGGAAGGCTCCGAAATTGACAAAATTGTCGGTAAGTTTTTTTCTGTATTTACCATTCTTCCCAGTCTTGTTGTGTTTCTCTGCTTTTTTACTTAACCTTCTTGGTTGTTTTTACTGAAAAACAGGAGATAGCCCATATCTTTCTCGGATTGATAGAATCCGAGCTTTCGGGAAGACCTGGACTTCGATCAGAGCTGCTGGCATGCAGCTGGTCAACAAGTTCCTTCCCGCAAGGACTGGGGAGTTCTCGGACGTTGAGAAACTTCCGGGTGCCATCATGGAGGTGGCGGAGTCCAGGGAATCCACCCTACGCTCCGCTGCACGGGGTGGTGCACGCATGGCACTCGGCCTTATGCGTATGCACTACCCTAGTGCAAAGTCTTGGCGCGTGGCGTCCGGTATCCCTCAAGGATACACGGATGCTCAGCGGAATACAATCTTTGATGAAATCAAAGGCCATGCCACCAAGATTGCCTCCATGGTGAATATCTCCATCACCTATCCAGAAGAGGAGGTCCCTGCAGCCCCCGAGGATGATAGCAGCAAGGAAGAGTCGGATGCTTGAAGGGCTGCCTTGAACCTGGATGGTGAAAGTAGACAAATAGGAGCATTACTGTACTTTTTAAAATGTAATTCGAATTGTAATGCTTCTATTCCTTTTGCATTAATGAGAATTCCGCCTTTTGCAGTCTTAATTATGAAACTCTTTGCAAGGTTTTCGGATTTTATTATTCCTTTATCTTCTAAGTTCCCTGGCGTATATGTTTTAACTGTCCTTAGTGTTTGAAATGGCTCAATAGCATTATGAATCGTCATGCCGAGTAACTGGGTATAACCAATCAGTTTAAACTCGGAAACATGGATCATACTAAAGGCATTTTTACTAACTAGCTCCAGTGACCCAACACATAAGCAATCAGATAATGCTTAGAGAAGCAAGGAATTTTTTAAATGAAACTTGGGCACGCAGGCAATTCAAGTTTCCTTTAGCCGTTAGCAGGCTGAAAAATCATTCAGTTTTTTAACGCCGAGTACGCAGGCACAATTCGGGTTAACATTGAGTGTTTTGTAAGATCATTGGGAAATAGATGAGGCGGAATCATGCTTTGTACTATAATAAACTTGTAAAAACATGGATATCAGAATTCCGATAACTTTATTTCATGATCTCAAAAAATGTTTACATAGAAATTGAACCAAGTACGGAAGGGACATAACTGCTAAATACTCCAAGGCTTTCGCTATCCACTTGACTTTGTCGGATTTCTTCAGCAACTTGTAGAGTGGTAAGGCTTTATCCCCCAGCCGACTAATAAATCTACTGACGGCAGCGGCGGAACCCGTCAATCTTTGGACATCTTTCACACACGTAGGTTTCGAGATGTTTAAGATGGCTTTGATCTTTTCCGGGTTAACCTCTATTCCTCTGTGAGAAACGATGAAACCCAGAAGTTTTCCTGAGGGAACCCCGAATACGCACTTAGATGGATTTAACTTCATCTTGTAGGTGCGCAAGTTTTCGAAAGTTTCTCGCAGATCCTCAAGGAGTGTATCTTTTTCCTTGGTTACAACAGCAATATCGTCCACGTAAACATGGACGTTTTTACCAATCTGACTATGCAAACAACGTTGCATGCAACGCTGGTAAGTTGCACCTGCGTTCTTCAGGCCAAATGGCATGGTTACATAATAGTACGCCCCGTATGGGGTTATGAAAGAAGTCTTAATTTGATCTTCCTTTTTCATGCGTATTTGGTGGTACCCGGAGTATGCGTCCAAAAAGCACAAAAGCTCAGAGCCTGCAGTGGCATCTATTATTTGATCGATTCGTGGTAACACGAACCTATCTTTCGGACACAATTTGTTCAAGCCTGTGTAATCTATACACATTCTAAGAGTAGTAGTGTCTTTCTTCGGTACTAATACCGGGTTTGCAGACCATTCAGTGTGAATTACTTCCTGGATGAATCTGCTGCCAAAAGCCGGATAATTTCCTTGCCAATAGCATTCCGTCTTCTTCCGTCAAATCGACGGAGACCTTGTTTGACGGGTTTTGATCCTGGAATCACCTTGAGTTGGTGCTCAGCAAGTTCCCTGGGTACGCCTGGCATGTCAGCTGGACACCAGGCAAAAATATCCCAGTTCTCACGGAGGAACTTGATGAGCTCGCCTTCCTATTTGTCAGTCATCCCAGTCCCTACGACGATGAACTTTGTCGGATCTTTGGGGTCTAGGATTACCTGTTTTGTATTCTCAGACGCCTTGAAGCTGTCTGTTGGCTTCCGAGTTTCTTTTCCTGCCGGCATTTCTGTCGGCGATACCTCCTTGGCTAATTCCTTCAGTTCTTCCTTTGCTATGACTCTCTGAGCGCAAAGGGCATTTTCTTTCTCCAACTCGTTTGCCAGCTTGAAGTCACCAGCTATGGTGATTACTCCTCCTTTGAGTCCTGGCATCTTCAGCTTGTTATAGATATAACAGGATCTTGCCATAAATTTGGCGAAAGCTGGATGTCCGAGTATTGCGTGATACACGCTTTCGAACGGCACTACTTCGAAGGATACTTTTTCCTGCCGGAAGTGATCTTTATCTCCGAAGGTGACATCTAGGGAAATTTCTCCTAGGGATCGTGCTTGTCTGCCAGGAACGATGCCATGGAAGCGTATGTTGCTGTAATTGAGCTGGGACTCGGAAATCTTCAGATGCTTCAGTGTATCCAGGTACATTATGTTAATGCTGGATCCTCCATCCATCAGCACTCTTCTTAGCCTAGTGTTCTGGACAATAGGGCTTACGACAAGAGCTTGTGTGCCGGGTTCAGGGATATTCCCGGGATGATCAGACTGATCCCAGGTAATTGGTGTGTTGGAGTACTTCAAGAATTTCGGGGTTGCTGGAACAACCGCGTTTATTTCTCGAAGTGTTCTTTTGGCCACCTTTGCTGACGGAGTTGCTAGGAATGTTAGCATTGCTTCTCCATCAACTCTCGTAAATTTGGGTCCGCCCTTTCGCTGTTGTTCCTGATTTTTTCATCAGTGTCCGATTCACTGTCTTCTTTGTCAGCTTCTGGCTTTTGTTTGGCGGGTTTCCTTTTGGAACCCTTCCCCTTATTTCCAGATCCTGCACTGCCTTTCATGTGCTTATTCAGCCGGCATTGCGCGTTTGTGTGGGTGGGTTTCCCAAATTGTGAATGGTGGACACAGGGTTCCGACTTAATCCTCTCCCACTCCTCTGGAGTGTAGTTGATTGGATCTGGACTGCGTCCTTTCCACTTATTCCCTTTTTCACTTCCAAAGGCTATGTTGACCTCTTTGGGTTTTGTCGTTGTTTCTGGAGTTCCTTTTTTTCAGAACGAGGAGTTTTCTTGGCAAGTATCAGTGATTCGATATTGCCCCCTCTTGATCTGATGTCGTCTTCAGCTGCAGCGTGTTCGTTGGCGGTTGTAAGCATAGATCCGAGATCTTTGTGCTGTTTGGAACCAACCATGAACGGAACAAGTCCGGGTTTTAGGCCATTGACGAAAGCATGCATTGCTTGTACGTCAGTTACTCCAGAACAACTATTCTTCATTGCCGTCCATCTGGAGATGAAATCTACATATGGTTCATCCTCGAATTGGGTGCAACGGTTCAGCTGGTTGATGCTGTTCGGGCGTTTGTACGTTCCCCGGAAATGCTGAGTAAATACTCTAGCCATATCATCCCAGCTGTCGTCAGTTCTTGATGGTAATCCATTGATCCAATCTCTGGCTCCGTCCAGTAACATTAGGGGAAGAAACTTGACAGCTTCCAGGTCTGTCCCATTGTTGATCTGGACGGCTGTATAGTAGTCTGAGAGCCAGGTGTCCGGGTTTGTGCTGCCGGTGTATTTCTGGTACGTTGGACCGACTTTGGCAAAGCCAGAATGCAGTGTTATCCTTCGGATTCTGTCAGTGAAACACTTAGGACCACAGTATAGATCATCCTTTTCCGCTCTATCAATGTGTGCGGAATATGTTCCAGCTGAATGGACAGAAGGGGATCTACTCCTTTCTTTTCCATTGTTGCGCGGAAACGCTTTTCCGGGATTGTATCTATCTCTTCCATGATCACGCCCTTTTGGATTAGGCGGAGTCCTGCTCCTGTGCCTTTCTTTATCCTTAGGAGGTGTCCGGGATCTCTCACGTCTGTGAGGTATATCGTATCTTCCGGCTTTCTCAGCTCGGTTTCTCGGAGGTGGCATTGTTTTGCCGTCAGTACGGTATTTTTCTTCCCGATCGTGGGGTTCGAGTCCACCTTTCGGGGGATGGGATCCGGTTCGGGACGCTTCATCCCTATTGTCGGGGTTTTTCTTGTCTTTTCTCGGATCCTCTTTTTATCCTTTGAATTGTCTGAATCTCCAGGTTCCTCTGGTCCAGGTGCTCCAGCGGCGCAAGTAGCTGTTTTGCATAGGGCGGAGTTATCCTGCAGTCTTCCTGATCGCTCTTGGGCCCGCTGTTGTTGTTGCAATGCTTTTCCTAGGAAAGCATACACCCCTGAAGCTTTTCACCATTAGAATACAAGTCATTATTGAGGATGGCGAACGCTGCTTCCGCTTTTTCTGCTGCGGGTTTGTATATTGGTTCGCCTCTAGCATCTTTGCCGTTTACCTGCTTTTGCCAAGATGGGTTGTGAAACCTTTCTTTTGGCGGCAGTACTTCCGGTCTTACGATTCCGGGTAACCTTGTAGGTTTAATGCCAGATCTATTCTTTCTCTCGTACTCCTCGATTTCTTCCTTCATGAGCTTAATGTCATCCTGGGTTTTTTGGAGGTGTTCACGAGTTCTGAGTAGATGTTGCTGTTGTCGTTGGAAGGCTCGTCTCCTGGCTTCCAGCATCTCAGGGGGTTCATTTAATCCCACTGGCGTTTGCAACAGCTGCTGTTCTTCCTGTTCCGTCATTGGCGGAGCAAGGATTTCTTTGATTTTCTTCTCCGCAGGCTTTGTTCCGCTAGCATCTCCTACTTCCAGGTTTTCATCAGCTAGATCAGCTGATTTTTTCTTCCGGATTTTGTATTGGAGTTTCTTAGCAGCACGGTGCTTTTTCTTGGAAGAGGGAGGCTTTTTGACAGGCTCATCTTCTGTCAATTCCTTTACATTAGGAAATATCGGAGAAGTTTCTCCGTCTTCTCTCTCTTCCTCTGGCGGAGGGGTTTTAGGGCTTTCCTGGCTGCCGGCGTCCGTGGTATCAGCCGGTTTCGCCATTAGTACTTCATGGAATCCCTCTTGAAACGATTTAACTTTCCTTTCGAAGGCGTCCGCGTCTTCGTCTTCAGAATCAAAATCATCTGATCCGGTTTCTGATTCTAATCTCGCCTCAATGGCGGCTAGTACAGAGTCAGCTTCCGAGTTCATCGTCATGTTGACAGATGTCGGATCTTCCGCCTGTATGACGGGTGTCGGATCTTCCATCTCTGTGACGGGTGTGTTTTTGTCTGCCTCTTGCATGGGATTTCCGTCATCCGTGTTTTCGGCGACTTCGGATTGCACCATGCCGATAAAGTGTGTATCACTCTTTTGTCGGCGATCTGAGCAGAATCCGGTATCATAGTCATCTTCGATTGGGTATAGGGCGGGTGGGAAATATTTGCTTCCACCGCAAAACCCCATTGCCTCTGCAGTTAGTCCGATAAAGATGTTAGCAGATCCGATCGGTAACACGCAGGCACTTACCAGGTGGTTTTGCGCCGGTATGTAGAATCCGTTGCCGAGGAAGTGTCCGACGTCGTCGTCGAACTCCAGGCTTCCGACAGTGATTGATCTTCCGATTTCGCCGAGTATCCCAGATCGGAACTTCACGCCTGACGCCGTTTGCCCCACGGTGGGCGCCAACTGTCGAGACATCGTAGTAGTTTTCATAGACGGGGGTGCCATGAGACTACGGTAGAGACGTGGGGTAACGTGATCGCGTGGTGGATAGTGAACACAGGATTTACCCAGGTTCGGTACGTCGCGACAGTACGACGTGCCTACTCCTGCACTTCTCACTAATCAGGACTAAAGCCTGGATATAGAATTACAATGCGAGGTTTATATCTAGCTATTCGCAGAGGATCGACTTCCCTGGCGAGTTGGCCTATAGCCTCTTCTCTGTTATTCGTTATCAAACTTATCTCCCGTCCGGCTTTATATAATAGCCGGATTAGGGCTTACAGAACAGGAAACCTAGAAGACTACGGTAACTATAACTTGGAAAGTAATGAATCCGTCTTCTCCTCCAAGCCAGATCACGTGGGCCGTGATCCGGGTCTTCTAGAATCCGGCTTCTGTGCGTCAGATTACTGGGCCACCCAATGGACTACAGCCCACTACCGCTTGGGCCACCCTGGTAATCCGGCACTTTGACTACCATCTGATATACCCCTATTTGGTATATATCCGACACTAATTCCAATTAATTTTTTTCTATTCAAAAATGTTTTTTGGTAATATTAAGGCTTTATCCATAATTTCAAAATTCATTTTTGAAATGTGTTGGAAACAACACATTTATGTTCATAAATGAAGAGAATTATTTTACAAGATTTTAGAAACTTGTTTGAGGTTAATTGGAATTTCCAAATAAAATATATGATTTAATTAAGAAATCAGAAAAAGAAAAATGACTCAGAACAAAAAAAAGAGAGAGAAAGAAACAGGCCGGCCCGAGCCAAGCCCATCCCCTTACCTATCGCGCTCGCAGCGCAAGAGAGCAAGCAGCAGCCCACCAGCTCACCTCGGCTCTCTCTCTGTTTCCACCACCGAACAGGTGGGTCCCCCACGATGACGTCGTCCATGACATCACCCGTCGTCCACCTCCGCCCGAAAAACTCGTGCACGACGCCCTCGCGCACGCTCTCCTCGCCCACTCCCTCCTCGCCTCGAAAACCCCCGCAGTACATGCCTCTCGAGTCCCTCTCTCTTTCCCCTCTGCCCCAGTCCCAACCATGCCTCGAGGCCCTACAGATTCCTCGTCGGAGTAACTTCTGGCCGCTGCCGCTTTCGTCGATTCCGGCGAGGTGAGCCATCCACCGAGCCCGCAACTGCGTGCAAACGACTCGCCGTACTCCCGTGCCCCATCCTAACCCCTCGCGCTAATTTTTACGCCCCAGGATCCACGGGAACGAGAAGAGTCGATGCTCACCGGAGTTTCCGCGCCGCCGCCCTCCCCGGAAACAACGGACACAGTCACTGTCCTCAACGCACACGCCGTGTCACGCCGGTCCTTCTAGACCCTTCCTCGAGCCCGGAGACGCACCCGAGTGCCAACGCCGTTCAGCGCCGGGCGCAGCGCCGCCGTCGACGCTATTTCCGGCGAGCCTTGCGTCGCCGAGGTAAACCCTAGGCTCCCAGCCGTTCGATCTCCTTCGTGCGGCTTAGATTAGAAGTTTATCCGAATCGGTATCGTCCAATAGGAATAAGCCAAGTGGCAGCCCAGTCAGCATGCGCACATCAGCAGCCACATAGACGCACAATCATCAACCCTACCCCATCACAGGAAGCCACGTGGCCTAGCCATTTTTTTTCTGTTTTCTCCCGAATAGAAAATAATTGGCAGAATTGCAAAAAACCCCCTGAATCTTAGAAACCTCATAACTTTTGATCTATAAGCCCAAATTTCGCAAACTTAGACTTTTTGAAATCAGCACAACATATAGAAACTTTTGGCACTGCCCAAATTCAAATTTGAAAAACTTAAATTGGTTCAAATTTAAATATGCTTAATCGATGAATCTTGGCATAATTCAAATTCTACAAACCCAAAAATTGCAAATAAAATATTTTTGGAATCCTTATAATGTGTACTTTCATACCCTCTGTCCCAAAATAATAACTGAACCAATTAAAATGAAGTTTAGAATTTAAATAACCATTTGAGTATTTTGCACCTAGTTTTAATTCTATAAATAATTTTAATTAGTTTTCTTTTGGAAAAAAATTCCATTTAGTAGCCTTAAACCAGAGAAACCAGTACCCAAAATAATTGTGACCAGAGAACCCATTCCATGTAATATTTGTCATATAAACCACTCACGGTAGTCAATCATTATACCTTAATTATTGTTTGATGAAACCTCCTTTAGGAAAATTGTAGTATGATCATTTTGATCAAAACCAACACCAATTTTATGTTAACCACTTGTGACAGTAACTTTGGACCATAAACTCAACCCAGAACCCTTTGAAAATTTACAGGTCATATTGTGAATTGCTTGAAACCCTAGTACCCAAAGCCATGAAATGGATCATGTTGATCATGAATTTGTTTTCCAAAAACCTTAGACCAAAACCTTGTGTGATCTTTGTGTTAAACCTTGACCAAACCATACCCTAGTAGCTAGGCCTGAACCATTTTACCATAATTCTTTTTGTAAATTGAATTATTGTGATAAACCTTGAACTTGTCCATACAAGACCAAACAATAACCATCTCATCATATTTTTTTTCTATATTGAATTATGTGTCAAATCCTTGTCCAGGTTAACACCAATCAATTTGAATAACTTGTTATGCTTCTGTATTGTATTTTGTTGTATTTGTTTGTATGTTTGTGAATTGCTTGTTTATTGTTATTTATTTATATTGTTTAGATTGTACGGAGAGAAACGTTCAATTTGTGAAGAGAGTGTCTCTATACCAATTTCCACAAGGCAAGTGATGCTAATGTCCCACTTTTTATATTGCATTAGAGTTTTAAGTAGTATGCATCATAGGTGATTTTATTTATTTTCCAAAGTATACGCTATGCTTAGAAATACCTAGTAGTGTGTAGCCAACCTGAAACCTCTACTAGATACTAGTTTAGCTATGCCAGAATATTATCACAATTATTGATGATACCTGTTGGGTTGTGATGTTTTAAAAATTGAAAATTAACAACCCAATGAAACACCTGGGTGGATTGAACCTTGCTTGGATTATGTTGAGTGGCTACTCAGGACCATGTTCATGGTGGTTTAGCCATGAATGTGGGGGTTATCATCTGAGAGTACACTTGTGGACTGCCACCCAGGGTTAAAGAAATTTGTAGGTATTCATTGTATGGTTAGCTTCTAGTGCAGCCTTGAGGTAATATGGGCTCTGACAAGATTAAGTAAGTTGTGGGGGTTCATCCTGTTGTATGACATTGGGTGGTAGAATTTTAGGAGCGTCGAGTCATGCTGGTATGGTTGAATCCCTCTTCCCAAAGATCTTGTCTCATTCTTCCCTCGGGGATGATGAGTCCCAAGGTGAAAGTGCACAACCTCTACAGAGTTAAAACTAAGATGTTAGCCGTGTCCCGGGTTATGGGCCAGTTGAGCAGCTAGACAGAGTTGGTGCCGAAGGATCTCCTCATCTTTTCTGAATGAAATAAAATATGGTAGAAACCCTTTATAGGGCACATGGTGGTTTAGCCATGACGCCTCAATCAAACTTCATGGTGGTTTAGCCATGATGGTTTCTAAAACTTCATGGTGGTTTAGCCATGATGGTTTATCAAACTTCATGGTGGTTTAGCCATGATGATTTGTCCAACTTTATGGTGGTTTAGCCATGAATGATTGTACAAATGTTTCATTTGTTTAAATTGATTTACAAATATAGGAAAAAATTGGCTTTATGCAAATAGCCCAGACTCCACCAGCCAAATATCATGTAGCTAGTTTATTCCTCAAAAATTGTGACGCCCCGAGATCGGGCACTATGCAGATTTCAGCATTCCCGCCAAAATCCACATAATAACCGATTCCAGGTTGCCACTTGTGATAACATTACAACAGTTCACGAATAATCCACAACAACAACAGAAAAGAGATTTACAAGATGACTCAAACGAGTCGGGGATACAACTGATACAATACAAGGATCCAAATAACAGCGGAAGAAACAACATAGCGTCCGACTACGGACAAGATACAAATTGGACTAAGAGTCCTGAAGATAACCGAGAGCGTCCAATCCCTGCCCAGGCCAAGCCGGAGGGATTCCCAAGCTAACGTCGTCGGACTTCAAACCTGTTGACTGCAATGTTGAATATGCAGCCACGAAAAAGATTCGTGGGTCAGTACGGGTAAGTACTGGCAAGTGGATAACCCATACTCACAAGATACCGGCGTAGCCAGTCATCACAAGATACAAATACTTTGGGATCAATGGAAAGGAAGGGATTATTGCAAATAAGCGGCAGCGGGATGCACTAACCAACTATAGAGACTCACTACAACATCCGGCTAAAAGAGGGGGATAAGATAGCGTATCGAAACCAACTACAACTACTCACCAGACAAACCCATCCAATGTTACCCCCTACTAAGGAAGCAACCCAAGGATACTCACACTGTTGGATTAATGATGGATCAAGTTATTGTGTCAATAAGACTATTACTAGTCAAGTATCATTAGTTAGGTGTAAGTTGTTCTGAGTACTTGTTAGCCAGTACTTTCACCAAGTCAACCATAACCGCGGAAAACACGGCTTCTCGAGAAGATTTAACCCTGCAGGGATGCACCAATTTGGCCGTACACGTAAGAATAACCCGCCAGACGGGGGATCAACCCACCAAGCGAGGTACTCAACACAACCCAATTCTGCTTCGCATCAAGCCCAAAGCACCACGTGCTGTGCGTGCGCGGCTAATCGAGCCCCACGAAGAAAAGGGGACCCTCATAGCACTGGAAGACCACGCCGCCCTAAATGCCGACTACAAAAGTTCCACCCTGGCCTCGGGTTCGCACCTGCATATGCATGCATCAAATGGAAAGCCCGAACTAAGTGTGGCGATTTGGACGAGATGCGAATCGAATCAAGTTGAGGGGGGTGCCCATACTCGCTTCCCACATGCGGTTAGTGCGCTCATCATGGATCAGTAGACAAGACCCTTTTCCTAATTAGGGTCGACACTAGCAGGCTTCAAAACCACGCCGGGCCTCCTGCCGGTGCCTTAACATCAAATTATTATTACCCAAAACATTAACATGTTGTTGATTGAATTGAAACCCAGCTATCAACTAAACATGTGATACGAAAGGAACAACAAGACTTGAGCGCAAACAACACTAAGCATGCAACTACGACACGAGGGCCAACAAGGTAAACAAACAACAGTTAATAGGAAGTGGAAGGAAAAGGCTATATCATGGCTGCAAGGTAGACATATAATAGGATCGAGACACAAGCATCGTATCAACAGGCTAGAATAAGAACAACGGAAAGAATCGGTAACAAGTGATGAAAGGCAGCCATTTGGCAGCAAGTGAGTATACTTGCCTGGAATCCAGCAAGTAGAGGTACATCCGAAGAACTTGTCGTTGCTCACATCATCTCAACGTCCTATCCGCGAAGAAGCAACGACCCTCGAACAAACACCGGATGCAACAATTACTTCTACGGCAAAAGATCCAGCATGATCCTATTTTATATGCATGGCATGGCAAGATGCAACAGGGGAAACAACTTAAGCAATTTAATCGGAACCGGAGTCCGGAGAAATAGGAATTGGTTCAAGTTGTTTAGCTAACCATCAAGTTAAATGTTGTTTAGAATGGAAAACAGTAAATAGGTGAGTTTAGCAATATTAAATGGAATAGGGCAACAATTGAATTAAATACCCCAACACATTCCATATTTATTTATTAGGTGAACATACATAACACTACTACAAATGCAAAATGCAAGGTGCAAACATAAACATGGATGGCATGAACAAATTAAGTGCATTTTTCTGGTATGAAAACATATTTTATTTGTTGGATTTGGAATTAAAATGAGCAAGTTATTAAATTGGCAATTTAAAATGCATTAATTAAGAAATAGTTGTTTTCAGCAATTTAATTTATTCAAAACAGAAAACAAAGTTGATATTTGCAAAGTTTAAAGAATTTTGATTGGAAAACATATTTTACTTTTCAAATTTGGAGTTAAAATGAATTAGTTATGATTTATGCAATTAAATCGATTTAAATTGAGCCGGAAGCCCAACATTTAATTTAGGAGGTTCGAGTTATTTATCTACCCACAAAAATGCAATGCAACACATGAATGAGATGACATTTTAATTATAGTTGATATGTTATAGAAAATAGGGCATAGGTATAGGGGTTTGGGTTTGGGGTGCACACGTGTGGAGAGGATCTTTGTGTTCGACGCCGGAAAGAGGAGATCCTTGGGGCAACGCCGGTGTCTTCAGGACGTGGAGGAAGTAGACGAAGAAGAGGAAGTAGACGAAGTCGTCGATGTCGTGGAAGTAGTCGACATAGTCATAGTAGAGGAAGTAGTCGACGTCGAGGAAGTAGTCGAAGTAATCGTTCTTATTCCGTAAATGAAGTAGTCGTCGCAGAACCGCAACATCATCTTCGGGGTTGATGGCGATCTTGGTGGTCTCGGTCTTCACGGCACGCACGTTGGCAGCCAACGCAAAACGGACACGGTGGCGGGTTGTGGTCGAGGTTCTCGTCGCATCCGTGTAGTGGATCTTGGCGGTTCCGGTCTTCATGGCGCGCACGAAGGCGACCAACACATGGCGGACCCGATGAAGATCATGTCAAGGTTCCGGTCTTCGGGGTCGGGGTGTTCTTGTCGATGCGGTTCATGCATGGTCATCGTAGTCGTTCAAGCGTCATGTTGTCGTGGTCGGATCTTTTCGACAGACATGGACACGGGAACTTGTCAGGGTCATCGTCATTAGGCATCAGCCATGTCTTCGTCAAGTCCCAGGGCGAGAGCGAGTCGCGGCATCTGTCGGCGCCAGGAGAAGCTGACAACGATCCCTTCGGTACAGCGGGCGGTCCTCCCTCTCCGCAATGGCAGAGGTGGCCATGTGCTGCAGGAAGGCGTGCGCGTCGGGGGGCTTGGTCGCCTCCAGGATGAGTACGCAGGCACCAGGCCAGGTCGGCGGGGTTCTTCATCTCCCGGCGGTCCACCGGGAACACGTCGGCGACCGCGTCCATGAAGAACTTGGCCGGATCAAGCAGCACCTGAGCGCGGGCGGCATCTCCGCGCGCAGCGCGTCGGCCTCCTTGCGCCGCGCGGCCACGAAGCCGAAGAAGGCCGCGGAGTCCATTTTGGCGCAGAGCGCCCTGAGGCTCTCGGCGAGGCCCGCGGCGTTCTCTGAGACGGACGACCCCTCGCCGGCTGCGGCGACGGAGTCGAGCTGCTGGAGCGCGCGCGAGACGGAGCTTTCGATGGAGAGCTCGCGGCGGCGGGGCAGAGCTCGGGCCGGAGGCGGCGACGACGGCCTCGTCGTCGACGGAGGGGACGAGGGGAGCGCGGTAGTGCGTGGCCTGGCTGCCGGAGATGAGGCGCGGCCGTCGGCGGCCATGGCCGGAGGAGCAGGAGGGGAAGAGAGGCGCTCGGGCGCGCAGAGGTGAAGGGGCCGGCGGTTAGGCGGAGCACGGGGAAGGCTCGCCGGCCGGACAGAGAGAGGGGGGAGGCGGCGCACCTGGCCTCCTGCCGGCGCCGCGCGAGGAAGGGAGAGGAGATGGCGGCCGAGGGAGAGGGGAGAGGAAGGGGAAGGAGAGGTGGAGAGGAGCGGTGGGGAGGAGGGTGGCCGGAGGGTGGTCGGACTTGGTGATGGCCATCGAGGCCAGGAGAGGAGGGCGACGAGCGCTGGGAGAGACGCAGCGATCGGGGGGGATCGAGCGATGCTCTCCCTCCTGTGCGTGCGTGCGTTTTTTTTTGCACCGGTGGGAGGACCCGTTTGCAATTAGTGGAAACAGCGGGGGCAAAAGGAGGAGGGGGAGAGAGATTTAGGGTTTGGGGGCTGGGATGGTGCGGTTGGGCCTTGCTGGGCCGGAAATTGGGCAGGCTGTTTTTTTTTTCAGAAATTGGTTAGGCACAAATAAAAATAGATTTTAGGCATCAAATGAATTCCAGAAAGTTTTTAGAAACTGTGACTTGATGAATTCAATAAAGTTTGCAAGTTTTTAGTGCACGATGATGCATTAGGATGTCATGCGATGCAAAAATAAAAACAACGATCAAATCTATTAGGGGAAAAACCCCGGACGTTACAGACGACACCACTAACAAGGGATTGCGCCCTCGCAATCCGCTCACAACCACGGGAGAGGAAAGAAGTTCGACTATCGATTCTTCATGCTTCCAGCTGATCTCCTCGACACCACTAACAAGGGTTTGTCGACACCACTAACAAGAGATTCTTGCTCGGAGTGACGACGATGTTCTTCCACCAGGAACCTTCCGATGATCGAACCTATTAGGTTAAAGGCTCAGAAAACGTGCACCCACGTAGGATCCTAACACTTTGAAAGATAGACAAGGGGGGAAGACTCCAAAACAAATAAGATGGGAGGAGAAATAGAATCGAGATAAGGAGAAAACAAGAATCCTATTGAGATGTTTCGAAAACAGGTTTTTGACAAATAGTTTTTGACACTCTAGAAACAACGACCGTTAGCGAGGTTATCCTACAGGCTTTGCGGACCCGTCGCTTCGATAACCATTCGTATCGAAACAATCTCGGGAATCGGAACCAAGGCTCTGATACCATTTGTGACGCCCCGAGATCGGGCACTATGCAGATTTCAGCATTCCCGCCAAAATCCACATAATAACCGATTCCATGTTGCCACTTGTGATAACATTACAACAGTTCACGAATAATCCACAACAACAACAGAAAAGAGATTTACAAGATGACTCAAACGAGTCGGGGATACAACTGATACAATACAAAGATCCAAATAACAGCGAAAGAAACAACATAGCGTCCGACTACGGACAAGATACAAATTGGACTAAGAGTCCTGAAGATAACCGAGAGCGTCCAATCCCTGCCCAGGCCAAGCCGGAGGGATGCCCAAGCTAACGTCGTCGGACTTCAAACCTGTTGACTACAATGTTGAATATGCAGCCACGAAAAAGATTCGTGGGTCAGTACGGGTAAGTACTGGCAAGTGGATAACCCATACTCACAAGATACCGGCGTAGCCAGTCATCACAAGATACAAATACTTTGGGATCAACGGAAAGGAAGGGATTATTGCAAATAAGCGGCAGCGGGCTGCACTAACCAACTATAGAGACTCACTACAACATCCGGCTAAAAGAGGGGGATAAGATAACGTATCGAAACCAACTACAACTACTCACCAGACAAACCCATCCAATGTTACCCCCTACTAAGGAAGAAACCCAAGGATACTCACATTGTTGGATTAAGGATGGATCAAGTTATTGTGTCAATAAGACTATTACTAGTCAAGTATCATTAGTTAGGTGTAAGTTGTTCTGAGTACTTGTTAGCCAGTACTTTCACCAAGTCAACCATAACCGCGGAAAACACGGCTTCTCGAGAAGATTTAACCCTGCAGGGATGCACCAATTTGGCCGTACACGTAAGAATAACCCGCCAGACGGGGGATCAACCCACCAAGCGAGGTACTCAACACAACCCAACTCTGCTTCGCATCAAGCCCAAAGCACCACGTGCTGTGCGTGCGCGGCTAATCGAGCCCCACGAAGAAAAGGGGACCCTCATAGCACTGGAAGACCACGCCGCCCTAAATGCCGACTACAAAAGTTCCACCCTGGCCTCGGGTTCGCATCTGCATATGCATGCATCAAATGGAAAGCCCGAACTAAGTGTGGCGATTTGGACGAGATGCGAATCGAATCAAGTTGAGGGGGGCGCCCATACTCGCTTCCCACATGCGGTTAGTGCGCTCATCATGGATCAGTAGACAAGACCCTTTTCCTAATTAGGGTCGACACTAGCAGGCTTCAAAACCACGCCGGGCCTCCTGCCGGTGCCTTAACATCAAATTATTATTACCCAAAACATTAACATGTTGTTGATTGAATTGAAACCCAGCTATCAACTAAACATGTGATACGAAAGGAACAACAAGACTTGAGCGCAAACAACACTAAGCATGCAACTACGACACAAGGGCCAACAAGGTAAACAAACAACAGTTAATAGGAAGTGGAAGGAAAAGGCTATATCATGGCTGCAAGGTAAACATATAATAGGATCGAGACACAAGCATCGTATCAACAGGCTAGAATAAGAACAACGGAAAGAATCGGTAACAAGTGATGAAAGGCAGCCATTTGGCAGCAAGTGAGTATACTTTCCTGGAATCCAGCAAGTAGAGGTACATCCGAAGAACTTGTCGTTGCTCACATCATCTCAACGTCCTATCCGCGAAGAAGCAACGACCCTCGAACAAACACCGGATGCAACAATTACTTCTACGGCAAAAGATCCAGCATGATCCTATTTTATATGCATGGAATGGCAAGATGCAATAGGGGAAACAACTTAAGCAATTTAATCAGAACCGGAGTCCGGAGAAATAGGAATTGGTTCAAGTTGTTTAGCTAACCATCAAGTTAAATGTTGTTTAGCATGGAAAACAGTAAATAGGTGAGTTTAGCAATATTAAATGGAATAGGGCAACAATTGAATTAAATACCCCAACACATTCCATATTTATTTATTAGGTGAACATACATAACACTACTACAAATGCAAAATGCAAGGTGCAAACATAAACATGGATGGCATAAACAGATTAAGTGCATTTTTCTGGTATGAAAACGTATTTTATTTGTTGGATTTGGAATTAAAATGAGCAAGTTATTAAATTGGCAATTTAAAATGCATTAATTAAGAAATAGTTGTTTTCAGCAATTTAATTTTTTCAAAACAGAAAACAAAGTTGATATTTGCAAAGTTTAAAGAATTTTGATTGGAAAACATATTTTACTTTTCAAATTTGGAGTTAAAATGAATTAGTTATGATTTATGCAATTAAATCGATTTAAATTGAGCCGGAAGCCCAACATTTAATTTAGGAGGTTCGAGTTATTTATCTACCCACAAAAATGCAACGCAACACATGAATGCGATGACATTTTCATTATAGTTGATATGTTATAGAAAATAGGGCATAGGTATAGGGGTTTGGGTTTGGGGTGCACACGTGTGGAGAGGATCTTTGTGTTCGACGCCGGAAAGAGGAGATCCTCGGGGCAACGCCGGTGTCTTCAGGACGTGGAGGAAGTAGACGAAGAAGAGGAAGTAGACGAAGTCGTCGATGTCGTGGAAGTAGTCGACGTAGTCATAGTAGAGGAAGTAGTCGACGTCGAGGAAGTAGTCGAAGTAATCGTTCTTATTCCGTAAATGAAGTAGTCGTCGCAGAACCGCAACATCATCTTCGGGGTTGATGGCGATCTTGGTGGTCTCGGTCTTCACGGCACGCACGTTGGCAGCCAACGCAAAACGGACACGGTGGCGGGTTGTGGTCGAGGTTCTCGTCGCATCCGTGTAGTGGATCTTGGCGGTTCCGGTCTTCATGGCGCGCACGAAGGCGACCAACACATGGCGGACCCGATGAAGATCATGTCAAGGTTCCGGTCTTCGGGGTCGGGGTGTTCTTGTCGATGCGGTTCATGCATGGTCATCGTAGTCGTTCAAGCGTCATGTTGTCGTGGTCGGATCTTGTCGACGGACATGGACACGGGAACTTGTCAGGGTCATCATCATTAGGCATCAGCCATGTCTTCGTCAAGTCCCAGGGCGAGAGCGAGTCGCGGCATCTGTCGGCGCCAGGAGAAGCTGACAACGATCCTTCGGTATAGCGGGCGGTCCTCCCTCTCCGCAATGGCAGAGGTGGCCATGTGCTGCAGGAAGGCGTGCGCGTCGGGGGGCTTGGTCGCCTCCAGGATGAGTACGCAGGCACCAGGCCAGGTCGGCGGGGTTCTTCATCTCCCGGCGGTCCACCGGGAACACGTCGGCGACCGCGTCCATGACGAACTTGGCCGGATCAAGCAGCACCTGAGCGCGGGCGGCATCTCCACGCGCAGCGCGTCGGCCTCCTTGCGCCGCGCGGCCACGAAGCCGAAGAAGGCCGCGGAGTCCATTTTGGCGCAGAGTGCCCTGAGGCTCTCGGCGAGGCCCGCGGCGTCCTCTGAGACGGACGACCCCTCGCCGGCTGCGGCGAAGGAGTCGAGCTGCTGGAGCGCGCGCGAGACGGAGCTTTCGATGGAGAGCTCGCGGCGGCGGGGCAGAGCTCGGGCCGGAGGCGGCGACGACGGCCTCGTCGTCGACGGAGGGGACGAGGGGAGCGTGGTAGTGCGTGGCCTGGCTGCCGGAGACGAGGCGCGGCCGTCGGCGGCCATGGACGGAGGAGCAGGAGGGGAAGAGAGGCGCTCGGGCGCGCAGAGGTGAAGGGGCCGGCGGTTAGGCGGAGCACGGGGAAGGCTCGCCGGCCGGACAGAGAGAGGAAGGAGGCGGCGCGCCTGGCCTCCTGCCGGCGCCGCGCGAGGAAGGGAGAGGAGATGGCGGCCGAGGGAGAGGGGAGAGGAAGGGGAAGGCGAGGTGGAGAGGAGCGGTGGGGAGGAGGGTGGCCGGAGGGTGGTCGGACTTGGTGATGGCCATCAAGGCCAGGAGAGGAGGGCGACGAGCGCTGGGAGAGACGCAGCGATCGGGGGGGATCGAGCGATGCTCTCCCTCCCGTGCGTGCGTGCGTTTTTTTTTTTTGCACCGGTGGGAGGACCCGTTTGCAATTAGTGGAAACGGCGGGGGCAAAAGGAGGAGGGGGAGAGAGATTTAGGGTTTGGGGGCTGGGATGGTGCGGTTGGGCCTTGCTGGGCCGGAAATTGGGCAGGCTGGCTGGCTGCTCTCTTTTTTTTTTCTTTGTTTTTTTTTTCAGAAATTGGTTAGGCACAAATAAAAATAGATTTTAGGCATCAAATGAATTCCAGAAAGTTTTTAGAAACTGCGACTTGATGAATTCAATAAAGTTTGCAAGTTTTTAGTGCACGATGATGCATTAGGATGTCATGCGATGCAAAAATAAAAACAACGATCAAATCTATTAGGGGAAAAAACCCCGGACGTTACAGACGACACCACTAACAAGGGATTGCGCACTCGCAATCCGCTCACAACCACGGGAGAGGAAAGAAGTTCGACTATCGATTCTTCATGTTTCCAGCTGATCTCCTCGACACCACTAACAAGGGTTTCTCGACACCACTAACAAGAGATTCTTGCTCGGAGTGACGACGATGTTCTTCCACCAGGAACCTTCCGATGATCGAACCTATTAGGTTAAAGGCTCAGAAAACGTCCACCCACGTAGGATCCTAACACTTTGAAAGATAGACAAGGGGGGAAGACTCCAAAACAAATAAGATGGGAGGAGAAATAGAATCGAGATAAGGAGAAAACAAGAATCCTATTGAGATGTTTCGAAAACAGGTTTTTGACAAATAGTTTTTGACACTCTAGAAACAACGACCGTTAGCGAGGTTATCCTACAGGCTTTCCGGACACGTCGCTTCGATAACCATTCGTATCGAAACAATCTCGAGAATCGGAACCAAGGCTCTGATACCATTTGTGACGCCCCGAGATCGGGCACTATGCAGATTTCAGCATTCCCGCCAAAATCCACATAATAACCGATTCCAGGTTGCCACTTGTGATAACATTACAACAGTTCACGAATAATCCACAACAACAACAGAAAAGAGATTTACAAGATGACTCAAACGAGTCGGGGATACAACTGATACAATACAAAGATCCAAATAACAGCGGAAGAAACAACATAGCGTCCGACTACGGACAAGATACAAATTGGACTAAGAGTCCTGAAGATAACCAAGAGCGTCCAATCCCTGCCCAGGCCAAGCCGGAGGGATGCCCAAGATAACGTCGTCGGACTTCAAACCTGTTGACTGCAATGTTGAATATGCAGCCACGAAAAAGATTCGTGGGTCAGTACGGGTAAGTACTGGCAAGTGGATAACCCATACTCACAAGATACCGGCGTAGCCAGTCATCACAAGATACAAATACTTTGGGATCAACGGAAAGGAAGGTATTATTGCAACTAAGCGGCAGCGGGCTGCACTAACCAACTATAGAGACTCACTACAACATCCGGCTAAAAGAGGGGGATAAGATAGCGTATCGAAACCAACTACAACTACTCACCAGACAAACCCATCCAATGTTACCCCCTACTAAGGAAGAAACCCAAGGATACTCACATTGTTGGATTAAGGATGGATCAAGTTATTGTGTCAATAAGACTATTACTAGTCAAGTATCATTAGTTAGGTGTAAGTTGTTCTGAGTACTTGTTAGCCAGTACTTTCACCAAGTCAACCATAACCGCGGAAAACACGGCTTCTCGAGAAGATTTAACCCTGCAGGGATGCACCAATTTGGCCGTACACGTAAGAATAACCCGCCAGACGGGGGATCAACCCACCAAGCGAGGTACTCAACACAACCCAACTCTGCTTCGCATCAAGCCCAAAGCACCACGTGCTGTGCGTGCGCGGCTAATCGAGCCCCACGAAGAAAAGGGGACCCTCATAGCACTGGAAGACCACGCCGCCCTAAATGCCGACTACAAAAGTTCCACCCTGGCCTCGGGTTCGCACCTGCATATGCATGCATCAAATGGAAAGCCCGAACTAAGTGTGGCGATTTGGACGAGATGCGAATCGAATCAAGTTGAGGGGGGCGCCCATACTCGCTTCCCACATGCGGTTAGTGCGCTCATCATGGATCAGTAGACAAGACCCTTTTCCTAATTAGGGTCGACACTAGCAGGCTTCAAAACCACGCCGGGCCTCCTGCCGGTGCCTTAACATCAAATTATTATTACCCAAAACATTAACATGTTGTTGATTGAATTGAAACCCAGCTATCAACTAAACATGTGATACGAAAGGAACAACAAGACTTGAGCGCAAACAACACTAAGCATGCAACTACGACACGAGGGCCAACAAGGTAAACAAACAACAGTTAATAGGAAGTGGAAGGAAAAGGCTATATCATGGCTGCAAGGTAGACATATAATAGGATCGAGACACAAGCATCGTATCAACAGGCTAGAATAAGAACAACGGAAAGAATCGGTAACAAGTGATGAAAGGCAGCCATTTGGCAGCAAGTGAGTATACTTGCCTGGAATCCAGCAAGTAGAGGTACATCCGAAGAACTTGTCGTTGCTCACATCATCTCAACGTCCTATCCGCGAAGAAGCAACGACCCTCGAACAAACACCGGATGCAACAATTACTTCTACGGCAAAAGATCCAGCATGATCCTATTTTATATGCATGGCATGGCAAGATGCAACAGGGGAAACAACTTAAGCAATTTAATCGGAACCGGAGTCCGGAGAAATAGGAATTGGTTCAAGTTGTTTAGCTAACCATCAAGTTAAATGTTGTTTAGCATGGAAAACAGTAAATAGGTGAGTTTAGCAATATTAAATGGAATAGGGCAACAATTGAATTAAATACCCCAACACATTCCATATTTATTTATTAGGTGAACATACATAACACTACTACAAATGCAAAATGCAAGGTGCAAACATAAACATGGATGGCATGAACAGATTAAGTGCAGTTTTCTGGTATGAAAACATATTTTATTTGTTGGATTTGGAATTAAAATGAGCAAGTTATTAAATTGGCAATTTAAAATGCATTAATTAAGAAATAGTTGTTTTCAGCAATTTAATTTTTTCAAAACAGAAAACAAAGTTGATATTTGCAAAGTTTAAAGAATTTTGATTGGAAAACATATTTTACTTTTCAAATTTGGAGTTAAAATGAATTAGTTATGATTTATGCAATTAAATCGATTTAAATTGAGCCGGAAGCCCAACATTTAATTTAGGAGGTTCGAGTTATTTATCTACCCACAAAAATGCAATGCAACACATGAATGAGATGACATTTTAATTATAGTTGATATGTTATAGAAAATAGGGCATAGGTATAGGGGTTTGGGTTTGGGGTGCACACGTGTGGAGAGGATCTTTGTGTTCGACGCCGGAAAGAGGAGATCCTCGGGGCAACGCCGGTGTCTTCAGGACGTGGAGGAAGTAGACGAAGTCGTCGATGTCGTGGAAGTAGTCGACGTAGTCATAGTAGAGGAAGTAATTGACGTCGAGGAAGTAGTCGAAGTAATCGTTCTTATTCCGTAAATGAAGTAGTCGCAGAACCGCAACATCATCTTCGGGGTTGATGGCGATCTTGGTGGTCTCGGTCTTCACGGCACGCACGTTGGCAGCCAACGCAAAACGGACACGGTGGCGGGTTGTGGTCGAGGTTCTCGTCGCATCCGTGTAGTGGATCTTGGCGGTTCCGGTCTTCATGGCGCGCACGAAGGCGACCAACACATGGCGGACCCGATGAAGATCATGTCAAGGTTCCGCTCTTCGGGGTCGGGGTGTTCTTGTCGATGCGGTTCATGCATGGTCATCGTAGTCGTGCAAGCGTCATGTTGTCGTGGTCGGATCTTGTCGACGGACATGGACACGGAAACTTGTCAGGGTCATCGTCATTAGGCATCAGCCATGTCTTCGTCAAGTCCCAGGGCGAGAGCGAGTCGCGGCATCTGTCGGCGCCAGGAGAAGCTGACAACGATCCTTCGGTACAGAGGGCGGTCCTCCCTCTCCGCAATGGCAGAGGTGGCCATGTGCTGCAGGAAGGCGTGCGCGTCGGGGGGCTTGGTCGCCTCCAGGATGAGTACGCAGGCACCAGGCCAGGTCGGCGGGGTTCTTCATCTCCCGGCGGTCCACCGGGAACACGTCGGCGACCGCGTCCATGACGAACTTGGCCGGATCAAGCAGCACCTGAGCGCGGGCGGCATCTCCGCGCGCAGCGCGTCGGCCTCCTTGCGCCGCGCGGCCACGAAGCCGAAGAAGGCCGCGGAGTCCATTTTGGCGCAGAGCGCCCTGAGGCTCTCGGCGAGGCCCGCGGCGTCCTCTGAGACGGACGACCCCTCGCCGGCTGCGGCGACGGAGTCGAGCTGCTGGAGCGCGCGCGAGACAGAGCTTTCGATGGAGAGCTCGCGGCGGTGGAGGAGGCGAACGGCGGCGGGGCAGAGCTCGGGCCGGAGGCGGCGACGACGGCCTCGTTGTCGACGGAGGGGACGAGGGGAGCGCGGTAGTGCGTGGCCTGGCTGCCGGAGACGAGGCGCGGCCGTCGGCGGCCATGGACGGAGGAGCAGGAGGGGAAGAGAGGCGCTCGGGCGCGCAGAGGTGAAGGGGCCGGCGGTTAGGCGGAGCTCGGGGAAGGCTCGCCGGCCGGACAGAGAGAGGGAGGAGGCGGCGCGCCTGGCCTCCTGCCGGCGCCGCGCGAGGAAGGGAGAGGAGATGGCGGCCGAGGGAGAGGGGAGAGGAAGGGGAAGGCGAGGTGGAGAGGAGCGGTGGGGAGGAGGGTGGCCAGAGGGTGGTCGGACTTGGTGATGGCCATCGAGGCCAGGAGAGGAGGGCGACGAGCGCTGGGAGAGACGCAGCGATCGGGGGGGATCGAGCGATGCTCTCCCTCCCGTGCGTGCGTGCGTTTTTTTTTTTGCACCGGTGGGAGGACCCGTTTGCAATTAGTGGAAACGGCGGGGGCAAAAGGAGGAGGGGGAGAGAGATTTAGGGTTTGGGGGCTGGGATGGTGCGGTTGGGCCTTGCTGGGCCGGAAATTGGGCAGGCTGGCTGGCTGCTCTCTTTTCTTTTTTTTTGTTTCTTTGTTTTTTTTTCAGAAATTGGTTAGGCACAAACAAAAATAGATTTTAGGCATCAAATGAATTCCAGAAAGTTTTTAGAAACTGTGACTTGATGAATTCAATAAAGTTTGCAAGTTTTTAGTGCACGATGATGCATTAGGATGTCATGCGATGCAAAAATAAAAACAACGATCAAATCTATTAGGGGAAAAACCCCGGACGTTACAAAAATGTCACCAAACAAGTATCACTTGCCAGTACATTGTTTGTACTGACTTCCTCCCCCGTGGGGGCTGCATATTCCAACGTGTAGATGAATCTGAAGACGAGTGAGGATTTCGTCTAGTATCTCGAGTCTATCGCCAACATGTTCTCCCTGTGGCGCATGAAGTGAAGAAGGCTCATTGAAGATTTGTTTTCCGCTGTGTTTACTTTGAACCTTGTTATTTGGGCTAGTCCATGTTGACTATGCCATTTGTAAAGCTATTTTATTTCTTATCCATTGGATCAACGTTGTAGAATGATGCTATTGCAATGAATATTTCATTTTGTCATGTGTATGCTATCAGAGATCCCGGGAATAGCAGGTTACATAGGTGTTCTACCTTTATTAAAAGGTAGGGAGTTACAATATGCTAGTCTAATATTCAGGTGTGTCCTCACATGAACTCCGACTAGGGACATATTTAGAATAACCAAGTAAGTAAAGAGTTTCACGAACAAGTCACGTACTTGCCAATCAATACAATGATATTATTTAAGGCACATTATTATAAATCATGGATACATAGATATATCATCATCTCTATGATTGCCTCTCTGGCATATCTCCAACAGTCTCCCACTTGCACTAGAATCAATCCAGAAGATATCTAATACCCATAGCTCTTGTGTGCGCCTCATGCTTAGGCCGCCGGAGAGGTTTTGTCAAAGGATCAGCAACACTCAGATCTGTATGTATTTTGCATAAGCTTACTGATACGTCTCCAGCGTATCTATAATTTCTGATGCTCCACGATCATATTTTGCCAATTGCTACTTGTTTTCTCCCTTATTTATGCATTTTATAGGTTTTCCGGAACTAACCTATTAACAAGATGCCAAGTGCCAGTTCCCTGTTTTATGCTGTTTTTGGTTTCAGAAAAGTTGTTCTACAAACATTCTCGGAATTGGACCCCACAAAGCCCGAAATTCCTATTTTTTCCGGAAGCATCCAAAACACCGAAGAGGAGTCGAAGAGGGGCAACAGGGGGGCACACCATAGGGTGGCGCGGGTCGCCGCGCCACCTATAGGTGTGGGGCCCCTGGAGCTCCACCGCCTCTGCCCTTTCGCCTATTTAAGCCCCCCGGATGGAAAACCCTAAACACCTGATCAAAAATCCCCGAAAAGTTCCACAGCCGCCGTCACCGTCAACCCTAGACCAGGAGGGTTCTGAAGCTGTTTCCGGCACCCTGCCGGAGAGGAGATCATCACCGGAGGCTTCTACATCACCATGCCTGCCTCCGGAGTGATGCGTGAGTAGTTCATCCTTGGACTATGTAACATCCCAAGTATGAAAACTACCCCTAGAATGTTTGATTTCCTGTTTAATTAAAGTATTGCATCATGGCATCATTTTACTCCCTTGTTTGCATTTGTTTACTAGTTGTTTGCACCTGTTTTTATTTGATTTCATAATGAAACTCAAACAATTTCAAATGCCTTGTTTTCATACTTGCTCTGTTACAACCTTTTAAATAAAAATCTCAAATAAAAACAACCAATTTGTTTTCATATTTTTCCATAATGATCACTTATTTAAATGATGGTTTTATTCAATCAATTAAATCCAAATCAAATTTCAAACTCAAACCCAATGCATCAAACAGAACCACTTTGAATCTATGAAAATCTCTAAACCAATCAAATCATTTTAATCACTTTAATCAATAGGGTTCACCCTATTAAACACTTTGTTTTCAATATTATTTTATTTAATAACAAAATACCTCTAAATTTGAAATAATTCCAAACAGTACCAAAATTCAAATGTTCTTGAATTCCAAAATTGGTTTATGGCTGTAGTTGACCTAACACACTCCCATGAATTTTTCCAAGATTTTATCAACTCCAAAAACTATCTAATTCTTCCATTTTCTCCTTGCTACAAAAAAAAAACAGAAAAGCAAAATAAGAAAAAGCAAACGCCGCGCGCAGCAGCTAAGCCTACCCAGCCCAGCCCACTACCGCAACGGCCCGGTACCCCTTCGTCGCGGCCGCCCCCGTCGTCTCCCTGTACGGCGAGCCATCCGGCTATGCCACGGAGGCCACCGTACCGCAGCGACGGCCACCAGCTCTCCCTGGCCCCTATAAGACCCCTAGGGCACATGCGCCGCTGCCCTAACCCTAACTGTCATCGATCCCCTCGCGATCGCCGTCAATTTCCTCTCCCTCGCGGCCTGTCCCCTTTCTGAATTTCTCACCGGAGAGATCGCTCTCTGAATCTCCTCCGATCACCGTCTCCTCGCAGCTCCACCACCCTCGCTAGTTCCGGGAATCGAACCACCTTCACTCCAGCTTCCGTTTGAACACCACCGCACCTCCGAGGACATCCCACAACGACGCCGCCATCCTCGCCGCCGTCCGCTTCCTCCACCTCGCCGTATCTGAATCCGAGCACGCCGCCGTCGCAGGAGCCCACCTTCGTCCATGCTGAACGCGGAGATCGACGCGCCACTTCTTCCTCGACCTCCTGGACATCACCGCGAGCACGAAGCACGCGCAGATCGCCGCCGCCGTCCGCGACGCCGCCGTCTACGCAGTCTGCACCGGGCCTCTGCACGGCGACAGACGTTGGTGAGCATCCACTGTCCACCTCCTCCTTCTCCCTGTCTGTCCACCCCGCAACGCATCCGTGCACGCGTGCATCCACCCACGAGCACCACCACGGCGCAGCACGGCCCCGTCGAACACCGCCGTCGAGCGTTTATCTCCGTCAGGTTCAGACTGGGTTTTCGCTGTCAGTTAAACTTTCAGAAAAATCGCAACACCTCAACCTCGCTGCCTAGCGGTATCTGTCAACGAACTGAATTTACCGCAGTGGTAACGCACCCACTGAGCGCAGCGCTTGGTCGTGGGTTCGAGCCCCCGCAGCGCCACCCTTTTTGGGGATTTTCCCCCTAAGCTGTGGTCCACCTGTCTGTGGGCGTGGTGGCCAGCTGTGCTGCCACACAGCACCACGTAGGCTCGTGGCCCACTGGCAGTGGTTGAGGGTAGACCATAGTGCGGTGCATTTTGTTTTCCTGCACGTTTCTTTTAACTTTAAGTCCCTCCAAAATTACAGATTAGTCCTCTGTTTTAATTTGATAATAACTTTCAAAATATAACTCTAAATAACAAAAGTAACATATGTTTGTTGTTCTAAATTAAATTATCTATCCAACTAATCCAGTTGTGTACTGTTTTGAAATTCCCAAAGGCAATTCAAATTTGAATTCAAACAATTCAATTACAATTTGATAAAATCAATAACTAATTCATTCTTAATCCAATAAATGCAAATAAAATATGCTTTCCATGCTATTTCAAATAACCTTTTCAAATATAAATTTTGTTTCATGGTTTGAATAATTTAAATTGCCTAAATAATTTAATCCTTGTTTAATTCATTTAAATTTGATAAAATCATAACTTGCTCAAACTAAAATATTTTTGAACATGCAAAATATGTTTTCAAATCATCAAAGTATAAACTTTTCAAATATGAATTTGAAACTATGTTTTGAACAAATAAAAATTCAATTAAATTCAAACTTGTTTTAAATTCATTTAAAACTTGTTTAATATTGTTTAATTCATAATTAAATTGTCCTAACTCCTATTTCAATAATTGAAACATGTAATCCAACTAAAATTTGTTGTTCTTTTCAAATATAAACTTTGTTATTTGTTTTGAACACTTTAACTTGATGAAAACAACAATTACTTGTGTGATATCTTTAAGTAACCAAATTTTCCACACTTAATAAACTATTTTCCAAACTTGTTATATCCTTTTAACACTTGCATCTCTTGTTGTTATCTTGTTGTCATCATCATGCATGCATCATGCTAAGCAAAATCTCACATGGTAATAACTTGTAGATCATTTGTTTCCACTTAATTCATGGATCTTTTCCATATGCAATCCAATTGCATATGGATCCATTTAAATTGTGTTATCATGTTAGCTAGTTTATTTTGATGCAACCATTAACATGACATGCATCATCCCCATGATTGTGCACTATGCCATGATATTGATTGTTTGTTCTCTGCGTTGTTTGTTTGCTTCTTCTCGGATAAACGACGACGTTGAGACCGACGATACTCACGACACCCCTTCTAAGGAGTTAGCTCAGTACCAGGCTACTGGGTTTTTGCAGGCAAGTTATCACTCACATGAACCACTGTGTTCCTTTTCAACATTGGTTACCGATACTTTCCGTTGTTCTTTTCTGCTAGCCTTAGTAGTAGTTGTTTCTGTTACGAACCTATCACATGAATCCCTTAACCCTGATATTGCCTCACCTCCACTCCTACAACCCCTTTGTTTGAGCCAGTGTCTTACTAGCATGCTTAGTTGTTTTGCTCGAGTCTGTTACCCGTTACTTTCTGTTACCTTCTCTATTATTGTTCTGGGGGCTCGATGTTTAATCAATCAATCATGCTAATGCTATTGTTAAACAATAATTTGATGATAAGGCACCGGCAGGAGGCCCTTTGTGGTTTTGAGGCCTGCTAGTGTCGACCCTAATAGGAAAAGGGTCTTGTCTACTGATCCATGATGAGCGCACTACCCGCATGTGGGAAGCGAGTATGGGCGCCCCCCTCGATTTGATTCGATTCGCATCTCGTCCAAATTGCCTCATTTAGTTCGGGTTTTCCATTTGCTGCATGCATGATCTTGCGAGCCCTTGGTACCCGGGTGGAACTTTCGTAGTCGGCATATAGGGGGACACGTTCTTAGAGTGCTATGAGGGTCCATTTTCTTCTGGGCTCGATTAGCCGTGCGCCCAAGGTGCTTTGGGCTTGATGCGAAGAACAGTTGAGTTGTGTTGAGTGCCCCGCTTGGTGGAAGGGCCTTTCCATCTGGCGGGTTATTCATGCGTGTACGGCCAAATTGGTGCAACCCTGCAGGGATAAATCTTCTCGAGAAGCCGTGTTTTCCGCGGTTATGGATTACTTGGTGAAAGTACTGGCTAACAAGTACTCAGGACAACTTAAACCTAATGATTAACAACCTTACACCCAATGATTAACAACTTGACTAGTAATAGGCTTATTGACACAATATTCTGAACCATCATTAATTCAACTGTGTGAGTTATCCTCGGATTGCTTCTTTGGATAAGGGGCGAGATCCAGGATGGGTTTGTTTGAAGTTATCTTTCAGTTGGTTACAATACTCGATCTTATCTTCTTTCTGTTAGTCGGAAGTGTTAGAATCTCTGTAGTTGGTTAGCGCAGCCAGTTGCAGCATCTTTCATATCCCCTTTCTTCCGTTGAACCCAAAGCATCTGTGCTTGGTGTTGACGGGTTACACTTTGGTGAACTGTGAGTCTTGCTTGCCAGTACGTTTATGTACTGACCCCTTTGGGGCTGTGGTTTCCGCAGACGACGTTTTCGAGGATCTACATGGTGGCTACTATGTGGAGTATGACGAGACTGCTGACGAGTAGATAGCGGACCCGGGCAGGATCCGAGACTGCGTGGATGGGCTCCGTCTTTTCGTTTCCGGCCTCTTAGGCCTGTTTGGATCTTGTCTGTACTCAGACATGTTGAATGCTTCCGCTGTGATGTAATGATGAATTGTTGGGACAGGTGTCCTCTGAATGATTGTATTTGCTATCTCTTCTCTAATGAGAGCCATTTGCAACTTATTTCAATCTTTTGTGTCGTAGAGATCTGTTGTGATATCACTTGTTCAAACGCCGTTGACGTACCATGTGTGTATGGTTGAAGTACGTCAATGGAAGTGTCCTGATTTCTATGGGATAGTTTACGTCGACGCTGAACAGATAGGGGTTGGTTGTCACACATACGTGTGTTGGCCTACTCGTAAGAGGACGCGGGTGCCGGTAAGCCCCGTAATCCAATCTACTACTGTTCAACGGAACGGCGAGTATCCTTTAGAAGTCCGGGTGCGACAAATGGTATCAGAGCCTGTCTGCCTGTAGGATCCCTTTTTACTAGTCGCAGTTGAGTCTAGAAACTATTTTGTAGCTATATAGGAAAAATGAAACGTGAGAGTAGGAATTCTGTTCTTTTTCTCCTTTCCCCACCCACCCTCCCTTTTCTGGTAAGGAAGTGTATCGTTATTTTCCCTTCTCATCTAAACTTTCAAGTTAGGATTTCACGAATCCTGGTTTCTCTAGGATGGTTATATCTACTAGACCATAGGAATGGA